>VWZO01002743.1:2414706-2947397 GCA_013396975.1 Bucco capensis | reverse complement strand
AGGGGGGACTGTTAAGCAAAGTGAGATATTCAAGGTAAGATACTCATACTGCCAAACAAGTAACTAGAGGTAAATAACTATATTACACAGTGTTATCAAATATATGGCAGCCTTCTATAAAAAGTTAGCATGTAAGTAGTACCTCTGTGTAGTCATTTGCAAAGCAAGCTTAGCTCTAAGGTCTTTCCTAAAAGCATGGATGTGTATGGACTGTTAAAACAAGTGCAAAAATTATATTAAAAGCACATAAGAGCATACTTCCTCTGCTTATGTAACAATACTGACGATCACTGAAAAACAGGTTGTTCAAACAAGCATGCAAGTGCTTCTATTAAAATCCTAATAAAGGGCACAAAATGTTCTAAACTAGCTATAAATCAAGCAAGTTTGTCTGTGACTATACTTTGTATAGTATCAGAAACATATGCTCATTAAGCGTTATTTACTTTACTTCATAAGGTCACTTCACTGCTGAGTACTAGCACTTTCATCACACCTCAGAAGCCTAAGGAACAACGAAAATGCGCAGTACCCTACAAATATGGTAATTAATGATCTATGAACAAACAGCAAGTAGAATATTTTTCACTGGCCTGAGGTAAACGGGAGGTATAAGCTTCAAACTTTAGAGACAAATTATGAAAAATACCCAGTGCATTCAAATTGGAACAGTTTACAAGTCCCTTAAAATGGACGCTAAGCAAACCTGGTTTTTTATATGACTAACCACCAACATTACTTCACCTACTGGACTAACTAACTCAGTAAAAACAAAATGCTTGAAAAACTATTAAAAATGTTCAGAGAGTAGCATGCTGCTTACTTACCAACTGCTCAAGCACCCATCTCATTTTTCCAGTTAAGAAGATACAACAGTCTGGTAGATTTGGGAATTGATCAAAAAGGAATTTCTNGGGGGGAAGGAAAAAAAACACAAGAACGAACAAAATGTACTACTGTCATGAACCACATAGGATTTTATATCCTCTGGACTCCACAACACAAAACTGTGGCTGATACAGTGTAAAACAAAAAGGCACAGATAAAAGGTACATTAGTTTATTTGAACTATGTAAAACAAGAAAGCTAACAGTTCAAAAACATTTTCCATAAAGAATCAGATTTGTAAACAGATGTACTGCTGCCTTTTACTGAGCAGCAACCCATTTCCAAAATCTGCAGCATAAAAACCCCCTTTTAAAGGAACAAAATATTAACCATACATTGTCCCTCGGAAAAAGAAACACGTTGTATTAATTACTCCTGCAAGAAAAAGGGTTCAATAATCATTTTAAGTTAAGATAAGCTGCATAAAAAACATGATGCAACAGCACACCACCATCTAGGCCCAATATCTACAATCTGCCATTAGCACTTTTTGCTGATGTCTAGGTTTTTAAAAATCCCATATTTTCTCAGAGATAACTTATCTTAGCTATTCCATTCAGTGTTTAGAAAGGTAAACTTGCCTGTTCTTCTGTCTGCCATTATCCCTGCTTGACTCCCTGTAGGGCAGTTAAATGCATCTGCTCCCTAGCTTCCATTTTCTCTTCAGCAGGCATGTGACACAACAGACAATAGTGCTGGCAAACTGCTCAGAGAGAGAAAGCTTCTTTGGAATACCAGGATCTTGATAAACTCTAAAAACACCATCCTCCTGTGAAGAAGTAGGTATGCCAAGGTTTTGCCAGTCTGCAAAATAAAGCTGTGGCTAATGGCTACTAACCATGTGACCCAAGAAAGCAAATTTAAACAGTTCCAACTTAATAAAGTGCTGTGGTGTGAGTTTTGCACAACAAATCACAGAGAATCACACTCTCAACCCACAACTCATAGGTCTTAGAGAAAAAAAAATGTAAAAAGTAAGGCTTACCTCTGTGGATGCATTGTTAACACAGTGTTATGTCAATACTTATAAAACATGGAGGACAGGCTCTCAGTACTCAGGCAGAAAGGGCTTGGCACTTCAGCTTGATGATCTGTCTTCCTAATAAAAGCTAATCCCGGATTGGCTGCGCTGGTAAATCTGAATGTAAAGCTTCAGGGGATTGGCTGAAACACTTCCTGAGCGATTATCTTTGTGCAGCTCTGGCAAGCAGGAGCCATCCTGAGCACAGAGAAGACAGGCTAAGCTAGGCCTGTTTCAGCAAGGGAAACTGGAAAAGAAACCCCAAACCTGCCCTCCCCGGATAAAATACACAGATTTTCAAGACGAGGGAGGTTATTGCAAACTGCCTGTGTGAGCAAACATGTCTCAACATGCCATTACTGGAGGCATCTGGATATTTTAAACCTAAAGGAGAGGAAGAGTTCACCCAGGTCACAAAAGCTGCTCTTTAAAAACAAAAAGCTAAATTCTCTTTGCTGGTGTTCTGCAGCGTGTTTCATAGAGACGGCAGGGCCACAGAGAGAGAGCAAAACACACTGAAAGTGAACATGCACAGCAGAGACTGAAATTAATAACTGACAATTCAGAGAGAATTCTCTTATTCCAGATTTTAAATACATTAACACCAAGGGCAGCAACCATACACCGACAGTGCGATTTCTTTATGTGCTATGAGAAGCTGAGCCTTCAACAGGAAAAACTTCATGTCTCATTTCCACAAAAACTATTCTACAATTAAAACTGCATTATCACAGAGGCTTGCTGCCGTTCAGTGCATGCACTTCACACTGATAGAAATGCTGCAGAGCATAACCAAAAATACCAGTACCACACCAGACACTGTACTCTGCAATTCCCCCCTTGGCCCCCACCTTTCAGCCTGCCCAGGCTGTCTGGTACACAAAAATCTGACTTCCGTGTTAGTCGGCTGCAGCTGCAGTTTCCTGTCCATTAACCCTGTAGGACTTGGTACTTTTTAAGATAGAATACAGGCCCTAAAAGGACGTAAACTTCTCTACGTGGCAAGTTATCTGTGTGCTTTCACACACACACACACAAATACAGCTTTTCTGCTGCTTTTGCTTTACCTTTTATCTTACTAAAATTCTGCAAATGAAACAAATTGAGAAAACAGCACATAAGCAACCAGTTTGATCTTGGGCCAATTCCCAAGCATTTGATTTAAAAACATGATTCAGTTCTCTTCCCTAATGCAGTGCAAGTGGGAGGATTTCTCACTATGCCAAGAAAGAAGAAAGTCTTAACTCCAGACAAAGATTTTAAAGGTCAAATATTTAGAAAGGCCCCAGAAAGTCTTTATATTTTTGTTCAAAATTTTGCATCTGTATTACGTAGGTCAGTATCATCATTCTATAGCCATCAACAAAGTACAATGGACACCACAGATTAAAAAGTGATTCTGAACCACATTGCATATTACCAAATGATTATTTATTAAAATAAAAAAACAAACCACACAAAAGACCAAAAGATGTAGAAGAGTTGTAGAGGGTACAGTTTAATATTAAAACAATAATTATTAAATAATGAGCTAAAATAACCAAAGCAAAATAAACACTCTTCCAATACAGCATGCAAGATCTAAGATTGTGCAAAACCCACTCTAGAAAACCATCTCCCATAAATCAAGGCAGTTGCAAACAGAATAGGCACTTCACCCTACCTGTACTGGAGTGCTAATGATCCCAGAAACAATCCTAGTGCCCTCCCTTAGCTCTAACCAGCATCTTTTGTGATATAACAACCACACAAACTATGCAACTCTGTAGAATTAATAATCCTACTCTGCATTGTCCCACACTGCATTCAGATTGTTTCTTGAGATACAATTGTCACAGGAAAGCAGCCAAGCTCTGCTATCACTGTGCTTACATTTTTTGTACTCTTGCATTTTAGGCTGCAACAGCAGATTACCAGCCCAGAGCATAAATTCTCATCTCATAAGTAATTCTGGAGTCCCTGCTGGAAGCATTTTCCCTTTTTAGCTTTGGCAATGTTTTCCAGGGTAGGGAGCAGGGAAGGCTCGTGGACTACACTGGCAGTTTGTTCTGTTTTAGGAATGAAGCAGAAACTAGAGACAGTGCTTCTATAAAGGGAACCATATAGCTCACTACAGCAGCAAGAACACACTGGAAATGTGACATTCAAATGCACACTTGCATCAATTTTAACAGTTCAAAGCATTTAAGAAAGGTTTCTTTTTAATTGCTCACCTAAAGGACTATACCCCTCAGAGATATCACCCCAATACACAAACATCCAAATTTCCTCCATGCAGTAAATGTGAGGATTGTCAGCCATTAACATTTATGCCCATTGATTGACTGCTCTACTCTGACAGTATTCTATTAAAAAAAAAATCCTAATCCCTATGAAGCACAGCAAAGGAGCAAAACTAAATACACTGCATTTGTCAATGCTTTGTGCTAACCAAGACCCGACACTGGGAATGCAGAAATGCTGATGGTGACTGGGAACACTGCCAAACTGATACACTTGGACCTATTACAGACAATCAGCAAGCAGCAGATACAAGCAGAAGCAGCGTTAGAAAAGGCCTAAAGTCCTACCCTCTTGATTCAATTAAATAGTGGCCCAAGTGTAAAAGAAAACTTTATAAACCATTGGTAGGCTACTCTGCTAAACAGACAGAAGAATTCTGTCAGGAATCAAGACAGGAAAGCTGGAAATACCTTTATTTTCTTGTTCATACACATATATTGCAACAGGGGGTACAAGTCTGGTATAACAACACACAGCTACCTCTGGAAAATTCAGAAAATGTTGTCTGTTAAGTCACAATGATTGCATGTCCTCCTGCAGCTTGATTATTTTAAATAGGAGTGGTGAATTTTTTGGAGGAGGGAGGGAAAGAAAGCCAAAGAAAACAAAGAAGAGAGACTAGGGAAGCTAAAGGCTTTGTTAAAACAGAAAAGAGGGCAAAGAGAGTAGATTAGTTAGTATTTGTCCTTTAAAATGCTTGGGAGATGTTAAGGGCAAATAAGGCTGTGAGGCAGGAAAAAAAAACCAACCGCAAAGAGAGAAATAAAAGGAAAGATGGAAAGCATGGATTCAGTCAAAAGGAAATTTAAAATACAACAATATTAGAAGTGCAACCTACTACATTCAGAGTTCTTTGCAAAGAACTGTGACTGCTGTGCAGAATCTCCAGAGAGCATGCACATAAAGGATGTTTTAAGTGTTGTAAGGGACTATACCACTTAATATATATACTAAAAGCCTCAAAATTAAACAAATACTAGTAAGGAACAGATTTGTCTGCATGACAGAAACAGGAGTTCTAATTTGTATCACTACAGGGGGTGAACCATCACTGACAGAGAGGGAACAGTAGGTGATGGACAAAAGATGGAGCTTTAAAAATAACATTTTGAACAACTACACAAAAGCAAAGGGGAAATGTCATATTTTCCAAGGTTAATAATAATTTAAAAAAACCAACCAAATTCCCAAGTCATTGACGGAGAACCCTAATTTTTAAAATAAGAACATGAAACATTGTAATTCAGTGTATTTCCTTTTAAAAGGTTTCTTTCCACCTTTCCCCTCTTATACTGAATCTGCCAAAGTATCAGTAACTGCTTCAAGACCAGGCCTGTAAGATTGCCATCTGATACAGAATCTAACACTAAATGTCCCTAAGGGTAGTTCCTGAATTTTTAAAAGTAGGCTGGACACTAAAAATAGCAACATGCCTAAGAAGGTTGATAATTTAGTAAACTATCAAAAAATACTGGAGAATATGTTTATGCCAAACAGGTTTCCTTCTGAGCAATATCTCTGGATACTTTTGGTTTACATTGCTCTGGGCGAAAATGGTCACTCCTTGTCTGCAGATTAAAAACCTGGTTCTGTTTGTAATATACACTGAAAATTGAGTGCATTATCATAGCCACTTTTAGTGTAATGGGCAACTACCTCATGTTTCCTTCTAAAGGAAATCTCCATTCATGTTCAGTCATGTGCCAAAACTACAAAAACAAACAAAGCCAAACAAAACACAATCCACCCTTGAGCCCTTTCCATTAGTAGCTGTAGCTTTTTAAAAGAGGTGCTACAGTCTATGTTATCCTAAGGCATAAGCCCACATATTTCACCACTTCATTCCCCAATTTGAACCAGTCTCTCCAAGATTTAACAGCTAGGACCTGGGTTGTTGGATAACCTATACAAACCAGGATTTCCAGTATTATATCTTTAAATTATATGCTCTATATTAAAAGCCTAACAGATATAATTTATTACATATGCAGCCAAATACGTTTTCAGTTACCTGGAAAGCAGCTGTGAGACATATGCAGATACACTGCATGTTAGAGCTAAGCCATATCCACCATGCAGTTGAATTGTACCTGTGTAGCAAGTGGATTTATCATGCCTGCTTTGTGATAACATGATAATGAGTCCAACTCACTGCATATGCAAGGTCTGTGGCTATGGGAATGTAGATACCCTGCATGAGAAATAAGTATAAAATCCTGCAAGAAGTCTGTGTTTCACCAAGGCATTCTAATGCCCAAGTGTGAGACATCCTTAAGTCTCCGACATCAAGGTCCTTCCCAAGAAAAGAGAAGCAAGTCACTACTGTTAGGGAAAACTTATTTAGGACCAGGTCTGGATAATGCTAAACTCTAGTCCTACTAGTATGGGTGGGGTTTTTTCTCTTCTGAGCATGGCCAGCAGATAGAGGGAGGCTATCCTCCACATCTACTCTGTGCTGGTAAGGCCCCACCTGGAATACTGTGTCCAGTTCTGGGCCCCTAAGTTCAAGAAGGACAGGGAGCTGCTGGAGAGAGTCCAGTGCAGGGCCACCAAGATTATTAATGGAGTGGAACATCTACCCTATGAGCACAGGCTGAGAGAGCTGGGTCTCTTCAGCCTGGAAAAGAGGAGACTGAGAGGAGCATCAGGAGGATGGAGCCAGGCTCTTCTCAATGTCATCCAGTGTTAGGACAAGAGGGAAGGGGAGCAAGTTGGAGCATAGTAGGTTTAGTGTAAACACAAGGAAAAACTTTTTCACAGTGAGGGTGACAGAGCACTGGAACAGGCTGCCTGGGGAGGTTGTGGAGTCTCCTTTTCTGAAGACATTCAAAACGCGCCTAGACGTTCCTGTGTGATCAGCTAGGTGATCTTGCTCTGGCAGGGGGGGTTGGACTAGATGATCTTTCTAGGTCNCAGTGCAGGGCCACCAAGATTATTAATGGAGTGGAACATCTACCCTATGAGCACAGGCTGAGAGAGCTGGGTTTCTTCAGCCTGGAAAAGAGGAGACTGAGAGGAGCATCAGGAGGATGGAGCCAGGCTCTTCTCAATGTCATCCAGTGTTAGGACAAGAGGGAAGGGGAGCAAGTTGGAGCATAGTAGGTTTAGTGTAAACACAAGGAAAAACTTTTTCACAGTGAGAGTGACAGAGCACTGGAACAGACTGCCTGGGGAGGTTGTGGAGTCTCCTTTTCTGAAGACATTCAAAACGCGCCTAGACGTTCCTGTGTGATCAGCTAGGTGATCTTGCTCTGGCAGGGGGGGTTGGACTAGATGATCTTTCTAGGTCCCTTCCAACCCCTGACATTCTATGATTTTTTCACATTCCAGAATCACTTGGTTAGCAGTAATGAGATACATTACTACTTCTGTTGTTTTGGTTTGGTGGTTTGGGTTTCCTTGTTTGTTTGTTTGTTTGTTTTAAGAGAAGCTGGTTATGTCACAGAAAACTCCACCAACTAAAGCTCATACCAAATATGTAAAGTGATAGAATTACAAATACACTGTTATTACAGTGATTTTTTTTTCCTCTCTCCTAGTCTTAGATTTCATCACAACCCACTGCAGATTCAGGCTATATCACTCTCACTTTTTAACTTCTTTCCTTTCCTCCACACACAAATATAGTGTATGGCCTCATATTTAAGGCTTTGCATATTCACACCTTTCTCCTCCTTATCTGCTATTCTAATTGCTGTATTCATCTCCTTTTTGTGGTTTGCCTCTCACCAGCAAGAAGTCCTTTCTTTTTCCTGAACAAACGTGCAGTACAATCACTTCCACAAAGGCTCAACCCATAGTTTCATCAACTTTTTTTTTAAATTAGATGTACTAGCTTAAGCATCACATAATTCCTTCCAGCAACAGCACTCAGCTCAGTTATGTTTCTAGCAGGACTGTCTGTACGATTACACCCAGAACAGGAGCAGTGAATTTAATTATTTACTCTGTTAACTTTGACCCACAAGAAGCACCAATTCACAACAGTTTACAACACTGCTGCCATAACAACTGTAGTGGCGTGACAGAGAGCAGGAGTGAACAGCTCAAGATAACTTAACCATTAACAGAAATTTTTGTAGAGCTACATGACCAAGCACTGCATCTATATTTTCACTGGATTTGTGTTATTAACTATGTTTTCTTCATGCCCAAATGACACTGCAGATCTGTCCCTGTCCCTTCAACCTCATGAAAGGGCAGGTGGCTTTGTCTCCTGAAGCCAGGTCAGAAAGACTTCCCATAATTAGTACACATTTCACTCATATTAACAAACACCTGCATAAGCTGTGGAATTCATTTTAGCACCCTCACAGGTTTTTTTTTTCATGTGCTGCTGGATTTGCAGATGATGTTTAAAACACCCTACTTATCAGGTGACAGAAAAGAGGACACTTCCGAGCTAACGTCACTGTAAAGTTGTTTCCAGAAGAGAGACTTACTGCTAAGAAATCTACATCCCCATCAAAAAGCATAATTCTGAAATGGCAGCAAAAATCATGCTGTATTTATTCTACTCGCCAATAAAATAGTGAAATACAAGTGTGTGTTAATTAGGTAACAAATAAGTCTTAACTATGTGACTAGTGTGCAAGGCTTTTAATTAAATTAATTTCTATATTTCTGTTAAAGCCATAATATTCTCACATGACATGAAAGTGGATAGATGTCAGAGTTTAGGGGATTCTAAAGTGAAGGTGTATGCAACATTTCAATCACATAAGGGGCTATGAAACTGAACTATAGGGGAAATATTCTTGTTTCCTGTGTTGAAGCTACTACGAGACTACAAACTCAAACACAAATGTCAATCTACCCTTTTATAAAACATTATTCTGACCTTTTGTGTAATAATCTTGCTTAATTATGGCTTTTAAAGGTACACTATCTGCACATATATTTTGGGTCCAGCTCCTGAATAAGGCCTTAGAATTTAATTAAACAAGATGGTTACACTTTATATAATTCTTTCCTGCCCTTGAAAGGCAATCCATTCCCAATCCTTCCACTGCATTGGATTTATTATTTGTAGAACCTTGCAGTGAGTCAGTTCAGTTTGCTGAGAGAGGGAGGGAGATTACCCCTTTCAACAGGTAGGGAAGTTAGATCACTTCAAATCCTCTGCACGTTTCCAAAGACACTGATACAAAAAGAAAATTACATACAAGTATTGGCCAGTTCTCTGGACTTCCTGTGTTTTGTTCCCAATACTTCTCACTAACCTACAGTGTTTTAGTTAAGATTAGTTCATTGCATTCCTGAAAACAAAATGAACCTCTTAGCACTGGGCCTTTTTGTCCTCTGTGAGAGTCTATATTAAAACCAAAACAAAATTATTAAACACAAACCCCACAGTATATTTGCAGCCATCACTTGGGTATGTTTACATATGTATGCATTTGTTTAGGAAAACTTAGGTTTTGATGGACAGATAGCACAGAATATCAGCAGAATTTCTGACTGCACCTGAAAATTGATATAGACATTTTTTCATCCATCTCAGGAAAGAACAAAGGGACTGTATGACAAACAAACACTATGCTCTCTGTTTAAGAACCAAGCAGCATTGCTGTATACAGCAGGGCTATCAGCAACACACTTGAAATGCAGCTCTCTGTATAATTTAAGTATAAAAAACTGGTCCTATGTAACTCATGTATAATAATTAGAAATTCTTTTTAACATTACTCCTAATTGGAAATATTTGTAAAGGAAATGCTGTAACAGGTAATTGCTAGACAGTAATTTCTTTGAAAGGTAAGGTTGTCATTCTTGTTTGTTCTTAGGTTGGTTTTTTTTTAAATTAAAAAGTAATCTACATACATTGTTTTGTTCTTGGTAAAATACATAATTGGCCAACATTTAACTATTTCTATTTTGTATAGTTTTACTTGAAATAAATGTAAATTATTTTAAGGAAAAACAAGTTCTAGTGCAGAACAACCAGGCTGCTCCTGTCACAAATTTCAAACCTGTAAGTTGTTCTGCATTTGTTGTCAAAAGACACTTTCTAAGCTTGGAGCCCTGGACTAAACATCTCTGTAGCTTTGTAGACAGTGCATCTGAACTGTTCTTCACTTACTTTTGCATGCAATTTATTGAACTGGGGTCCTGACCTTGATTTAGATGTTTCTCTAGGACATTTAAAAATAAACTTTTTTATACATACATAGTAAGGACATTTTCCCCAAATGTTTAGTAAAGAATTAAAAAATTACCTATTTCTACACACTTGGATACATTCCAATAAAATGTCCCTATTACTTCTAACGACCAAAAGCTGTTTTCCTTACGTTTTGTTAGGAAAGGAATGGTAGTAATTCCACAGATTTGGCAGTTTTTTTCCTCCCGTTGGTAGAAGTGCAGCAGCCCCTGGCGTTCAGTCATTGGTCATTACACTGGGAAAAAATGCCGGCAAATAATCACTCCCGTCTAGCAAATGCTATCCAGAGCAGATTTTCTATAGGATTTAATACTAATTTTCACATCGAGATTTTAGCAGAGAGACTTCACCCATCTGCCTGATAACAATAAAAACCCCTAAGGCTGAAGTTTTCCTCAAGGGACACAGATATCTCTCTACTGTAGCAGCATGAAAAGAAGTAATGAAAGTGCATGTTTAAACCCATATACTGGTTAGTGTCAACACCAAGGCTATGGACGAGCAATCCTGTACTGACCTGCATGGCTTGTACATCAGCAGTCACCATTCTTGGCCTCCAGAAGAACCTTAGCCAGCAGCATTCAATGCTTTCTTAGTGAGGTAACCATGGAACAATTTGTCCTGCACTTTGATGGAAAAGAAAAGCTCACATACCTCTCTCTCATTATGCTAGGGCATAATCTTCCTCTAGCCACATCAAATGCCTCATGCAAATTTAATTCTAGAAAGACAAATAAGCAAATGCAAAGCATCTGAAACCATTGCTAAATCTCAGTCCAGTTATGATTTTGCCATATAAGCTACAGTTTAATATACAGCACTCTGTAAACAAATCTTAGTAAACACAGATAAAAAGATAAAGGCAAGATACTGTTTTGCCAGCTAAACTGATAGAAAAGAGCTGTACTGCAAACAGTTTTAATCAACCTTTCTAAGTAGAAAGCTGTAGTGCTTTAGAAATAAACCTCTCCACATAAGAGAGCCGCTCAGTTTTGAAATTAAAAGCCAAAGGACTTTATTTAGTCCTGTTCCCCCCAAAATCTTCCTATGTCAACAGAATAATTCCATCAGCTAAAGAGACATCTAGCAATAGATGCCCTAGAGTATCCCATGTGACCTCTAGCTTCTATTCCCTAAGGCGGAGAGTGTCTCCTAAAGTGATTGTCATATGTCAGCCCCATGATGACATCTCAGCTTCTAGAGAGTGGTTCAAATTACACTAGATGCCTCTATTTAGCAAGCAAAACCCCACTTTTTGAAAAATGCTTGGACAATATGACATAGTTGGAGAGCTGGTCCATAGTTGCCTGCAACACTGAGGGATGAAGGCTTTCACTCACTCTGGAGAGATGCTATGCTTTTATCATACAGGCTACATACAATCAGACAAGACAATAATCTGTGCAGTTCATTACTATCACATCAGGCTTAAACTACTACAGTTCCCATGCAAATTTTTACACAATGCTACTTCTAGTAAAAAAGGTGTCTTTATTGATGCCCCATTAATCTCATTAGTAAAACAGTTTTACGTGGTTACCATATTACAGGAAAGAACAGTGTCTTTCAGAAGAGACTAATCTTATGAACATAAGTAAAGGAAGAAAGAAAGATAAAGCAGATGAGGAACATTTCTCCATGGCTAAAACTACTATAAAATTCCTTACAAAAGTCTAGAATATATGCAGTGGAAGCTATTACGAGCACATCTTGCACCATACTCCACTAATTAATACATTTAAAATACACACTTCACTAAATCACAGAAGCATAAAATAAAGTTACTTAGCAGTACAGACAATATTTTTCTCCTCTTATGATCCCAAGATGTACCTTACATTATTCCAGCCAATAAAATACCATAGGCTACATCCTTCTCTGTTTTGTACATGCACATGATCAGGAAACATTTCTTCCCAACATTAATACCTCACTGTCTGTTTGACAGAGTGATTACACTGGGAGGAACTAATTTGATAATAGAGCAGTTTGGGGAAAAAGAAACAACAGAACAGAAATAAGGCTAAGTTTACACTGTTCAGTCTTGTTCTCTGAGACTGTTACAGTGGCAAGAGATCTTCTTTTAGACAGAACATAGATTTTTCAGTGTTTTTGTCCATATTTGCTTTTTTGGGGAGTTAGGTTATACAATTTATAACACTAAAACTCTATAGTTTCTACTTACTAATTCTCAGTTTTTCTTTAATGCTTAATTGGTGTAACCATTGCACAGAAGAGAGATGATGCTATTATTTATTAAGCATAAGAACAGATGCTTATACAGAATATATTACTGGTCAACAGATGTGACAGAATTTTCCCTGTTACAGGCTAAAAGCTAACAAGGGGAGAGGGGAAATCCTGAAACAAAGATATCATGGTTTTTTGTGCATCTGGCACTTAGTTATTGCTATCTGCACTGCCCAGGCTTGATTGGCACATTACGTATGTGTGATGTCAGCCTCATAGCCTTCAACAGTCACACAGAAACTTCTGATTCGCAAGATGAATAGTAGTAAATCATGACAATAAATCCAGGATAAAAAAAAGATTCTTTTCTCATTTCCCTTCTAAAGTATGTGGTTTATTGCAGTTTTAGGAGTGACAAAGGCCAACAATGTATTAATTATTTTTTTAACTGTTTTATCCCATTTAGACTTGCTGTTAGGTGATGCCACATCTAAGAAATACCAGGGGAATATGTTTACAAACTACTACAGGGAAACTAGCTCAGTAAATTTCCAAGAAAGCATTATATATATATATATATAAATATTGACTTAGGTAGAACAATCTTTAGAATGCTAAAAAAATTAAGGGAGTTCATCTACTTAGATAAAACATAAACATCAGATTAAAAAAAGAAAAGGCTTATTTTCACTTTCAATTATTTCTAGTCATTAGTTTTTCCTTGACAGACTACTTAACGTATTAATGCATGAATGAAATATTAGTCTTTGCATTGCAGGGTCATCTATTTAAATGTCACTTTAATAGCCTATTACACAAAACCCTAGGGTGAAATCCAGGCCCTATTATCTCCAGTGAGTCCATGGTTTCACCTAGGACATTCATCTGTTTTTTCAATGCATCAAAATTACAGTCTTTCAAGGACAATAAAACCTCTTCTTGGCAAATTAAAAAAATTATTAATGTATCTAAGCCTTCTTGTGTCTGTTGAGTAAGTCGTGAACAATAACAGTTAATACAAATGTTGACAGAAATATTGAAAGGAACTGGAAGAGTTTTTCCGACTGCAGTCTCATATTTTATTTTCCATTAGTCTGTTTTCATGTATTACTGTTGCTACTTTGCAACTATCAGTACTTCATTTTTTACCAAAAACACTTTATAAAAGCATCACTCTTCCCATTTGATAAATGGTAAAAAAAAAATAGACAGGAGAATAAATTACCTTCCCTCCTGTAGATGACAAGGTGAATTCAATATTATGACCCAAGTGATCAGCTTGGAATAAAACAGAAGGGCACACTGGGTTGAAGAAAAGGGTGGTGTATGCATTCGCTCTTCCTTTTGAGTGCAAAGATCCATAAGCATATGGAAATTGCCCAGTAATTCTTTAGCTGATTTCTGTTTTCATGATTCCTTTGTGAATCATAAGATGCAAGAAAGTGCCTTGAAACCCAAACCTTTTCACTTCTTTGTTAAACTATATGCCACTTTCAGGCCAAAAGAAAAAATTCAGACAGTATCAGTTACTAAAAGCTAATGGGCTTAAGGGAGATTGGGGATAGAACTATGACTTCAGCTTCAAGGTGCATTTGGTAACAAATAACAGCATGCACTTCGTAGGCACCAAACATATTTACACAAAGACCAAATCTTGAGTTTTAATTCTTACACAATAGAAGCCTGCTTTCAAGTAGTTCATGAAAAGGAAAGAGAAGCAAGAAATACTATAGAGAAACATATCAATCATTTGTCTAGAGTCTTGTCTGTAAAAATTACTGAACCATATACTTTAGAGGAAAGCCCAAAACTATTAGTTAGTATGAAAAATTATTATGTGACAAAAAAAATCCCTTCCTCACTCATCTGGTAATTCCTTTATTCCAAAAAGGACAATGACTAATAGGCTCTTCAAATTTTAATCTCAGTTAGTGTTGGTTAAGTAGATGTTGTTGGGGAGTCTTAGTTTGTCTGGGTTTCTTATTTTTTTTGTTGCTACTGGATCTTATTCTGCGTTTCATTAAATGACAGTTGTTTACTCTGATGTGTTTAAGTTTTGCTTTTAGGTAAAGAATAAGTGAAAACTACTGATACATGTATCTTGCACTTTTTATTTCATATCTGTCATTAACCTTCTCAAATTAAGGTAGAACCCTTTTTGCCCCATAAACTGGAATTGCATTAGCTTTAGGAAGATTCTGCACAGACAAAATGCTTAGCATAAAGAGAGTATTTTATAAATGAACACACTAGAAATCGTGATCTTGTACTTTGCCTTGTAAAACCTGTATCTTAAGGACAGACAACCACATTCAAACCTTTCAATCCCTCACCTTTCGGTATTCCTGGGCCCAGAACAAAACAAGGAAGGTCATCTTTGCTTTGGTCACACTCAGATGATATGTTACTGTTGCCACGTGACTGTAGCTGAAGACTGCAGAGAGAAATCACCTATAGATTGTAACCTGCAAGTCAAGCAGATCACAAAGCAAGAACCTCTGGCATGTCAACATTTGTCTACAAATTTGCCTGACATTGTCATTCCAATGGCTGTTTGCCATAATCTGACTTTTACAAAGCTTTACTGTACACATGTCCCCCTACTGATTTTCCCAGCTTACCCTTTCCTAACCAATCTCTCCTCCTCTATTCCAAAGTCCCCAAAGAACATGATGAATGTATTTTGATGCCACCGCACTGCTTAGGGGAATCATTCTTCCCTCTAGCTAATCCATCTTGTCTTCTTGATCCTAAATTCTGTTTAGATAGAATCTTTATGCTATTCTGTGTTTATACAACATCCAATAACATAACAACAAACAACTAACTAAAAACCCCAATCTCGGGTGATTTTTTAACACAGAAAAGGAAATCATGTGGTCAATTTTAATGTATTTTACTTGTGATTTTTAAAGTAGGTTTACTCACCCCATGAAAATGATTGGATTCTTTTTCTTCCCCAGTTTATTCAAATTCTAAATTAGCTGATCTTGTTTAATTGAAGCATGAAACAAAGGAGTCATTCTTGGCCAATTCCGTGTGGTCAAGCAGATCTCCAGTTGATTTCTATAACTCTGCAAAAGACATTAATTTCAATTAGCTTTCTATATAGAAGAAGAACACATTAATAAAACTAAATAGCAGAATAAGTATTAAATCCTATGTGGTTGTTCTCAACCTAGGCAGCTGGTGGGACATAACTTTCCAATTTTCTGTTTAATTCCTCAACTAAATACATAATATGACAAACCAACAGAAAAGTGGAAATATTTCCTTAACTGAAGGCTATAGGTATTTGTGTTGTTTACTTTTACTAGAAAAAGCAACTATGAAAATAAGAAGAGCTACGTTTTCCAAGTCTGTTTAAAGAGTAGGACAATGGAAATTACAGAGGGCTGTATGTAAAATGGGCCTACATATAACACAGAAACTGGAATCACAGAGATAAAAACCTCTTCTGTCTTTAAACCTGGGACTCAGAGCTTAACTAACACAGACACAGAATTATAGACAAGGCAGGAAAGTACTGCAAAAATAGCTTCCAGATTTCTGTCAAGTGAAATAATCAGTTTTAGTAACTGTGATCTCTTGAGCACACAGAATATGTCTACACTAAAAATTTAAGCTAGTGTACATAAAAGAGCAAGAGTTACTGGATATCTCCTGAAGTATGCACTTGAACACTAGTTTAATGTTACTATAAATTATCATGTTTTATTGCCTCATTGTATCTCATGGTCTAAATCTTCCACAAGATTAATTTTGCTAAAATAGCGTAATTACTAATTAATGATGAACATTAAATTTGCACAATGTATTAAATCCTATCTTGTTCTAAAGAAAGCATGCATTTATGTAAGCAAGTAACAAGTCATAGCAGTTATCTGCTCTTAAATTGCTTTAGTTTTGTTTAAAAATAAAACCTCTGTTACTTTTTTGGAACTAAAGTAAGTATAATAGCTGAATTTTATACTGAAGTTAAAATTACCTACAAAGTTACAAATGTAGAAGGGATACAAATAAAGACCACTTCTTAAAGCCCTATGCTAGGGATCTTCTAGAAAACCATACTCCCAGCCAATAAAAATCTAAACTAGCTTGCTCACTCTGATATGGTACAAATTGTATCAGATTAGCATATTCTGGGTTGCAAAATAATATTCCAAGTTCCTGTTTCTTGTTTCCCATTCCTATTCAGCATTACTTGCCCTTTTAATGCATTCCAGGAAGAAACAAAACTCTGGAGTCAGTTAATTCTCAGTCAGGGTTATTTTTTTTAGCTTTAAAAAAGAAAAAGAGATTCAGCAATTATGCTAAACAATTATAACTTTTTTCAAATTACTGTTTCTTTTTCATATAAAAAAATAGCTGTGATTTATAAATAAATTACTATAAATATTTATTTTTAATTCCTCTTTCCAGCTAAGGAAAATAACACGCATGGCAGTTGCTTTCCAAATGAATGTCCCAAACAGAACGCGCTCTGTAGCAGTTCTGAATTTCAAATATAAACCCCAGTTTCTGAATATATTAAATATATTAAAACTCAGCATATGGGTGGGAAAAAGGAGCAGAAACAGCCAAACTCCACAATTAAGAAGAACGCAAATTCACAAACACTAAAAAACAGTTTCAGTGAGCATTAAACATTCAATAACCAACAAGTAACAAAACGTCTTCACAGCTAAGCTGGATTTTAGGGCCTGCCTCGCAGGGGGATGCAGGCAGATCGTCTCTGCTGCAACCAGCCCAGGAGGGGGTTCAGTGCAGCCAGGAGACACCTGGTTGCCGAACAGGATCATTTCCATTTTCTCTTCTGACCTTATTCTCAAGATGCCATACCACTCGCTCTCTGGCCTTCACCCTTCCTTCACTGTGGCTTTCTTTGGATGGCCTTCTCCAGCTGGATAGACCAATACCCAAACTTTTTGGTCTTCAAAGCGCAATGAATCCTTTTTTAAGGGTATTGTAATCAATTTTATCCCATTTTAAGAGGGAAAAGGGCGTTTCTCAACAGTTTTTCCTCTTTTGGCTAGCCACAGGTGAGGGAGCACAGGCCGTGCTTCTGGCACTGCAGAGGAGAACACACCGACCACCATGCCTCGCAGGCTTACACAGGCACAGAGCTACTTTGCCGCCATCGTTACTGCGGCGAGCCCAACCCAGGCAGAGGGCACACGAGGCGGAGACGAAGTCGCTCCTCAGCCGATCCTCTGTCGGCGGGAACATCCCCAGAGCCTAGCCTGCTATGGTTAGCAGCGGCCTGCCGGGGCAAGCCCCACCCACTCGCACATGCGATTGGTAGGGAGCCATGTCAATCATATTGGACTGTCTTCCGCAGCGAGTGTCCGGCTGCCCTCGAAGCACCACCTTCTTAGAGCCCGCTCTTCCTGACTTCCTAACGATTAGCTTCCAGGGCTGCCAATCAGAAGCACTACTAAGTTTGATTGGCCGGAGCTCGGAAGGGGGTGGTTCTCTTGGGCCCGCGGTGTTTGCCGTGCGTGAGGTGCAGAGGTTCTCCTCCCTTCGGCGGGGATGCGCGGGCCTGGTAGCGGGCACAGAAATGGGGCTTCGCAGGAAAAACAGGAGCCCGGCTGTACTAAGCCACGAGTTCATCATTCAGAATCATACTGATGTCGTATCCTGTTTGGTGATGACTGTTCTGATCGGTCTTATGTTTGAGGTACTAGCTGGGGTGAGGGGCCGGTGGTTGGGCAGCACCTACTTCTGCTCTGGGGCAGCCGTGGCGTCGTCCTTGACTTCCGGCTCTGTAGCCTCCCCAGTGCATTCCTCCCATCTACTTCAGTCTCGCTACCAGACTTCTCTGCACCATCCCCTCCGGCTCTGTCTGCCTGTTCTCTTTCCTTCAAGGTTACGTCCCTGTTTCCCTGCTGCCCCGAGGCTTGAGTCCGTGACACCTGCTCGGGCACCTTCCTTTCCACGTCTCGGCTGTCTTCCAAGTGCAGCGAGTTTCACTCCTGTCTGTCCTGCCCTAGCTCGCATACTCCCCAGTGCCTTCTCTGCTGATTTATCTTTGCTCGCTCTCACTGTGCCACCCCCTCTCCTATTCTCTTTTGTCAGATTGCTGCTGGTTTCGTTTCTCGTCTGATTTTCCTTCATCTCTGCGCGTTTCATTCCTAGTATCCTACTATAAGTTGCCTTTAACTCAGTTCTAGTATCCTAAGTTATAGAGTTTTGCAAGGCTCCTTGCTTAAATGCCGGTCAGTTTATGTGTCTTCACTGTGACTGTGACATGTGTCTACCTTTTTTCCTCCCCCTCTGTTCAAAAGTCCACATGGTAAAGCAGTTCAAATGCAGACTATACTCTAGTGTAGCTTGTGTTATGCTTTCAGGGTGCTTGTTTGAATTTAAACTATTACACTTTTTATTGTATAATTTAAATATCTGCATTTCCTTTTTGATGCAAGAGTAACTTTTTCTATTGAGGCATCTTTCATTTATTATGTAGAGGAACAGTGGTGCTGTGTAACAGGTTAGACCTGTATTACCCATCTGCCTCATTCACTGCAGAAAAGTGTAGTGGAATTATTTGAATGAAATCTATATTTCTGTTGTTCACTGTCTGGGTGTTACACTGTCTTTATAATGGGTAATCCAGGCCCCAAACAAAGCTACTGATATTTTCCTGTAAAATTTAAGTAAAATTTAAGTGGCATTCATCATGATTCCATACTGGGTGCTTCATAAGTGTTGCTAATCTTGTCTACACACCTGCTATGTCTATTTTCTTCTGGGTTTGATTTATTATCTGTATTAAAATGAAATTAGTTTTAGATTTTAGGTTTGAAGGGCACCCTTGTTTTTGTTTTTAATCAGTGATTTTCACAGCATTTTAGGCTTATTTCAGATGCATCCGGCAATGACAGATTTCCAAATCTAGAACTTGGTACTGTAGGTTATACATTAATGAGCTAAACAATGTGTAAATTAAACTTTTCACCATTGACTCTTGAATTATGTGTTTGGGCTTACATAATGCTATAGTAAACACAGAGTTTTCTTTTCTTGGTGGCATTCAAGTGTCTGTATCCATCCAAAACCCACTAAATACGTTAAAATTAGAAATAAACATGAGTGTCATAAATTCGATTATAAGAATTTCTTTAAGGAGAATTCTTACATGTAAGCTTGTTTCTCCACCTTAATTGTACTTTTGCTTTACTGATTAATGTGAGGTCTTTAAATGTGAGTAGGGTGATACACTCTTAAGATACTGAAAAGTGGCAGTTAAACTTTAGTGGGTTAACTGTTATTTTCTTTTTTCTACAATATTCATAGTCTTTTATGTGCCCAATCTTACTACTTTTCTTGACGACAGGATGGGCCTTGCTTTCTAAAGAAACACAGAAAATCAAGCACACAAAGATTTCTGTAGCTGAGCATATGTAGCTGAGCATATTAGGAAATTAATCCCTGTTAAGATTAATGGGGTTTTCTCCTCCCTCCTATTTTGCTGGATCAGTTTTAACTTGTATTATTTTGCTGTCCAATTCACCACAGCACTACTTTTGATGGCACAAGTGTGGGACAGAGATAAGAAGCAATTGGCAGTAAAGAGAAAGGCAGGATTGCTTCTTTTGATGGTAGTGCTGGCTTACCAAAGGTTAAATTGTTCATAGAACTGCAGCATGTGGAAGTCAGTTTTGTATGCCAGAAAAATTGTTACTTTCGTTTTCCTTAATGAGACTTCCTCTTATAAGCACTCCTCTACTGCTTGATTTCACAGGTGCACTCCCAGTGCACTGAAACAATTGGCCTTCTTCCTTTTTTTTTTTATTGGTACAGAGGATCTTCTTTTGCATTGTTGTGCCTCTTGCTTACTTTGTAGCTGGGTGAATTAATGCTTGTTTTATATACTTCTGCATGTTCTTAGTTACACTTTCAGCAATTGGATGGTGTAACATCTGAGGAAAATAGCTTTCTTTTTTTAGTTTGTATTTCTTTGTTACATGAAGGTCAATTTAAAAGAAAGTTTAAAAGATGTAAGACTATTTTTTCAATAGTAGTTGTGACTTCTGAACTAGATAACTGAGTGCTTGCAGACATAATAAATGTATTTGCTGTTGGCAGTGTAAGACATAATTCCATATGTATTTTTTTGCAGCAAAGGAACCCATGTGGTTTTGTTGGGGTTTTTTTTTCTCCTTCCCCCTTTCACTTACAGCCATGTGTTAGAGCTTGCCACTCTTTCAGTTCCATCAGCACAACTGTTTATTTTTGAAGTTGTGCAAACCAGATAATGAAATGTTTTCAACTAAAGTAAACAAACATATTTACCTCTTATTTAGTTGTAGGGTCATATAGTAGTCTGCATTATAAACAGTTCCATTATTACAGCTAAGGGCTTAATATATTGCAACCTGGGAATGGGCAGACATTTTGAAGAGATAGGGATGGCTGAAAGTCCTGGGGGGATTCGTTTGGGTGGGTTGGTTGGTTGATTTTATTTTTCAAGAAAACCCTAGCTTTACCACTGGAAGAAAAAGTAATGTAAAGGTACACCAGTGGTTACTTTGATTGTGCCATAATTTTTAGAAAATGCTTGGTATTTCATACAGGAAATTGAAGAATCATTTTTTAAAAATATCTTCCAAAATTAGGTGAAACTTTCCTTCTGATTTAATTATGAGAGTCTTTTAACTTTTGAGATAAATGAAAGCCATTTACACTTCTGAACACTTTAAAATGTTATTGAATAGAACAGTGAGTAATTTGATCCTTAGCTAAAAGCACATAATTCAAGTCCTGACCCTATGCAGCAAATGTTAAAGGATTTACAACAAGGTGAGCCTCCACATTTGTGGAAATGAATAACACTTTTGGGACCTCATAGATTTAAATCATGTGTGGGAGAACATTTGTTGATGGCATAATCTTCTAGTTCTGAGTGTTTATAGTCCAGCTTGTTTGAAAAATCTGATACTTTTTTCTTGTTTATTTTTGAATTTCAGGACCAAGCCAAGTATGCCATCATCTTTATTGCTCTGCAGTACAATGTCACCTATACCACTGGTGAGGTTAAATCAAATCTATTTTGTTTTCTTGTAATGCAAGAGTGTAACTGTTAAAAATTACTCCTTTTTCCCCTCAAGACTTCACTTTTATAATATAGTTGAACTCTCATATTTGTCTGTCTACTTTTGGTTATACTAATACTATTCACTGAAACATTCTAGCGTTTTCTCTGTTGCTTGAGAGTAAAAATGGGTTATTTTTTCCCATAGTTAACACTGCTACTAACTTGCATTGTAATATGAAAAGCATGTGCTCTTTCTAGTTTTTGATAGTCAACAGCAGTTATCAAGTAACAGAATATTCTGGTAGTCTCCTATGTATCTGTTGCTTGTTCATGACTTCTTATATCATTAGTAATGGATTTGTGATTTATATTTTAAAAATATCTCATTATTATTCTCAAGTTGCTGATTCAATCATGCTTTCAAATAATAAAAGGAGAAAGTATGGATTCTTCTATTCTCCTCCAGAATTTCCTTTCTAAAATGTTATGTACCTGCTGTACTATATACTAGAGAGGCAAGCAGCTAATTTCCTTATCTGGTAACTTTATTTTTTCTTAATAGTATTGAAGACTTTCTGTTCTTTCCAGGAGTTAATCTGTACAATGTCTTGGAAAAGCTAGGTACTGTTATAGAATTATTCCAAATGGGGAACTAAGATTCAGAGAAATCATTTGAGATTTGAGACTTTTATTTCAGTCTTGACTTCCAAACTTGAGATGTCTGTGCTGGTACTGTTCCAAATAGTGTAGCACTCTGACTACATTTAGTGTGTTCAAAATAATATCTTGATCAACTTTGCAGTAATGAATACCTATGTAGTTTTTGCGAATGTTTCCTGAGGTGTTTAATGTTGAACACTTGAGATGTGTATAGGCAGAGGAATGGGGTTTTACTGATACTTGAGCAGCAGCAAGGAGAAATCTCCTGTAGTAGAGACAAAAGTAAAATCCATGTGTAATTACCAAGATACCTGTGATGTGACTTCTTCATAGTGTTTAATGGATGCCTGTGTGTATATATGCATACAAACAATGGAATGAACAAGGTATAGCTTCCTCTAGTTTTAGTAGGAGGTATGGATGAGTTCTGTACAAGCAGTTTGGAGGTCTCAACCCTGGCCCTCTGAAAACGGAATATATTACTAATGGCTTTTGAAATACAGTGCTAGGGACTTGGCAGAAATAGCATGTGCTGTTCAGTTGTTCATTGGTTGTATCACAAGCTGCTGTCAAACATAGAAATAGGACCTCTGACAATTAGAGTTATATGGATGTCCTGTGTATTAGAACCTTAATAGGCCATTCATGTTACTGGAAGCACTAATTGCTTCCTTGACACCTTCTAGCCTAGTTTCCTCTAGGAAAAAAAAAAAGTTGCTTGATGTCTGTATTTCTGCTGGTTTGCATTTGGACAACACAAGCAGAGTCTGACAAAGGGTAGCAGTCTTATAGATGACGAAAGTCCTTGAGGGTTATGAAAAGTGATGGCTGTATAGATAAGAGACATCCGAATTAATGCCCTCTCTCAAGGGAAAGCAGAAGAATGGAAATGTTAGACGTACTAGCCTGTAAATGAGGATGGCTCTTGATTACTTGTACAAGTTCTTTTCTATTGCAGTCTCACATGCATAAAGAAAAGTGAGGTTGTAATCAGTGTTTGTGGGCTAAATGAGAGACAGCCCTACAAAATAAGGCTTCCTTAGATCTACTTCTCCTGATACATACTTTAAAAATGGAATTTAATTTTGAGGTTTTCCCACACATAAATACTTATTTTGTTTTTTTTTTTTTAATTTTATATTTTATTTGTGGGAACATACTACTAATTCAGGGGAAGTTGTTACTTAAAAATATGTTGAACTGCCAGGGATAGGGCGTTGGTGTGGGTGGTTTGGGTTTTTTTCCTTTCTTTCTCTATTCTTTTTTTTTTCTTGTTTTGTGGTGGCCTAGATGAAAGAAATGGATTGAAGCTGAAGCTCAGTGTATGCTGTTCTCAGTAGTTCATGCTAAGAAAAGAAGTTCCAATTTATCTAACCAGGCATAAAAAGCAGTTTTCACAACCATAAAGCTTATAACTAGTATCCTCTATCAATTTAACCTAACTTAAAAGAACAATGATCACTGCTGCCTTTTTTCAATTGCATAGAGCATTCCTTCATAAGAATGGAAAAAACACACTTTTTATTTTTGATTTTTCAGATGACAACGGCGAGCAATTTCATTTTTATGAGTATGGTCCAAAAGACATTGCCACAGTCATCTTCTACATGCTTATAGCTATTTATCTGCATGCTGTAATCCAGGAGAACATATTAGATGTAAGTTTATTACTGGGATATATACTCTTATATTTTAGCCATCAGTTGCTAAGAGTTTTTCTTCAAGGAAATTGTAAGCCATAGTACAAAGAATGATTTGGCATTTAGAAGCCCTGTTATTATCAATCCTTCTGTTCTTTTACAAAAATGCAAATAGACTCGGTTGTGTTAGGTTAATGGTTGGACTCGATGATCTTAAGGCGCTTTTCCAACCTAAATGATTCTATGAGTCTGTGATATTTTTCTAGTGATATTTCCTCATTTTATTAATGGTATAAACCACTGAACCTTTCTTTCAATCAAACTAACATTTTTCTATAAAAACAGAGATTAAATATTTATGCCCTGCTCAAAATATCTGAATGAGGTCCACTGCATTACATTCATAAGATATATTCAGAACATCAAAAATGAAAGTTATTACAGTAGTGTATTTCTTTTATTAGCTGAGCTTTGCCTCAGAGAGGGAGCTCAAACTTCATTGTATTTCAATGAAGTTGCAAAATAAAATGGAATTGTTAAAGGCTTTGTGAAGAACATCTATTATTGAATGTTCTTAGAATGTTTTCACAAATAGATTATCTGAGCCACAGAAGCTCAAATAGTTTTTAAGTGTGCAGAGAAATTTGAAAAATTTAGAAATATGACTCTAATTGTGCGTGGGGGTTTCTTTGAATATGTTATTTGAATATTTTCCATGTGAAATTTATCATAGTGGCAAGTCTTATTGAAGCTAATGGTCATACAAAGCGTTGATCAAGGTCTTTAATAGTGGGATCTACGTGTTTTGATAGAGAAATGGAGATCTGGGAAGAAAGAAAAATATAAACAATCATCAGGAATGAACACCAATTCCCAAATAGCCTTCTTGTTTAGAAATTATATTTATTGATCTGCTTTTTGTTTCTAGAAAATTGGTAGACATCTGCACTTGTCAAAAACAAAGCACAGCAAATTCAATGAATCGGGACAGCTAGCATTTTTCTACTTGTTTTCATTTATATGGGGAGCAGGTATTTTGAATGCAGTAAGTAAGTCACTTTATTTTCTGTTTTTATTTAAAAAACAGACTTAAAAGTATTAAGAAGATCCCTAAATCAATCGCCTTTTTCTTTAGGAAGAACTCATGATGAACCCAGCCTCACTCTGGACAGATTATCCCCATTCTCGTATGCTGTAAGTCTTCTAGTTTCAATGTGAAAAAATCTGGTACTTCTAATCACTGAATATTCAACCATTAACTATAACGAATCACAAACTATAACAAGTCAGAATCAATTCATTTAAAATAATGAAATAATACCTTGTATCTCATGTTGAAAGATTGAAAACTCATAATCTTGGGTTTTTTTAAACCTGATTTATTCTTTAGTTTTCAGGTAAAATTCTTCTATATTTGCCAGATAGCCTATTGGCTTCATGCACTGCTGGAGCTATACTTCCAAAGGATCCAAAAGGTATGGAGAGAAGTTGTCAGTATAGTTAATTAAATATCTGTTATTTCAATTTATTTGCACTAATATTTTGTTTATATTAACTATACAAATACTTACATATTAATATTTGAATGTTCAGTCTTTTAATCTATTTATGTATTTTAATTACTTGCATTTCCTGTGTAATTTAGTCTAACTGGTCTGTACTTTTAAATTCAGATAGTTGTTCCAGAAATTTATACAGTGGTGTGAAAAATTATCAAACTTAATAATTTTTTTTGAAACTATAGTTAAACTGTAACAGCATTTATTATAATTTCTCTAATTTTAGGAAGATATTCCAAGGCAACTATGCTATATTTGCCTTTACATTGCTCATATCTCTGGTGCTTATATACTAAAGTAAGTATTTGCATATCCATTTTGAATTAGTAGATCTGTTTTCTTCATAATTTCATTAAAAATTCTAACTTCTGTTTTATAGTTTGCAGCACTTTGGGCTGATTCTGATGGTACCTCACTATTTAGTGGAACTCATTTTTCATGCCTCACGTCTTTTCTACTTCAGTGATGAAAACAAGCAAAAAGGGTAAATCTTGCATGTGTTAATTAAAATTTGGAACTTTGCTTACTAAGTATGTGTAAATGGATTTGCATATGTGTAAAAGTACTCAGGTAGCAAATATCACTTGTTTATTGTGTGCTTTTTACCTGCTTTGAATTTACAAGCAAGCCAAGGGTGGTGGAGCATTGGAGCAGGCTGCCCAGGGAGGTTGTTTGAGTCTCCATCTCTGGAGATTTTCAAAACCCAATTAGACACCATCCTGTGCAACCTGCTCTAGGTTATCCTGCTCTTGCAGGGTGGTTGGACTAGATGATCTCCAGAGGTCTATTCCAACCCCTAACATTCTGTGATTTTACATGTTCTTGTCCCTTTCTTCTTTTTCTGAGTGACTCCCCAGCTGGAAGAGATGATCATGAATACCTTGCTTTCTTTTGTGCAGTCCCTTATATATAGACAGCCTCCCGTGAGGCAGTGTAATGCTGCTGCTCTTTCTGTTTTTTTTCACAAGATTCATTTGTGTTGCTTCTTAAAGCTAACATTTTGAATAGATTTGCTGAATGATCTTTGCAAAAAATCAATGTTTACTGATGCAGCTAGGGAAAGTGGGAGAAAGTTAGCTTATCTTTTGCTTGTATTTCATATATGATTCTGAGGTTTTTAGAACTATGAGCTTATCTACTTTTCATTGTATGTTACCCAAAGGAATGAAGGTTAAATATACTAATTAGGAGAATGTATTTTCCTGTCTTTTGAAGACACTAATGCTCAAAAAAGCAACTATGTCTTTCTTTGGCTCAGAATTTATTGTTTCTTCTTACAGTTCTACATCCAGGCATGTAACTTTTCTCAAAATCATTTTTTTTTATTTTTTTTGAGGAGGATGAGGATGTGAAGAGTTGCTTTTTAAACAATCTTGCTTATACTGTGAGAGATTTGAAGTACATTTTCTTTGACATCAGTTGAACAAGCTGAATTTGATTTGGTTTTGTGTTTTTTAATGAAAATTTTGGAAGCATTTCCAATTCTGGCATTGTCAAGACTGAATGTTTGCTGACCAAGTTTTTCTGTAATTATTGGCCCCCTCTGTGGAAATTTCCTTGTCACTGCTGAGAGAATGTTAATGAAAAGTTCTTTGTATGTTTGACTTTACTGAAAAGAAATGGTCTAGGAGGAGAAAGCACATTAATTTCATGATTTTGTTTTCAGATTTACCATTTGGGCTTTCCTTTTTGTAATGGTTCGTCTCTTGGCCCTAACTTTATCTGTCCTCACATTTGGATTTGGTCTGGCAAGAATAGAGGATCCAGATTTTTCCATAGCAGATGGAAACTTCAATGTGCTACCTGTGAGGTATAACAAGGCTAGTAGACATTCATTCCTGTATCATGTGGCATTTCTTGTAATAAAACAATCCAGGATGATAATGTGTTTTGAAGAATTTCCCCAGCTGATATTTTCCTCTTGAGTATTTAAGGGAAGGGAAATTTTGCTCTCTTTTTCTGCTTTTCTGAAAGTAGTAGAACAGAATTTATGGAGAAATAGTAAAAAGTATTAATAATAATAATTATATTATTAATTGTTGATAATTATCCCAAAAGCCTGACATAATAATCTCTTTAAAGTATTTCTTCTTTTCCCCCCTATATAACAGACACAGTATCATATGGTGATATTAATACCTATAGTTTTTTAACTAATTACTTGTTTGGTGCCTTCCCAAAATATGGGGGGGTTTATGTATCTTTTATTCTTGCTTGTTAAAGTTTTATTACTTTTAACATTCACCTTTATAACTTAATGCCTGTAATCAAGTGTATGGGAGGGATTTTGAATCTAAATGATCTCTCATTCATAGTTTGTGTGGCAGAAGGGACCTCAGTGACACAATTTCCTATCAGCCATTGAAAGCTGTGGTCATAACTCCTCAATAAACCTGATTGCAATATACTTACATGATTTTCATTCACTTCTTGTGTGACACATCTTGTCTTGGGTAAAGCCTTCTGATACACCTGCTTTACCATGGTATGAAGATTTTGTTTCAATAGTAGACTTTTGGAGAAAAAATAAAACAGATACAGATTTGCAGTCTGTTAATGGTTCACTGAAGCTTCTGTCTAACTGTCTCCAATCAGGATTGGCTGCCTGAGTAGTGTTTGTCTAACACAGGCCTGGATGATGTGGAAATTTATAAATTTTCAGCTGAAGAACTGGAGAGAGCATGCGAAGAACCAGATTCCAAAGAAGAAAAAAACTAACACAAAGAACAAAAAAGGAACAAAACAGAGGTCAGTGGCATAATATTTTTTTAAGTTGTTTCTAGGCCAAATGTTTTTATATCTTTCCTTTCTTTGAAAGAGCAAAAAAAAAAATCTGTCTTTTGACATGCAGAGAACATAGATAATATTATAGCTTCTTCAAATGTTAGGGTATGTACTTTTCTAATTCCATATTGCTGAAAAAACACCACACAGAGTGCTAACTGTATTGTTAGCCCTGGGTAATCTTCAGGAATCTTCAGGATTATTCACTGAACTCCATGTTAATCTAAAGGCAAGGAATAGTTCGTGAAACTGGGCTTAACGATTCCAGGATTTTTTTCTGTTTTAAGGCAATCTTTTACAGTGCTTGTAAGACCATTTTTGATTTAAAATCAGAAAAAAAAATGGTTTAAATGTATGTTAGGTAGACCTCAGGAAGTCGCTAAAGTTCCCCTGGAACCTGAAGGAAATTATGCTGGTAGGATCACTCTATATTAACCTATTTTTGATACTACTCATGAAGTGTCTGTCACTCCTGGAGATAGGAGGCTAGACTTAAAAGCAACTTTTGTCTATTTTCTGTTCATACAAAATTCGTAAAGTCAAACTCCTTAAACATTTTCCTTACCTTCCTTACCTAAGTCCCAAGTTAATTTCAACTTAAACAAATACTTAAGCTCTTTTGATATTTTGTTTGTTTTGGTTTGTTGTGTTTGGGTTGGTGTTGTTTTGTTTGGGTTGTGTTTTTTTTTTTATTTTACTGGTCTGGTTTCTGTTTGTTTGCTCTAATTTAAAATTACAGCTAACTTTGTCAATGGAGCAGCAAAATGAGAAGGTGGAGCATTTGCAAGAATAAGAAAATCAAAACCACTATGAGAAGATAAGCTAGTATCAGAAGACAACACTTAACAGAAGACTGTGACTTAAAAAATGGACACTGCCTAGCTGCTATTTGTGTATGTCTCATTATTTCAATGGACGCTACCAGGTTATATTTAAAAAATATTTTTGTTAATATGCCAAGATCATCTTTGATCTACCATAACCCAGTAGTCATCTCCAAATTTCGCTTGTCTTTAACAATGAAAACAGATTGATCAGTTTGAACTTCTGGTTCAGTGATCAGATGTTACACATTTATGTAACATTTGCGTTACAGGCACTTGAGAAGGCTGTGTAAATCTAAGTTCTCTCTCCCTATTTGTTTTTTCAAAATCAGAATTATGTACCAAAAAGATCTTACCGTGTCTATCTGCTCCCCTCCTCTTCCTTCCCTAAGAATTTTTTCTTCATTCATCTTGCATGGAGTAAGAGGTGTATCTAAAGCAGCCTGATTTAAAAAAAAAAGTTCTGTACCTGATTTCCCTTTAAAAGTTAGATTTAGAAAGAGGGCAAATTTTGACAGGACATCACTGATCTTTCAGTATAAAGATGAGAGACTATTGTTTAGTAAAGATGCAAACTGTGCACAGGCAAATCCTGCCTGCTGGATTTGCTGTGGATTGTACTGTCCTGTATGGGGCAGAGGTGACAAGAAGAAACAGCCAGTTAATCTGTAGTTTAATCTTAGCCTTTATGAAATAAAAGGCAAAACTTCCAAATCTTTCTCCAGAGCCAGACTTTTTTTTTTTCCCCCCGCAACTGCTTTTTTTCTTTAATTTATAACTGACATGCCTTTAAATTCTGAGTCTATTCAGAAGCTGTTCAAGGGAGGTGCTCAAACAGTGTTGTAATGCATGTTTCACCAAGCATAACCTTTTTTCTTTCTACTTAACCTGTAGATAATAATTTACGTTAGTCTGACTTTGGAGTTTTATGACTCTGAAAGTATTCATTTGGTCCTTATGTGAACACTTCATCTGGATATGGTTTTGATATTAATATGATTATATTATAAAATGATTAATAGTATTTTTGTAAGTAACCCTCGTAGAGCTGAGGCTGGTATCTCAATATTGGATAAGTTTCATGAATTCACTTTCTTATAGGTCGTAGCTTTATCTCTCCGCAAATAGATTGTGTAGGAATATTACATTAATTCACGAGCCTAAAACTTTTTACTGAGAATGTTTACCATGGAACTAGAATACACTTGCTATTATTTTTAATAAACTTGTATAGTAATGAATGCCTCATTCAATAGAAGTATCATCTTGTGAGCAGTTTGGGTGAGATTAGCTCAGCCTTCAAGTATTTCTCATCACGCTGCTCTCAAGATAATGTTTTTTTGATGTGCACTGCAACTGAAATATACAGGGACTGTAAGTTCACAATTTGTGCATACCTAAGTTACCAAGCTTTCAAAAGTGAGTTCAGACAGTGATTTAGGTGCCAGTATCCAATTCGAGGCATACAGAACTAGACAATTTTGAACTTTAAAGTGTTTTTTTTTCCTTTCAGTATTATCAGGAAGTGTGTTTCTAATGCTGCTACTTGAATAAACAGATTGTACCCAAATATTCTTATTGCATGGCACTCAGGATGGCCATTTCAAAGAAGCCTGACTTATTTTCTTTAAATATAGTTTATTTAAATTATTATTTTAGACATACAAATACAATGCAAGTATGTACAGATAGTGTTGTATTCCATGTACATGTATTTGATGTAAGAATCCCCTTCTTACAACATGATTCTTTTTTTTTTAAATTGGAAATCACTGCGTACATACTTCCAGTATCACCAAATACATTGAGTTAGTTCTGGGCTTGCTGTTGTGAAGATGTTGCAAACAGTTTTCTGAAACAAAATGTCTGTTTTAATTTATTGGGAACACTCTTCTTGCAAATTTCAGTGTATTTACGGATAGAAAGATAATTCCATTGAGTTTACAGATGAAGAAAATGAGCATGTTGGTGTAACAACTGGTTCGTTACCAAAACCCAAGTGTATATGCTTTTAGAAGTAAACTGAATTAAGACAGTGATTCATATGGGGTTTTTTTGTTTGTTTTCATTGGCTTGCTAATAGAGAGTCTTTGAAAGCTGAAATGTAGTTAAGTCAGATGATGAAGGTGATTTATTTTTCTTGAAATGTCATTTTTTCTTTCTGGCTGAGAGGGAGTGAGGAGTTAGAAAAGTAGAACGCAAGTGAAAATGATGAATTCACCAGAAATTGTTGGTTTGTTCCATGGCTAGAAAAAGCCTGCTACATTCAGGGATTGTTCCATATGTTAAGCACAGTATTTCATAGGGAAGATATGAGACATAGGTCATCAGCTATGAGTTCCCAAGTGCTTGACAATTGCTTTTGAACTGCAGCTTTCAGAAACATTCAAAAAATGTATGATTTATTTTAAATTACTTTAATCAAATACTTTAAACCAGTTACGAACCCCTCATGTCATAGCAAGATCTGAGGTCAATCCAGGCATCTTAGTATAAAGTCAGTAAAACAAAAAGCAGGATAGAACTTTCATACAGAATTGCTTAGCTGAATGAGAGGTAATTAAAGCCAAATCTAAGCCAAGGGTAACAAGAGTACTAAAAGGTTGTATTAATGTCACAGAGAATCTTCACAAGCCTCAGAAACAGGTCGTAAGGGCCATGAAACAGACAAGTCAGAAAGCCTGTGCTTGAGGTCTAGGATAAAGACTGCAGCACGTTAGGGTTGGATTTGGTGGGGTTTGCTTTGTGGATTTTTTAATTTGTTTTGGTTTTGTTACTTAAATACAGCTTTGTCAGGGGTTTTTTGAGAACAAAGCTGATTGTATTTTTCACTGTTTTTCAATACTATGAGTGTTGCATAGAGTAACGATCAAATTACTGATATCTTCCTGTAGCCTTTGCTGGTGTTGCATAAAAATCTGTCAGAAAAGATGTAGAGGTGTGTTCCTTTAGTGATGTATTTGCTAACAATTATCCCCTAAAATTCTTATATACAGTTACTCTTTCAATGAAACCAGTGATGTACTCCAGATTACACTGACTAATGTGTGACTGTCTGATTGCAACAAATACACTGGTTTGGTTTTAATTCGCTTTAAGAGGTATTTTCTTTTCAATTAATCAACTTGTCTGTTCTTTTTTTGATTAAGTATGTAGTGTTGAAATGTGTTGTTTTTAAAAAATGCATTATGCAAAATGAATTCACATAAATATTACTTAAACATTGCATAAGATGAAATTATAGTGAAAAGTTGCTGAACATACCGTGTTTTGCCAAAACACTAGTTTGTTTTACATGTTTTGTTTTGCACTGTTTTACATGAAGATTTGTTGATTGTTTAATCCATAATCAATAATCCATAGTATGAGCTATGTTTTCAGTGTATTTAATGTTCTGATCATTCACTTGATAAGATATTGCTAAAGAAAACTTTCTCCATTTAAAAAAATTGGTTCTCTAATGATGTATTTCTGATGCATCTCATCTTACTCAAGAATTTTGTTTAATTTCCATTGTTGCCATTAAATCATCTGGTTTTGTCTGGTCAGATCAGGCAGATTAGGCAGACAAACTGGATTGCCAATCTAGGAAGATGATATGTGTGTACTTTGGATATATTTTAAAAAATAAATCAAAATATACTCCAATTCTTCAATATTTTTACCCATTTCCTGTTAGTGTTGATTTTCTCTCCTTCTTACTCAATGCCAGAACAACTTTTCTCTTCAGTCTCTGTGTCTATATGGGAATTTCTGGATATTTGGTAGACTAGGTATTCTCCTCAACCCCAGTGAAGCAGTCTGCAGTCAATCTGCTGCAAACTTATGTTAGTGTACAGAAAATATCAAAATAATACTAGAGTAGTTAAAGCAAGTTAAAAGTGCCAGCTCATCCCCAGAAAACCTGATGGTACTGTGGCCAAAAAAGGAGCTATGGGTCATGTTTCCTTAAGTCTATGCATCCATTGGCCTTTTTTTAACTGAGAAAATGTTGAGATCAGATTGGATACAATTAGTATGTTACATCAATTCAGCTTAAAGTATGTCTTTTGTGTACATATTTGGCCAAATTTTTAATACATTTGAGAGTCTAAAGACTGCTCTAAAATGAATGTGCACCAGCAGGTGGAGCAAATAGATAAAAATGTTAAATGTTACAGGTCTACAGCTACACTTAGTATGATCAGCTTTTAAGATAAGTACAAAAATTTGAGAGGGGAGTCTTATTAATTTTTGTAGAACATCACATATCTATGAAAGATGAAAGCACTTTATCACTGGATCCCTCATATAAAGTCAGAGCTAACTCTGAAATTGTCTGTTTGTAATTGCTATAAGAGAAAATAAAAAGGGAAAAATGGTTCACAGTATTTGTACTCTATTGATGTTTGAAGTCTTGAGTCTAAGGTGTCACAGATGCAATGTAAGTATAATTTGAAGACCTTATGGTCTAAATGGAAGAAATATGAATAACATACAGTTTGCCCAAATAAAAAAAACCCACAACTTTAATTAAACTCCAGTGTTACTGCTGCTTCTCATTAACCTATTCCTCCCTGCATACTTCCNAGCGCACTTGGAAAAGGCGCTGAGGAGGAGTGTGGATGGAGCCCTCCCTGGATCTTCGTTCGCTAAGCCTAGCCATGACGACGACTTCCTTTGGTTTTGCCCTGATAAATGCTGTTATAATTCATAGCGGAAGAAAAGAATAACCTGCAGAAAAGAAATTCCTACCATGGAGGAAGTGAAATTGTTGAACAGCACCTCTTACACTTTCAGGAAATGCAACAGGACCTCATTCCTCTTAAGGTACCCCAACAACATAAACTCTTTTCTGTTGTGATAATGTGGTAGGGAACCTCTCTGCCAGTTGGTTAAATCTGAGTTTATAAGTACAAACAGACATTTATGATTGGTAAGTTCTTTAGTATTGTAGCTGCAAAGTAAAATCTAAGGTGGAGCTTGCTTTTCCAGAAATGGACATATTTGAATTTATCTCTGGGGGTTTTTTTTGTTTATAATGCATGTTTCAGAGGTAGCTGGAGGCTCATATTGTACCAGTAACTTTTGGTCATAGGTACCCAACACTAGTTTGACTTTTTTTATTTGGGAATAACTGGAAGGTGTACTTAATGGCTTACCTGTCCACCTTGAATACGGATTGTGGCTATGGTCCTGTACTGAGCTCTGTATGAACAGCTTGGCAGGACTTAGGTCCAGGCATTTTCATTATTTCACACTTTATAAATTTTCAAAATAAAAAGAGAATTTTTATATGGCTGTTTCATGAATAGCTAGAACTGAGCTATACTCTGTTCTCCATAAATTGTTTACTCTGCAAAGTTTTAAATACTTGCTCTGACAAAACTTATGAGAATAGTATTTGTGGAGCCAAGTGTGGTGTAGGAACATTGCATACTGCAAGTCCCCAGTCCTTCATGTCCTTGCATTGCTTTTGTATGAAGGCAAGTGAACTGCTATTATTATGAGATCATTTAAAAACCATCTTTGACACATGCCTGAAGTAGAAAGGAACTGTAGCTATTTGTTCTTTTTAACTTTTATTCCATCCTGTTTGTGTTCTATTAAACATTCACTTCATTAGACTGTTTTTTTTCTTTATTGAAATGGGGTGAATTGATGTAACAACTGCTTCACAAACATTACTCAGCTGTGACTTACACCTCCGTGCTGGGGTGGAGTGCTGTGTGCAGGGGTGGTACCTTACTGTACTTTAATCCTTCGTGAGTGTAAACCGCTCGTTATTAAACCCTGCATTGCTGTGGCGCCGTGGACTGCTCACAGCTGCTGTGCTCGGCACCAGGCACGGTGAGCGAGTACCGGCCTCGCGTTTAACCCGCAGGCCTCTACGAGCGGCGGGAAGGGCGTCCCCTGGGACCGCTTCGTCGGCTCCGCTTGGGGCTGCCCTGGTGGGAGAGTGGCGGCGCCGCGGAGAAGCCGAGTCCCGGGCAACGGTGGGAGGAAGCGGGCAGGGCCGCCAGAGGCAGCAGCTCGCACCCCGCCGGGTGTCACAGCGGTACTGCGAGTCCCGTGGTGCCCCGCGTGGGGAGGGGCTGTGTCCCGCCAGTGCCGCGCCTGGCCCTACTACAGGCCCCAGAGTGCTTCGCGCCGCCTGGTGTCTCCTCTGGCGGAGGCTGGTTCCTATTTAAATCCAGGCAGCGAGGAAAATGGCGGCGAGAGGTTGAGTGTGGGGGAGACGGGGAGAAGGAGACGTAGCTGAGCTTTGGCTCCTTTCCCAGGTGAGTGGGGTTTGGAGGGAGGGAGTAACGAGTGGAGGGAGGAGAGTTCTAGTCCGTGTTCTCCTGCTTCTTACGCTGGGGTGGGACTGGAATGGGGGAGGGAGGGCGAGCTACCCCTTGCCGGGGAAAGGAGCAGCCCGGGGCTGGCCCTGAGGAGCGGCTCTCTCGTCTCCCTCGCGACCCCCTCCCCGATGTGGATGTGTCTCCCTGAGGGGAGGAGAAAAGGGAGCGCCGGCGGTTTATGTGTGAGGAGTAATCCTAGGGCTGCGCGTGAGGGCATTCCCAGGGCAGTGTGTAAATGCCATTACCTCTTTCTGACCGTTGTAACTTTAGCGCTGAGTGTAGTTGGAAGGGACATTCCTGAGGCGGTGGTGAGAGAAGAGCGTGTTGGGGTTGAAGGCTTTTCGTATCGCTGTGTGATGCATATCTAAGTAGGGTGAGTTTGGGTGGAGGTTCCTCATGTAGCGGTGAGAGACTTGGAGTCGCTATGGATTTGTGTTTAGAATTGTCTGACCCTCGGTGTCTCAGCCTGAGTAGAGCGGGTGTGTGGGTGAAATACCTGGGCTAGCATGGCCCCATCTGCCAGTCATCTGGGTTTATCTGATACTGAGGCGGTTCCAAAGACCTTGTTATCTGCATTCTTCTGACCATCCTGTAGCCTCGGTAAGTTTCAGAGGTGACTTGTCTCGTCTCCTTGTCTCTGGTAGTAAAGGGATAAGAAATACTGCGAATAGAAGGTTAATTTCCATGCCTCATCTAGTTCTGTCTCGGAGCTGCAATGAAACCCGTGCTGTTGAGGGATGGAGATGGTTCTGGGTTATAAATGGGGTGAATATGGGTGGGGATGTTGTCTGAGGTTGACAATTCCCAGAGTCCTCTTTGTTTGGTTCTAAAGTTGGTTCTGTTTGTGGTTTCTGCTCAGCACACTCAGGTTTTCTTTTAAAACAGAAGCTTCTCACTTTGTCAGCTTATCCAGTGAATACAGTTTTAAATCAGGCTCTTTTATTTGTGCACTATCTCCTTCCTCTTTAACCTGTTAAGGAAAAAAACCGTGATTCTGCTGTTAGTTTTTTTTATCTAACATTTAACAGCAAATATTATGTTGTATTCTATTTGGAATAACACGACAAAACTAAAAGAAATCTGAAGTGTGAGAGACACTAGTGTCTAGCTATATTGTATCTATAATACAGTTAAACCAGACAAACTTAGAATTCTGTCATCACCATTGTAAAAATAAGTATTTTTGACTTGCATTGAGCTGCTATGTCAGACAAAGATGTATATCTTCTAAATATAAGTACAAGATAGCTTCATAGTAACAAGTAATAAGCGAAAGCACCAGCATAAGAGCTTGGGTTTAGAGAAAACTGACAAAATTGTGGGTTGGGTTTTTTTTCCCCTGATGTGGTTAGGTGTTTTTTTTTTTCTAAGCTAGACTGTGCATGATAACATACAGTAATTGTATTTCCTGTTAGCAGTTGTTGTAGTGGGCTGTTCAACTGACTGTTGTTTGGAATTTCATTGCACGCTGTTACTGATTTTTTTTTTAAATTATTATTATTATTATTATTTTTAATGATACCAATGGATTTGCTGCTGTGATGTAAAGGTGGAGGTTGGGGGATAGGGGAAGTGATAACAGACAGAATATACCACCCTTGCTTTAACTACCTTTCCTGATGACAGTCTGCTGTTTCCAGTCTGCTTTTATTTGATATTTGAATTGTGTGGCGTTTGGTAATTTTTTTCCCCTGTTCATCCTGGTTTTGGATTTATTAACTTGAAGTTTGCATTGTCTGCTTATCAATTTTTTACATGGTATCACTGAGACTAATGTATAGTTGAGACAAAATGCAGAGTAGCAAGGAGAAGGAAATCTTTTTTACAATAGAACATTATCTTTTGATCATGGGCATCTTTTTTCATTAATAATAGACAAGAAATCACAGTCAAAACCTTCAAGATTAATTTCAGTGTTAACAGTTGCACAGAAAAGGATGGTGGTGTTTAGGTTTGTGGTGGGTTTTTTGTGTTTTGTGTTTTTTTTATTTTTTTAAGACAACCTAGAGAAAGAAAATATGTCTTTGTTAATTTGTCTGCAAAATCAAGGTATTGGTAGTATGTGAAATGATATTGGACACTACAGTCTGACACTGGAGGTTGCTTCAACTCCTGCATTTAAATGAGCCTCCCTCTAAGAGGTCATCTTGAACGAGTGTATGATACAGGATATTCTGGGTTATGTTCATAGATGCTTTTTTATTATGAGTATTTAGAAATATCTTAAATATTCTTCCAACTTGTTTTTATACCAAAAAAATGGAGGTGAGGGGGACTAGATGAATAGTATTATTTACATTAAGGATATGAGAGAGTGGTGAAGAATATCTAAACCTGAATGCTGGGGCAGCATGCCTGTGTGCTTTTTTTCTCTGGTTAGCAATTGATGTTTCTAAATGTAGCGTATTAAGGAAGAGGCAATTGTGAAAGAAATTAACTGCTACTGATTTAAATCTACTATGGAATATATTTCCACTTTGATTTCGTAATGCTGCATTTAGTTAAGAGAAGGTACATCAAATCATTTTCTGCCCCATGCAAAAGAAGAGTATCCTTCAGATGAACCTGATTACTTTAACAGTACTTTTAATTGGTAACTTATTTTTAGTTGACGCTTATCAATAAGCTTATTTTCTTTGAAGTGGAACAAAATTACCTTGCCTCCAAACTCAATCTTATGAGGAATTTTTAGTCTTTTGTGTGCAGTGTGTAGAATTGTTGGTGAGGTTTTATGCTTTTAGATGTAGACACCCATTTTTTCTTTATGTTGTTTAGAGCCAGCCCTGTTTCTGACATTGTATAGAGGTAAGAAAAAGGCAGTTTCTTAATATTGTATGCTATTTAAATGAGCGGGAGAAGAGGGCAAAGGGTTCACCCTTGGTTTTACTGCCCACTTTGCTTATATCCTGGAAATTCAGGCTTGTTACTACTGATGGTAAGCTTAGGGTATAAGTTACTTAGTTCTGAGGTTGTGACTGCTTTTGCAATATGCTATAAGAGTGGAGGTGATAAGGTCAGCTCTACAGGTATCTATCTACCTTTAAGTATTCCCTGACTATGTGTGCTTTAGGAAAGTGGATGTGTGTTGGATTTTTTTTAGTTTTGTTTTGGTCATGCCCCTGCTCCTGCCTTTCACCTTCACTGTTAAATGTGAGCCTGTTCAGGTCAGATATAGCTAAACTGTTTGTCAAACATTCTTTGTTAGGTTATGGATCATCGCCCTGCTAGAAATTTTATTTTAAAGGCTTTCTTACCATCAAGTTCTTTTTGAAAGATTACAAACATGAGTCGTGTCATGACTTGAGGTCTATAACCATCATAACTGTATTTTATGGATTAGATTGTTCTAGAAATCTGAAAACACTGTAGAAGTTACCTAGGAAGTGTTGTAATTCTTAGGTCAGAGCAAGCAATTTTTCACCAAAGTTGTTACACATGTGGCTAAACTACACAGCAGTTTTGCTCTGATTTATCAGGTGCACCTGAAAATGGGGGAGGAGGGAGAAGAAGGTGGCTGCAGAACAATATAACTGTTATACTACTGGCCATAATGCCTAGCACCTGCATTAGCCTTGGCCGAATGTAACATTTTGTCACAAAGCCTGAACTCTTTACTGTTTCCACATTTCTGTTCATGCCAAGATGTGTCAGAGCCATGGAATGAGATAATCTGGTATCACATGTATACCCAGAAGGACTTTTAGAGGCACATTTTTAAGGTAGGTTTGTATATGTAGTTGGATGGAATATTCTCTATGTGACTTCTGAGTTTTGAAGATTTTTTTTCCTCCTTCCGTTCTCTATTCCATAGAAGTGAGAAAATGAGTTGTCTGCTTTTTCAAAGATAACATTGAAACAGGTTGCATGGCTAAAAATGTTAACAATATATTGCATTTCTCTTGGGTAGTTGTAGCCTAATACTTTTTTTTTTTCTCTTTTTCTTTCCTTGGCAGTGGTAGGAGAGGGACTGGGTGGAATAGGTCAGAAAGAAAAGGCAGAAGTACCTTTTATTTCCCTGGTCACAGACACTGTAAGGCTATTCAGTGTATGGATGAAACTTGCTCATTGGGATTTGCTTTGTTTGCCTAGAATCTCGACAGGGCCACATATGTTCTTTTTCTTGTGAACCTTTAGGTGAGGTGGAAGAGAATGAGATACTCCTGTCTTTTGTGACTCCAGTAGCTTTCTCTCAGCAAACACAGATGGAGTATTTTATCATTAGGCCATACAAACATGTTTTTGAATGACACTGCAGATATCAAAGAAATAAGAATGAACTGTTTTCTTCAGCAGATACAGTTAGTTCCTAAATTGTTTCTAAGGGAAATCTCTTCTAATGTCTTCTTCAGCCTGGGTTAAAAAAAGATTCTTTGGGAAACCACCCAGAGTAGGAGAAAATGAGCCAAAATCTATTGACTATTTGCCAGTTGTCTTTGAAGAAAATAACTGGCAGATGTGTTTGCCTGCCACTTTCAGTGTACCAGCATAGAATAAAGCAGATCTGCATGTGTATTTTAAAGAATTGTCATACTTTTTTGAAAGCTTACCTAGTTCATGTAATGTTAAGCGTTTCTATTCAATGCTAGTGTCTGTCTGTGTCATGTGTGCAACAGTACTGTAATGCAGTACTTTTTTTTCCTGAGGCTAAATTAAAACTGTTAATTCATATATTATACTCCTTCCAAGTATCCTAGAACATTCATTTATCTTTGTAGTTGGTCACAAGCAAGATAGGGCTTCTGTGTCATGATGCTGTGTCTAGGGAAGCATCTCTTCCTGTTACTAAACCAAGTCAGGTATAGTTGTGATGTTATCAGTGATGGTGTATTAATGTTTTCCTGGAGGTAAGAGGAGATCATCTTTATATGACTAAAGATGTACAAAATATCCTTCCTTCTCTATACTCATTAACAGGTAATTTTTAACTTCAAAGGAAAAATATTTCTTTATTCCGGAGCATATAGTATGCTTTTATAAACAATTTAACTGGCATCAAAAGCTTATCTTTACCTAATGAAGGGGGAGGATAAGAGCTTTAAGTCAAAGGATCTGCTGTAGTGCTTAATGGGAAACTTTTAAAACTGATTGTTAGTGGCTTTTCTTCACAATGAAAGCTTTGTTAAATATGTTAGCTGTATCTTAACTTCAACTCAGTGGTTTCAGGTAATGCATTAAAATACAAACTGTGCTGTCCCTTCTAGGCTTTCATAATATTAAGTCATGAGACATCAAGCAGCTGAGGTGTAATTGGTGGAGATTTAAAAAACAATCAACCAATCCCCTCTCAATTTGTGATTCTTTATGGAAATTTTAAACTTTGGTTTTTCTAGAAACTTGAACAATCATAACTGTTGTGACAAAGTTGAAAATTAGTGTATTTGTGTATACATTTTTAAAAATCTGTAGTTTGCTGATAATGTTCCCCATCTACCAGATGGTGCAATATTGAAATCTGTTAGCAATGGGCTGTATGGTAGAGTCAGGCAGACTTTCTTATCCCATGCTTTTCTGAACTGCACAAAGTGAGTGGGTAAATGTGTGTGTGTGTGTGTGTGTATGTATGTATATATACATACACACTTGTTCTGCAAGGGCAATGCAAAGCTGGCTGTACCACCAGCCACTGCAAAACTACTGTTGTAGTTCACTTGTGCTATTTTGGAGACTTGCCTTTTTTTAAAAAGACTTAAAAGAACTAGAGCATAAACTTGGGAAGAAATGTGAAAAATAGTTGACATGTTTCTGATGTTTCACTTTGCCAGAGAATGACTAAGCAGCAGAAGTGATGTACTTTTTTCCATTTTGTTAATCTGAAAGCCTCTGAATTCTTGTTTCTCTAAGTCTTTAGCAGGTCTGTTACTATGAGCTCTACATAGAGCACAAGATATAAAAGTAGAATGATAAGACTACGCAGCTATTGCTGCCTTACTTTGGCAAATGACTAGTAAGCTTTAAGTTTTCAATTTTACTGTTTACTTTGTGTAATTGAGTGAAATGTAACTTTTAAAATCTTGTGAGGACAAAATCTCTGGTGTATAGATGAACTGCTTTCTTGACTTGCATAATCAGTAGTTGGCTTTTTTCTTTTAGACCTCTTCTTTAAATTTTTTTTTAAATTATTGCTCTAGATGTAGAAAAGAACCTTTTGAGACTGCATGGGTTTAATGTTTAGCTGTTAGTTCCCATTGGCCAGATATTGATGAGCTCAGTCATGAAAAGTTTGGTTATAAAATCACTGATGAAACAACTTGCTCGAAGTACATCAATCAGCTTCTGGTTAACCCTTATATGAGTGATCCTGGAAATCATAAATGTCTTTCAGATGTTTTCTTAGTTGACATGAGTGTGAGGAAGCTGTTCTTCTGGGAAGTCTCTAATAAAATGTAGCAAGTTGTGTTATACATGCACACCTGGGAATATAAAAATGATTTGCTTATGCTACTTTATGTACTTTATTTTCTCCGTGGTTACCTTATGTGTAATAACAGAATGCAGTGTCTTACTGAAACATCCTGAAGTAATAGAACAGGTAATGGAGCAGGGAGTGGGTCGGGTGGCTTTTGTTGCTGTATCTACTAATGGAAGGGTTAAGCAAAAGGCAAAAGCAAACAGTTTATTTAAAAAAAGATGAAACTGATATTCTAACACTAAACTGATCACCCCGTGGAGTGTATGACTGCTTAATGCTGCTGTTTTTTTCAAATACCTGGTTTGTTTTTTATCACATTCTCTGGAGGGGTGGTGATTTTAGGAAAAGGGGAACTTCTGTGCTGCATGCTTTTTACTACTGTATGTGTGTGAGTGGGTAGCAGCTAATGTAGGCTACTTGGATAAACTTTTTCTAAAACTTTTTAGACAACCATTGAGTGTGCACATGCACACATAATCAGTACGTGCAAGTGCTGTATTGTTCCTTGGAAGCTTATGGAAGAAGTAATTTCTTTCTTAGTCAAAATGATGACTTTAAAATAGTTACCCATTTTTAGCAGCTTACATCTTAAGGAGATGATATAAAACAAAAAGTTGCAACTTTGTTTTTTGCCAGTGACTTAGACTTTTCAGACCTCTTCCTCTGTAATAACTTTTTTCCCCCCGTAAAGGCTGGACTAAAGAGATTAGATGGAAATAGGGAATTATGACTTATGTTGCACTTCCTTTAATGCTCTGTTCATCTTTGCTGCTGCAGTGAACAGGAGACACAGCAGCATCTTCTGTTGTACTCTCTTGGGTTTAGGTTCTATGGAAGCCTTTTTGATGTTCAGAGTGGGGGGGTTCTGGCTCCATGGACAAACCTTAGCATATGGCCTACCAGAGGACCACACTTCAGGTAGTGCTGTTAGGTGTGCATGGATTCTTAATTCTTTTAACCATACTTATAAAATACCATTTGTTTGACTCGTAACTGTTAAGTGCTGTAACAGAGCAGCCTTTTAAACAAGAAAATCTAAAAGAACAAATGGATTCCAGACATTTTTAACCAAATAAAGTATCTTGGTTGCGTATCAGTTTGATGCCATGTGCTGGCATGCATGGCTCTTCCTTTGTAAATAACTTATGTTTCCTTATTTGAAAGCTTAGTTTCCCATTAAAATCTCTGAATGGGAAACAACATTTTTAGGCAGTAATTGATAGAATCCCTTCTTAATAAGTATTTAAAGTGTTTATCTAGTCATAGCCCTAAAGGCATCAAAGCAAGAGTACTGTATCTGCAAATTGTTCTCATGATTAAAATGGAACAAAACCAGCACCTGCATTGACTTAGAATGCCCATTTGATCCCCCCTTAAGTGGAAGGCAGTTCTTTTGATCAGTGTACAGAAAACTGAAAAAAAGAACACCTATACTTACTGGAGTAGCTTTGGAAGACTTTTTTTTTATTACACCTGTGGGCTTTCTTTTGAAGCCCCTAATCTTCTGGTAATGAATGTTTTGTAGCTCATAAACAAGACTTGTAGAGGTGAGGTGCTGAACCAGTGCTGGCAAACTGGTCAGCTTTGTATATGCTGTGTTAAAGATCATAAGAAGGTAGTAGGGATGATGAGTGGGATCCGGTGAGATGTAAAATGAGTGGGGATTTGAGGAAATTCAAGGTAGCTTTGTCCTGAGCTGCTTCATCTTCTCTTACCCATCTGTCTGTAGCTGGGCCTCAGTTGACCTCTATCAGGAGATTAATATGTAGTGTAATATTTCAGATTGACTAAGCAGTGTTTTTGGCATATGAAGAAAGTTCTTTTTCCTGCACCCTGCATCTTAGCACTGCTTTATATCAATGAAACTTTTGCTTAAATTAAAGATTCTGTCTAGGCAGAAGTGTAGTGTTGTACATTTGAGAAAGCTTTTTAAAAAGTCCTTTAAAGCAGTGGAAATTTCCAGGCTTAAAAAAAAAAAAAAAAGATTTGAAGTTCTGGTCTAATAACTGCTTTGCAAGAAGAGAGAAATATGAAAAGGAACCGCAGACATTCTGGATGTCAGCCTGCAAAATTTTCCACTATTTCCTTTAATAACATGCAGGCATGCTTATATTGCTGGAATTCCAGTTAGAAGTCTCCTTCTAACTGAGACTTCATGCTTCTTGGTGAGCAAATGCTGCCTGAAGGTGAATCATCAAGAAAAAAGTCCTCACTTGTAAAAACCTGTATAAACCACTCCCCTGCTGGATATCGGCTATTGATTATATTAATCTTGCCTTCAGTTTCTTTTGCAGTTTGTGCTAGATAATCCACTGACAAGTGACAATTCAGCTTTTCTTCCTTCTGATAGTAATTTTAGATCTAATCCTAATGTTGCTAAACTAGGTGTCTTAATTGTTGTATCTTTGGTATGCTAAAGGAAGAAAGACATTAGGAAACATCTGTTTTAATCATGTTGTTCTGTAAATCAGTTGATGTTAAAACTTACATAGTGGTTATTTAGAAAATCGTTGTAGCTTCAGATACATTGCTGAAAATCAAACTGAAGGGGTCTACAGGTTCAACCTCATTTGTCTACCTTGAAGGTCTTTTCTGTTTAAATTGTTCTTGTTTACCAAAAGACTCCCTGACCTTTCTCCAAGATCTAGAGGACTCTGTACTTTGAATGTGCCTTGTCTTTCTGTCAGTACAGATATTTATTGTTGACTTATGCTCTTTTGGGTTAGGAAAAGAATCCTTTGTATAATAGGTTGAGGTTTTTTTTGCTTAAATGCTGGGGTGGAAGCTAAGGTTGGTGTATTGTGTAAAAAGCAAGCAACATCACAACAAACTAATCTCTTTACAGTATTAACTGAAAAGACAAAACCAGAACCCTTTGAATGCATTCCCATGGAATGCTGTCTTTCTAAGGCAGTGTGGTGCACTTCCATAGCTCTCAAGCCAAATCAAGGCTATTGTGCTTCCTTTGTTACCTCTCCTCCCCTTGGGCTGAGCCTGAGGCCCTTGCAGTTACAAACAGGTTTAACTCAAAACTGTCCATCACCTCCTTCTCCTCTAACAAAAAAACCTGAACCCCAAAATGAAACTAAATCTCCCAGCCAGCTTCTGGCTATCAGCTTACCCCTAATTGCACAAACACCAGTACTAGTACAAGGAAATGTATGGGGTGGGACTAGAGCAGCCACAGTCACATCAAAATGTAAACTGGATGGAGTTCTTTAGACTTCGTTCCTGAAATGTGTTATAAGAGAGAGACTCTAGTGGTAGCTGGGTGTAAGAGAAATTAGGTACATTGTGCCTACCCTGAGGCTGTAAGTGGAAAGAATTGTTGGTTACTAATTAATATATTAATAATTACCAGTAGTGTCTTACCTTACAGTGTCTTACCGTGTCAATACCTCTACACAAATTAATAGGACACAGGTCAGTTCGTGATTGCAGCTTCACAGAAGTGGTGTTGGGAAGAGTGGCACATAACTCAGTCACAGAATCACTTGTCTCAAATAATACTTTTTGGAACCAAGGTGGCAGTGTTTCCAGACCTACAAAAGCTACCCAGCTGAACCCTTTTGAGTAGTAATGGCACTGTAATACATAGTTACCAAAATAGTTGAGGGTTTTTTGGAGTTAGGGCCTTGTTAAATGTCTGCTTAATATTGCCTGGGAGTTTCTTTGCTTGTTTCTACCTCATTTAGGTTGCAACTATGGATGCAGGAGATCCTTGGCCAGGTTTCAGGGCAGGTGCTTGACTTACTAAATTGACTATGCACCAGATTCTTTAGACTGGAGAGTCCAAAATTGGATTCTCATAACTGGAGTTAGGAGTTCCATTCCTAACTGGAATTAACTCTTGGCTAACACACAGATTTCTCTGTTATGGAGGTTCAACAAATGTTTTTATTTATGATAAGGCAAACCCATGAAGTGAGCTAACTAATCAGAGACAGAGCAGTCCAAACTATAGTTTCTAATTAGAATACACAAATGGTTTACCTGTAATAGAATCTACTGAACATCAATGAACCACAAAACTCATGTGATTGGCCTTTTCTGGTGGTTTAAGAAAAAGATGAGCCTGCAGTTTAGTTTTAAACATCAATATCTAACTGCTAGGTTGTTGTAATTAACTGTCTTAATCCATTCATTAGTCCTTTGTATTTAAACATAAATGTTTCTACTGAACATTTCTGTTAACTAGCATTCATCAATTCTACATGTTTCATTTTTACTGACATTTCAGTAATGCTTTATCTTTTTCTTCCTCTTTCAGAGCTCACAAGAACTAGTAGCATGCTATGTAGAACTACACAGAACTTGTAGCAGAGTTCTTCTATATAGAGAAGAACCATTTGGGGCAAAACTGTTCCTTAGTGCCAAGTTGGATTCAGAGTTTCTTCAAGGTGATAAGGTTGTACAGGTGATACTGAGAATATTCTAGTGTGTGAAAATAATCCATTGTGCTCGCATTTTGTATTAAGTTTGACACAGCATGGCTCCATGTTTGTATAAGAGAATCTGAGAAAAGACAACAAACTTCCTTTCTTAGTGATGTGCTGTTGCAAAGTTTTAGTAGAATAATTTTGTGGACCAAGGACTGCTCTCTGCACTAACACACTGAGTGCCTTTAACTTTCAGTAATGCATTATGTTAGGGTACTTTTAACTCCTGCACTGTGTGGACTTGTATGACCTCCATCACTTGTATTCATGCAGAGGACCAAGTGTCTACCACAGCACCAGAGCTTTTTGGAAATAATAATAATAAAAAAATCTAGTAACTTCCTCCTTAAATACTGAGACACTAATACAGGGTAGATGTACTTATTATGGATCTGTTGCACCAGATTGGTAGTGTCAGCTGAGGATGTACCACATTTGTGGTGGTGTTACTATGGCAACTGCCTTCTAAGATCTATCTCAAGGTCACTCGTCAGTTGTAGCCTGGAGTGCTTGCTGCTTAAGCAAAATATCTACACCAAACAATTCAGGAAATTATCATTCCGCTTTGAGAAAGCAACAATAGGGATGCAAAGCAGTATTTTATTTTTGGATTGAGAGAAAGGAGGTTCTCTTAATTACTCTGTATATTCATCCATTTGATATTTGAAGACTCTTAGGATCACTGAGGAATGGGTTTTAGTTTAAATGTAAATGACAAGTAATCATGTATCAGTGACATGAAAACTCTTATTTAAAATCAAAACAAAAAAGTAGAACCTGCAGAAGCTGAAGAACTTGAATAGAAATTGGTGACCAAACCTGAACTTCATAGCACAAAAATGACTGCCTGTACACTGCTGAAAATTTAGAGGACATAGCCAAAACTTAAGCCAAGTTGAGAATTCAGAGCTTCTTATCGTTAAGGGCTTCTTTTCTGAGACATGCACATGTGTTCTCACATCTAAATCTTTGTGGATATAGTTAGAGAATGTCAAATACACTTAACAGCATTTTCAGTCTAATGCAGAGTGATTCAGAGATAAGGCTAGAGAAGGGCTTGTTCATGAATCTGGTCTTATGACTGAGGTTACAAGAGATTCTATTATACTACATGTGTAAAATTGGAACTACTAGGCTAAATCTTGATTAGAATGACAAAATGCTCATTCCTTGGTTTTGATAATTACCCAAATAGTAAAAAGCTACAATGTTTATGTGGCTTTTTGTTTAGTTGGTTGGTTTTCCTTTTTGGATTTCAACTTGTTTTTCCTATTTTTTTCTTGCATCATTTAATGGACTAAAATAGTAGTATGATAGCAACAGAAAAGAAGCCATTGGATTCAGCAGTTGATTTTATGGCTGACTATATCTCAAAGCTCTCTCACAAAGTGGGTAAGCTTTTGTGTACTTAATGTATTCAGATGGTGTTTTAATCCTTCGTTTTGATTTTTAGACTGAACAGACCAAGTTCTTTTAGCTTCCCCTCAAAAATATCTATTAGCTAGTCTCCCTTCCACACCTGTTCTCTTTTAACTTCTGATTAGTTGAGTTTTGGGAATATGGTTATTTCCCAAGTGTGTGATTTTTGTAGCTTGTGCTATGAAATACTTTACAAAGCTATCTTCTTTCTTTTAACATCTGTGGAATTATAGGCCAGGAGTCACTTCCTGGTGACTGAGCATTATCCTGAGCATGATCTAGATTTGGTGCCATTCTCTAGAACTGGCATTGAGATGTCTATATTAAAATAAACATAACCAACTCTTAAGTCTTGTCTTCAAGACCTTTAAGAGTTGGAACTGGTTTGAACTTCTATACAAGTAAATTCACTAGTATTTGCCAACAGAACTCAAGGAACTCCATCCTTGGAGTACTACTAGTACTGTATAGAAATGTTAGGTGATCTGGTACTTCTATTTCTAGATTAAGAGGAGATATATATATATATTTTTTTAAGGAGGGAATGAAAACATAAGAGGTAAGTATATTAGTTTAGTAATCCAGTCTCCTTCCACCCTCAGTAAAACAAGCCTACATCATACATTGTAAGAGGGTAGTAAAAAGTTGTACATTCAAACCATTGGTAAAAGGGAGTTAAAAATCTCTACCTTATTAAGGTTGGTCTTTAAGAGGCATTGATGTTAAGTGTCTGTATCTTCTCCTAAGTAGACAGTCTATTCAAATCATAACAGATATTACAGCATGGAAGTACTAGTGTATTCATTGCTATAGTGCAAGGACATAGCAAGAAGAGATGAGTTTTCACCTGTACCACAGAACGGGGGTTTCTGGGGCACAATACAGAAGTCATTTCCATGTGATACAAAGTATACAAGCACTTTTTTTGTCTACAAAATAAACAGTCATATACAGGCAACTAAGAAATTGCACATAGGACAGTATTTACTGAGAAATACTTTGAGCCACAGGGCTGGTATCTGCATCACTGATTACTAGGGGCATGCTTGCAGCCTGAGGTACTGGCTTGCCATCCTAAAGCTGTCGGTGCAGTCTCCTAGCTGTGCTGGGTCGAGGATGGCTGTCTTGATGTGCTGGTCTGTGAACTTGTGCTGAGCTCCATGGTAAGTTTATCCAGAGTGTAAATGAAATTATTGCTGAATGCAACATTTGGCTACACTGCTGGTAAAAAACTTCAAAGCTGACTAAGGCATAGTCATGCAAATTTCATGAAAAGAAACCATTGTAGAGTAGTTATTATCTACTTAAGAGAAAAAATCAGGTTTGTGTTTTGCTTCATGGGCACTTGAGGATTTTCTGAAAGTGAACAGGCTAGACTTGTGGGTCAGCCTTTCACCTGTGTTTTTTGAGTTTTTTACACTATATTATTCCTGGTTAAGTGTGGTCCAAGAGTTCTTGAGACAGTCTGATCTACAGCTAATAAAGATTTCTTGAGGATGCAGCTAGTTTGTATCTTTTAACAAAAGCAGATGAGCTAAGATCCTAGACAGTGTCAAGGTTTTATTCCGAGATATGTGCTGGCCAAAATGGACTCAGGTTTAGCTCCGGTAATTGCTCCAGCCACTTCCATGATGTTCTTTTTTCTTAGCAAGTAGCAAGGCTGTTTCATCTTTCTAATGTAATATTTTGAACAAAAGGTTGGATGCTTTCCTATGATCATACTCAGTCCCCTGAAAGTTTCTTCTGTTACGGTAGAGCCTTGCTATTTAGAAATTCCAATCCAGTCTAGACTCGTTTTTTTCAGGAATAATAAAAAACTTGCAAATCTTCCAGGCTTTTCTTCCTCCCCAAATAAAGTTAGCAAGGCACTTCACCACAGATTGATTCATTTAGAAAAGATTTTAATGTACTGTTATTGTTAAAAGCAACAAAAAACCCACCCTGCCAACAAGAAAAACCTGTGCATGAAATGGAATGTTTCTCTTCTAGAGTTACACTGGCTCCATAGTATCAACAATGGAAAAAATAAGTAACTAACAGCTCTGGAGAGACTTTGGCTACATGGGCTGAAACAAGGGTACAGCTAGGGCTATTGGTTAGTCTAAAAAAAAACAAAACCCCACCCACAAAACACCACAAAAGAATACAGCTGAAGTTTGTTCTAACTTGCCTAGTATATTACAGTGTCATTTTTAGTTTATTCATACTAAATTAAAGGCCTTACCTCTGAACAGGGGATTTCAGAATCTGCTCTAACTTTTCTCTGTATACTCGCATAGGAAGTTCTTGTGCATTTCAATATTACTTTCAAGAACTTGAGGAGGCATGGGGCACAATTAAGCAATTGGTTAAGTTCTTAGTACAAGATTGGCCACCATCAGTTAGTTGATATTTCATAGCTGGAGGAATTTGAATTAATATTTGTTACATAACACAATTTTGTAAACATGTTTTTCAGAACACATGAAGCAGCTTTAATATTAAAGGTTTATTAACTCTTATGAGAGGATATACCAAGCTGACTCCACCAAAATGGCTAGTTTTCCAGAAAAATTGTACCACAGGCACTTTATTGAAGCAAGTCTGGAATGTAAAGCCTAGAGTGTAAAGCTCTTTACCTGCATTTCTAATCCTTTTAAATGTCTTCATTGGCAGCTATCTTAGCTGTTCTTTCCTCATTCTAAATGCAGCAAGAATTTCTTGACAAAGTCTGTGAGAATGTGGCATTATCTTGGATCTGCTTTACTCCATGCACTCAACACTTGCAGTCCTAGATTGTATCTCTGTCAAAAAGCTAGAGAAACAGAAGGACAAAGCATAGATCAAAAGACAGATAAAACAAAGAATACTTAAGTGCTTTAATTTAGATAAGCAGAAAAATACTGCTTCTAGATTAAAGATGCTTTGGTTGTTTTCCATTTCAGATAAATTGTTTGTCTTGGTTTTGCTACCATGTACACAGATGTGATTAAACTGTCTCCAGGCAAAAGTTTACCACAACACTTTTCTATTGTTCTAGCTACAAAGATATTACTGGCATCTTGGAAATATTAAGTTCTGTAGTAGTTACATATTACCATGACAGAGCAGAAGCTACTGATGTCAGAACAGGCAGAAGTTAGTTTAATCCTCTCAGACAAAGTTTTTATGTGCAGTAAAGTAACATGGAGATGGCCACTAATTCACTGTTTTGCTAGCAATCACCTAAAATATTTCAGTCTGCCAAGTGCCTATAAATGTGTCACATTCTCTGCTAGTGCTAACACTATCTCTAGGAAAAACAAGTAGTTCTTATGCCTTAAACTTGAAAGAGTTTTGGCCTCCTAACAAGGCTATCTATCATGTGATGTGGGTGCTCCCACAGTACAAGAGTGCTCAAAAACATTTGTTATCTCTTAAAGACAAGCAGATGCTCATGTCTCTTCCCTGTTTGTTAGCATCCTTGAAATGCAGAAGTATTGGGCTTATTTTCAAAGGCGTTGTCTTTGTTTCAATTCACTATTATGTAAGCTCCCTGCTTTTTCCTAGTAAGTCAATCATGAGATTGCCAGGCTTGGTCTGGTCTTATGAAATGCTTTATAAAGTATGTTCAGCAGATCTTAGTGTCCTAAATTTCACTGTTAAAATGCTATTAAAAGTATTAAAAAAATAAAGGTATTAAAAAGGAATTGTTCTGTTAGTGTCAAACGACATGGATGTCAAGACCACATTTCTCTGTGAGCTAGAGTAAAGGCAGAGTCCAGAATTTGTTTGGGTTTTTAATTTCAAATTTGCAGTGAAACTTGCACTCAGAAAACAATGATTATGGAAAAATAATAGCAAGCTATTGATTACTACTTTCCAAAGCAATCTGTAAGCCTTGATTTGGTATGCTGTGACAACGGGAGATTACAGTAGTTGGCTATGTCTAAGTAACTTTAACTGAATTTTTTGTTAGGCTAAAGGTTGGTTTGTTTGTTTTTTTTTTTAAACATAAATTTCTATATCAAACTAATTTTCTAGCTACTCCTAATCCTTTCTCAAATGTTAAGTTACTGCTAATGAGAAGGGGCTTGACTAAAGTTAAAAATAGAGCATGTTGAACTTGACATGAACCTTAATATCTTTTCCAGCTTTTACAAAGATTGTATTGTGAATTGTGTATTGTTTAGTTGGTTTCTCAATGATTAAAAAGTACTGAAATAAACTACACATTGTGGCATAAAGCTGTTGACATTGCTTTATTTACATTTTGAATATCTTATCTAAATGTTACTTTGCAAATTTGATGCAAAGTTCAAGCTTGGAGATGGGATTTTTAAGTTCTACTAAGGTTTTTTTTTTCTCTCCTGAGGGCAAAATGTATTGCTGAAGACATAAGACAATGGAAATGTGTTTATTGTCAAAGCCTAAAACAAACTTGTTTTGTTTACTTAGGTTTTGGATAAATCCAGTGTAGTAGATCAGGTATCTCACGATATGGAGTTTGTTACTACAACCTTACAGGCATTTCCAGTGTTTTTGAGCTTTGTTTTACATAGATTTTTCTTTATTCTGCTTATTGTAAATTAATTTATTGACTTTACCTGCTAAGTTTGCTGATTACTTTGTAGACATAAGACTGATCTTAACTGAGACAGTTCTGCAAAGCTTATCAATGAAGATTTGTTAAACTCTTAAAGAAAACACCTCTCTTTAATACTAGTACTTGTTCTAGGAGGAGGTCCTAATAGCTTGCTTACATCTGATCATTTATTTTTGTCCTCTTAAGAATGTAGATTTGATAACTACAGGTAATAATTAGTCACTGTCAGGGTGGTCACTGAAGAAGAAAAGATGGTGACTTAAGGGAACTTCCTCTTCTGAGTGTATCCCTAGCATCTGCTTTAGGAGACTTGTACATTGAGTGGTGCTTTTGACTTTATACCTAGAGGAGTAGCTAAGGGAGAAGCAGGCCTGCTGTCATGAACAGATTTTTTTGACCCAATTTTCTTCCACTCAGTAAAAAAACCAAACACAAAACCAAAAACAACCAACCAAAAAACCCCCCCCAACAATAACAAAACCCCCAACTTGAGATAATTATTTTGTTACAATGACAGACCAGGGCTAAGTAGTGTTCAGAAAGTTGTGTTGTGACTAGTCGGTGAGGAAGACGACGAAATTGAAAATACTTTGCATGGTGCAATCGTTATGCCATCCTTTTGAATTCTGATCTATGCTCTATTAAAAAGTGTGTAGTGGACTTTATCTTTGTTTCCTTAGTTTTGTGTTTTTTAAAGATCAAAACCGAGATTTTTTATTTTTTTTTTAATGACAAACACAATTTACCAGCACTTCTCTGCCATTTTTTGTTGTTTTGGCTTCAGAGTACAAGGTGGAGCTCTGCAAAATAACCACAAGTGTTGTGGAAAATCAACAGGAAGAAAGTGTTTTCCTTTTTTATTTCGTTTATTCTCCTCCTCCTTTTTATCAGACAGAAGAATGAAAAATAAAAAAGATACTTCAACATAGTGTAGAGCTTAACTACAGAACTGACTGCCACAGAATATTTTAGCTGTGTTGATTTTCACAGATTCAAAAAGAAACATATAGAAGAGAAATCCAGCTGCTGGGAAACTGTCTGTTTAAACGAGGAAACTCCCCAGCTGTAGGTTGTGAAGTTTGATAGTATGTTGAAACACATTCATATGCTTATCTTTTTATTTCTAGGCATTCCTGCTGGCTTCTTTTGGAGAGAGAACACCATGCTAGGTAAGTCTTCTGTTTGACTTAATTATGACAAGTCATCCAGAGAAATCATTGATGTTTAGGGCATTAGGAGAAGGGAGAAAAATAAAATTCTCTTAGAAAAATAAAGGTATTTTCTTATGTTCTATATTAGTATTGTATTTTGTTCTCCTCCACCTCTCTTAAACTGTAGAAGATGCATGGTATGACCAGGCCTTGTATGCATGATAGCATCTAATGCTCATAGGCTTTGGGGGGGCGTGTACTTGGGCCATTAAAGGATGCTGCTCTTAAAAGTTGTGGTAGCATACTTCTCTAGATTTGCTTTTAGTTTTTAATTCTCCGTGTTATTGATAGTAGAGTTTGCTTCTTTCTGAAGTAACTGCTGATGTGAATAGTTTGCTCAGAAAAGTTTTTCTGGAATGTTGGTGATGCAGTGGGATTTCCTAGCTAAAGCTCTTCTGGGCCCAGAGTGGATATGATGCTAATCACTGGTTGGGTTTGGTTGATTGTTTTTTGTGGCCATAACTTCTGGGGTTATGAATTTTGCCTTTAATACTCAAATTAATATTTCAGGCTCTATACCTATTGCTGGAGAGCAGTAAAACTGATAACTTGTCTAGATATTCCATTCAATGGGATTTGGGGCTCAAGAAAAGAAACACCTCCTTTAGAATAATCCCTTGTGATAAGATCAACCTCTTTGCTCTGCAGTTTAGCAGATGCCCTGGAATAAAATTTAAGTGAGCTGGTTTAGAATAAGGTAAGGTTAAAGTAAAATGAATTAAAACTAAAGGAGGCAGTGGAAGGAAAACCTTTGGAGAGTCTCTTTAGAGCATAGAAAAGGTTCTGTTTTGTTTCAGATATCTGTGCTCATTAAAGTGTTACAGTTCCTAAGCAAGGATTTGCAGACAGATGACACATGGAGGTAAATAATAGTGGTGGAGAGAAGGGATAAATAACTTTTGCTCTTGTCTCTTGATGGAGACACTTGTCTAGGCATATTATCTGTCATAAATCTGCTTGCAATATAAAAGAAACCTAAATCACAGCATTTTTTATTTTGCAAGACAACATTAATGACATCAGACTTAACTTTTGTATGCTCTTGTGTTCCCTATGAGGCATGCTGTTTATCCTGTTATTGTATGTACATTGTTATTTATAGGCCTGGTCTATACGAGAATCTAACAAAACAAGCTTCCTTCTGGTGAAAGCTCAAGTGTAGGTAAGGTAAAGTTTTGTAGCCTTCTAAACTCTTAATGGACCGTTAGGTATGCTAAAATTGCTTAGCAGGCTTTAAAAAGAAAATATTATCTGTAGGCATGCCATAGTTTTAATATTAGTAACTTCTGGGCCTTGTCTAAATTATTGGGAGAAAAATGCAAGAGTCTGACCGTGGTGTACCTATACATAACTTTTCGTGTAAGAATTCTCTGTGTGATGTAACAAAGTTACTGAACTGGACAAATGTAGCGTGGTGTTTACTGACAAGAAAACACATTGAATCAACTATGCTGTATAGCTGATACACACCAGTTGTATGACATAAATGCATGACTGCTGCTAAATAATAAATGCATGATGCTGTGTGTTAGTCAGCATGTTTGATGTGCTTGTTAGATGGTAATATAAAAACCTCCCAGTGCAGAGGTGTGGCTGAATACTAACTTTAAAGCTTAGCATCAAGTTAAACTTTGAAGTAAACCACAGAATGACCTGAAAGTCTGGTAAAAGAGTTGTTTAAATCATGATGGATGCATCTTGGATCTCTCATTGGCAGACAGATGCTCAAACAATGGTTCCCCAGCTCAGAGTTTTATAGCATGTAAGATACAATTCAGTTGGTCTACTTGTTATGGAATCTAAAGATACGATGCGTGTAAGAAAAAGTACTAACAGAAAAAAATAAACAACTCTATCCTGGTATTTCCTCCAGTGCACTATATAAAAATACATTAAATTGCTTCCTAATGTTGTGAAACTATGCAACTACTTAGCCATTTATTTATTTGGATCTGAAACAAAGTATTACAAATGTTTTTGGCACTTGTAGGGGAAGGATATGATCCCTTCTTCTGTTTTTGGCAGTCATTGACCTCTTGTACTAACTTCTAGAATGGCCGCAAATCTTCCTAAATTTACTTGGAATTTCTGTGCTAATGATGGTAGTATCATTTTGGAGAGTTCTGCAGATAAACATTAGTGTTTGAGAAGTGCCATTTGTATAAAAAGTTCCATGAGCAAAACTGATTTTCTGCCTGTTGCAGGAATCTTGGGAAGCTTAATGTGAAATTTGTTGAAAAATCTTTTTAATGAAAATGAAGGCGTGGATTTTCTAATATAATGCTAGAAAAACTAAAAGCGTAACGTTTTTATCCAATGGTAAGTCTGTGCAAAGAAAAGAAAAGCTTGAACAAAAAAATCCATAGAGCATTGAAACCCTTATTTAAAAGCATGCTGCTTTTTCGAATGAAAAAGGAAATAAATTCCTTGATGGTAGGAATTAATGTTGTGGTCAGGAATACATACTTTGTCTCCAGTGAAGATGGGAGAATTGATGGACATATGCAAAATGTAAAGAGTACATGAGATAAATAAATCACCCACTTAAGTAACAAAAAGAATATGTCAGTATTTCTTAAAAGTAAGACAAAACAGGATAACTTGTAAAATAACATTATGTGCAGTAAATTTCAGTCTGTTGTAACCACTGGCACACAGTGCTGGGCAACATTTGAAATATAACAGGAAAACCTGACTGTACTGTGGAAAGACAAAGTAACCTGATTTGGGAGTGACACTGGTCTGCCTTTATTTTGCAGTTTAGCTGAAGGTACACTACTAAGCAATGATCACTACAAATATGGAACACAGTAAGGAATAGAGGAAAGATGATTTTTAACTAATGAAATGCTCAGATTTATTGGTATGCTACAGCTAGACAACTGACACTTCAATTTTTGAGCGGTGAGCATTTGTGTTGAACTAAATGAGTACCTTTCAGCCATACTAAGTGTACCCGTGTACTCTCAAACTTAAACAGATTTTAATTGCAGCATTGAGCTAGGAACATTTCCATATTTCAAGGTCAAATTGTGTTTTAGAAATGTCATCTTTGTATTAAATAGCTGAACTTATTCCTTACAATGAAGTAAATTATATATAAGCACTAGTGCTATGCATGAAAAACTTAGTTTTCATTTCCTTTATTCAATAACTGCCTTTTGATTTTAGTTTCTGGTCTTGTACTCTCAAATTTGAGAGTAGTTAGACCAAAAACTCAGGAAACTTTGTTAGCAGGCCTTTTGTTATTATTAGATCAGAGGATAACGAGATCTAATATTAAAAGTGATGGGGATATGTGTTTTTTCCATAAATTAAAAAAAATACATATTTTTTTTAGTAGCCTGCTGAAAAGAGATACCAAACAGAATTCTCAAAAGCGCTCTAATGCACTAGGCCACTCTGCCATTGAAGCCAGTTTGTGTGAGCCTGTGCATATGGAGTATGGAACCCTCCTCATGGTTTTCCTCTGCCTTTTCCCCATAGCATTCAAGCAGTCTTTCAGAATATGAATCTGTGTTTTTAAACTGGTAATGTATCCAGAGCTTTGACTAAAATTAGTTGGTTTACAGTGTAAAATAATATATTTACTGACATTAATTGTATAGCTTAGTTCGTGTGCAAACACCTGAATAAATGTCTCTTATGTACTGGATCTACTAACTAGCAAAATGTGCCTAAGGCAAGTCAATGTGATTTATGGGCTGTATTTCTTTCCGGCTCATGTGCCCCTCCTGGGGTGGGTATAAATATTTCCAACAGTTAAATCAGTGATTTAAATGCCAATTTAAAGTCTGCTCTAAATGAATATTCTTAATCGGAAGTCTTGATCTGTCATAATCAAGACGGTATATGTTAGTATTTAATAGTCATAGGAAAAACGTCACTGAAACTCCCTATGTACCCATGCTGAGCAAAGGCCAAGTTAGGATACAGGTCCTTGAGAGACTTCGGTTCTTTGCTTATGAGACCATTATCTATCACTGTATAGTAAAGTGAGCCCAGTTGCTGAGATAGTAACGCACTTTGGAGATGATACAACAGACATAAGTCTATAGTAGTCTTTTCTGTGTACTAATGAGTGTCAGTCCCACAGAATCTAATAAGCAGTTACACAGCAATGCACTTAAGTATGCACAAGGGATAAAAGAAGAAATGTTGACAGTTGGAGCTGGCAGTAGTATTTTAAGGTTTTTGAATGATCTCACGACCGTAGTATTTTCAGTGTAACTTTTGTATGCCTTTAAAAAGCATATGGAAATAATAGTATAATTCACCATAAGGAAATTTCTGCTCTGTTTGCCAGCCAGGTTGTCATCTGGAATTCCACAGAGCAGATGGACACTACTTTGGACAATGAACTGAGTGTGCTTTCTACATGGACTAGCCACTGGAGGGGCAGCAGTGTAGACTTTTAGCACTGCTGGCTGAGACCCTCATCTGTGTTTTCAACTGGGATCTTGAACTGGGGGGAGGGAATGGTGGCCTTTGGTAAGTGCTTGATCCTACTCCTGCATCCTGTGGATGCTGTGGGTAGGTGGGGCAGTATAACCTAGAAAAGTGTCCCTGTTCACTAGCTTCTGTGCTGCCAGGCACTGTAACTGCTTCCTAGCTGGCAGGGTCAAAGAGAAGCTGCTCTTAGTCTTTATAATATGGTGATAAAGCATGTTCTGTCCTGTCAGCATGGAGGAGCTGTGCAGCAACAAAGCTTACTCAGCTAGATAAAATACTTGAGGGTCTTGGCAAGGAGTTTAAAACAAAACTGAGCATGTTCAAAGCCTTTAAATGTATTTACTGTCTGTACAGATATCTTCATTGGAGCAGCAAGCTGAAGCTTAGCTTGTTCAGACATTGATCAGTTTCTCTTCTCAAGCTTTAACTTCTCGAACGGAAGAAGAGATTTTATCCTGAATTCTCTGCTCTGATTTTAAATGTCTGAACCAATTTTATGCAGTCTTCCACGAAAAGTAATTCTGAAGGGTGTGCGAGAGAGTCATTAAAGAATTAGAACAGGCTTCTGTAATGGAAAATGTTAGGCATCCTTAACCACGGATGTAGCTGTGCTTGCATAGGTAATGATATGCTTTAGTGTATATTTCTATTTTGGGCAGAGTTGCCTGCCTGAAACCAGCAATGTTCCTTTCTTTTTAGTGCATCAGTTTGTAAAAATTAACTTTCATTCAGTAGATTCTCCTAATTTTAGCCTAGTATGAAACTTTAGTTGCAATGCTGGGTGTTATGAAGCCTGTTTTAAAGATGAAGTATATTCAACTGAGTGAGTGTGTGTGTGTGTGTGTGTGTCCATAAATACAGTTTCTGGGGCCCCTTTCCTAGCCTAACAGATGCCCTTGTGGAAATGTGTGTTGGTGTGTGGTTTTAAATGTTTTTCAGTAATCCATTCTTCCGCTCACTCCCTGGTATTCCAAATTGTAGAATCTTTATTTGTACACACAAAAAGCAAAAAAAAAAACAACCCACTCACTTTTGTTTGATACAGGTTTTATTTTCATGACCTATAAGCTTTAACTGGAATGGAAGAAACTACATCTGTTTGGCCTCATGCATAATGTAAATGTGGTATGCTTTTAAAATAACTTTAAAAATATCTTTATATAGGTGAACATAGCTGATCTCTAACTGGGTTTGTAAGCTAGATACAGTCTTCAGAAACTGGAAAAATGCATGCTGTACACTTCTGGGAAGAGCTTGCATGCTTTCCTGAAATATATTTTTTCTTAAATGGCTTCAGACTAGGACGCAGTGTGGATTGGGTGGAGCCTCGCAGTCTCGGTAGGACTGAGACATGCTCTTAGTTCAAGGGCAGTCTCTTATTAGCTTCATGAGCTGCATAATAAAACCTATATAGTAAAAAAAAAAAAAGTACGTTTTCAAGGGAATTGCATAAAGTTTAGTAAAGGGTTCTCAGAATTATTCATTTTTGCAGTCACGCTGGTGCATCATTGCATGATTTTTGCTTGAAAACAAGATTATACAGGCTCAGGCTTGACTTGATGTGGTGATCTAATAAACAGTTCTAAATATTGCTTAAGTTTTGTAATTGGTGTATTTTTGGAGACTATGTTAGAAATTACTGCTGGTGTCTTCCCATCCCCCAGCTCTTGAGCTCAGAGGAGTCTAGTTTGCTTGCAGCTGCAGTGGTAGGCATCTTTCAGGAAGTGACCTTGGCTTGTATTAATCAAATTCAGAACACACAGAAAAGCTTCTTGGTAACATGCTGACTTGATGTAAAATTTTATAGCATCCATTTTCTTTTAAAATGAGGCCATCTTATAAAAAGGGACTTTTTTTTATGATATCTCAAAATAATTTCTCTAAAATTACATGGTATTTAGAGAAGGTAAAACAACAAAACCTGCTTTTTTTACTGAGAGGATATGTAATTAAGTCTTAAATTACTATTGGAAAAACTATTTTAGCCTAGCTGAACTATGAAAGAGCATTTATCAATAGCATTTTTAGTGGTGTCTTACCATTTTTTGAACTAGAGTAGAAAAATTTGGTAGTAGGGCATGATCTCAATCAGCTAAGATTCTCATGATAATGTTAAGTTTCTGACTTGATGTATTTCAGTCACTGCATCTTTTGTTAGCAGCTCTCCTAGCTGTATTGAGCTGCTGTGCTGATTTGCATAGATTGAGAAAGGAATCTACCTGTGCCTGTTTAAGCAAGCACTGTTTGACCTTGCCCACGAGCTGGAAATAGCTATTCTTAAATTGAGTGGTTGACTATTCCTGAAGCAGGTTTTAAGAGTTGTGCATTTTCTTGCCTAAAACTATTTTGTGAATTGAGTTACCAAAACAAGATTGTTTGGCACTATTTTCAGCTACCATAGCTGTTTGTAAGAATATCTGTCTTTATCCTTTCTGGGGACCTATACAGAGGGCTGAGACTAGAATATCTTTCATCATTACAATGTTCTGTGAAAGCCTTTAAGGTGCTGGAGTGAGATAACTTACCAATTTATCAACTGCATCTTTCTAAAGAATTAGTAATAGCTATCACCTGAGTATTCCCCCAGGTTGTCATTATCTCCCTCTATGTGCATTATCTTCAGCAATCTTCCATCTGATTGGTTTCAGGCTTTGGAAAACTGAGTTCTTTAACTGGCATCTTCAACATAAACCTCTTCTGCATGTCAATGGCATATTTATTCACTTTACCTTTTCTCAATTCAGACTTTTGCCATTCTTACTGCAGTGTGTTGGAGATCTGAGTATGCTAACATAGATGTTCTCAAGTGTTTCCTGACTTGACTTAACTGCTTCCTGTTTTGGAATGGTTTAATTCTATGTTGTTTACCTTACAAATGTATGCAGTGACTTGCCATTCTGCTTGGTATCAAGTGAGAGTTGTTAATCATTCACTTCATGATCTCTGTGTAACCCTACCTCTTTCTGCTCTGTTGAATGTACTCTTAAGTTACTTTGCTACTGAATTTTCCATATCTACATGCTTTATACACTTCTCTTCATGCTGCCCTACATTACATTGTCTTTTATTGCACTAAGCAGAGAACTCTTCACCCACATCTTCACTTAGGAGTTCTTTAGTCCTCTTTCCTCATAGTCCACAAGGCCAATGAAAGGGTGATAAATCTGTTGCTCTCTGTGCTTAAATGTAATTGACACTGACTTTACAAGATCAAGTGGATGCCAGAAGACACACAAAGATTGTGTCATTCATTATTTGCTCTTGTCAGCCTTTTCCTCAGTCTCCCAGAGGATAAAACTGGACTCAGCACAGATGTTGGGATACCCTATCATGGGCTGATTCACTCAGTCCCTGGGATGAAACTAGATTGCTAGTGATGGTGTTTTTACTCTGGAAAGCTTGTGTTGTAATTATCTTCATTAAAATATTAAACCAGAACTGCTGTTTAGGAGACAGAACCTGGAACCACGCAGAACGGAGGCATATAGCAGAACAAGAAGCCTATTCTATGTTATTCTTGTTCTATAATCTTAGAATGAGTGGAGACCAAGATTAAGATTTTTCTGTGCCAGAGTAAGGCAATCTACTACATGTCTTGAGTCAGACCATTTTCTGCTTCTGTGGCTAGGTATTACTTGTTTTCCTGTGCAAGACTGTGAAGAGCTGACAGGTTTTCTACTGAAGAGCCACAGCTTCCATGCCCATCCTTCTTGGAGAAGATGGAGGATGACTTACTTTGAAGTCAGCATCTTGAAAGAGAGTATTATTAATGGTACTGTGGGGACTGGACAGTGGGCAGCAGTACTTCTTGGCCTTCCCAATTTTATGCCAAGGCAACACCAATTCCCCTTTTGACAAGAAGCAAAGTAAATCACTGCAGCTCTGGATGTGCATTTGGAATCCCTTCCGACAATTCTGTGCTGGTGTTCCCCCTCCCTCCCCTCTCACAAGGCCAGTCTTTCCTGTTTGCCAGCACCATCTCGCTGCTGTCACAGCTTTACACTTCAGTGCTGCTTTGATACTGCCTAGTATCAGTCCAACTCCTTAGGTTGCCGCTGACCTGGTTTTCAACTAAAATGGGGGTAAGGGGGACCCATTTCTGCAGCTCTTAGCTTCTGACTCACTGGTATACAGCGTCTGCACAGCTGCTCTTCTATCATGCTTCCATGCTAAGAGAAACGCTTAGCTCTCAGGAGGTGTTTGGGCACTCTATGCATGTTGCTCAGAGAGTAGAACAAGAAGCAGAGCGGAGCTCTCCCTCTCGGCCTGCTCTGCCCCGGGCCGGTGCCGGGGAGGAGCGGAGCGTAGCTGCGGCCCGGGCCGGGGCCGTGGCCGTGGCCGTCCGGGCCGGAAGGAGTTAAGGGCCGCGCTGCCGCCCGCGGTTCTGTCTGGAGCCGCCGGGTGCTCATTGGCTGCGGAAAGGTGAAATTGAAACCACGGTAAACTTTTGACCCTGTAGCAGTTCTTGTGGAACGCCTTCCATTTGCCAAGAGCAGAAGGCTTCCCCCCCCCCCCCCCCTTTCCTGTACTTACTCTCTGTGATCGTGCCGTGCCGCATGCAGCCCCTCCAAAGGATGGGGAGAACAAGCACAAGTTGCGTGTCCAGCTAACGGTGAAGCTGGAATATGTCTTTAACTGCTAGTACCTGCTATCTATGAAAACTCTTATCAGTAAACAAGTAGGAGTCCATTTTTAAACTTCAAGGATGTTTCTTGTGTAGTTTAAAAAAAAACCCACCAAAAAGACAAAACCAACAAAACCAAACATAAAACAGCCACCAAATTGATGTTGACTATCATGGCTAATTAGAAAGTGGGGAAGGGAGGATGAGTCATCAGGCAGGCTGGCTGCAGTAAGCTTTGCTGCTTAATAAACCTCGTTGTTTTTTAAAGATTGAAGTGGTTTCTCCTAACTGACATCCAGGGTAAAAAGGTCTCATTGCTACCTAGTTCATAAATTCGTGAGTTAAATACGTATTTACCTAACTAACTTTTCTGTATCTTCCTTAAAAGAACATATTTGTTCAATCTGAGACAAGTAATGCCAGCTGAACTTCATTGCCAGTTTGTGAAGCATAAGAGGCCCATGGTAGCTAGTGTTATGAATTTTTATTTGAGTAGGATTACTCTAACAAATTCTGGACCTAGTTAGAGTGTGTGTCACTTTCATACTATACAGACTTTGTCACAAAAAAAATTTCAAAAATATCTGTGGTCAAAAAAATTCACCTTTCCTCTGTAGCTTTGCCAAACCAGACAAATTAAAGCAGCATTACGTTTTCATTGAAGTATGAATATGAGATTTCGTTAATCCACGTTTCTTTCCCCTTAAACATGTCTGTCTTTTCACTGACAAAAGAATAGCTGACTTGGTTACTTTACTGCATCAGCTGCCATTTTCACCCTCCCCCACTCCCAGGCACAGGTATCGGCCTGCTGTTCTTGCTGGAACATTAAACTTACTGAATGTTAAGTGCCACTTAATCAAGGAGTCACTCAGCACCTTACTTAGAGATAACATTCAAAACTCTTCCTCAACAAAGAAACTTGATTCCTGACTACTTCATGCTGATGTTTTCACCTCTCTAGTGGCTTGTTCTTGCAAATATTTCATCGGATTTATACCATGTGTTCATTTTCCTAATGAGAGATTAGGGTGGGGAGGAATTCTCAACTTCTCTGATTGGATTTTTTTGTTTTCTTTTAAATTCAGTCAATAAACAATTCAGTGGTTAAGAAGGGTTTCGTTTACGGCAGTGTTAGCACAGTAGGACAAGACTCTCAAGGTTCAGTGTGGGCTGTTCTCAGAGTGCTGCTGTTTTCGCTGCAGTTTTATCTGGGAATTGAGGGAGTCTCCTGAAGCATTGCCAGCAGCATCAAGGGAACAATGAATATAATATGATTAATAGCAGATCCCCTGCCCCCTCTTGTGTGCAATTCTCCTTGCAACTGCGAAAGAAACACGTGCTTGTAATGATAGTTGGTGGCCTCCCTGTTTGTTCCAGCTAGTGTTCCCAAGCAGCAGCTATTATATAGTTTATTTTTCCCCACTCCCTGTGATTCTTTGTTCTGTCCTCCCTGCGCCTGTGTGCGTCCTTGTCTGCTTCCCATTGTCCATTTCATGGCAGTTCCTTTGCCTTCACAGTGAAGCTGCAAATCGTATTGCCTATTACAGTGAAATGGAATAAATGCCCTTCTAAAGGAAAGGGGAGTAGCAACTGCTAGGAACTAAGAATCACTTGTGAACTCCGAAACATCATTTAGATGTCTGTATCTGAAAGGCTTGTCTTGAACGGTTGCGTGATTGTGCTGTGGTAACATTGGGTGCACATGCTTTTTAGCATTAGAAATCAGTGATCTCAAAAATATTACTCCATGTACCAGCAGTAGGGTGGGAAACTGGCAAGAAAAATGAACACTGACTCCTATGCTAAAGAAACCCACCTTTACCAGACTTTTAAATCTTATAACTTCAAATATCTTAATTTGGGAGGAGTGTTTTTGAAGACTATTACTCAGAACTGACTGCTGATCATGAGAGAATCACTGCTGTAACCTCTACTTCTAATGAAAATGGCCAGAAAGACAGTTATTGGGGATATTGTGAATGCATTTTGTAATCAAAAACATTAAATGAGCAGTCAAAAACTGAAGACAAACTATGGAGATCTGTACTGGTTTATTCGCTGTGTTTATTCAGAGTAGGTTTTGAGGTTGGTTACATCTCAATTTCCTCAAAGGAGAATTGCCAGCTGCTTTGGAGCTACCCTTTTAGAATTCTTCCCTCCACCAAGGTTTCCAAACTGAGTGAGAAATTTAAAAAGAAGTTCATGCCAAGATGTTTTCATCTGTTCTTTCTGTTACCTAGAGTAGCTTACTCTTTGTTCCTATCGTCATGTTTTACTGAAAGATGGAAAAATGGTTTAGAGGAAATTCTAGAGCACAACCTTTCAATTTGGAAAATTACTTTCTATTCCAAAACTCATTAGTACTTCTATTGTGTGCTTCAAAATTCTACTGGCTTATTTCCCCTCAGTCTCCTGGCTTTGATCAGAGTTATATGGGGAGATGGACTCTTGTATCTATTATTAGAGCACACCACTTCCCCCTAAACCAGCTTCTGACTGTCATGCTGGCACCAGTGATCCTGAAAGAGTAGGCTTGTAGTCATAGGAACTTAGTTTTTTTGTTTGTTTGTTTTAAAAATATTACCATTGTCTGTCTTCTCTGCTGTTATTTATTTCAGTTGGTGATGAGACTTCCTATCTGCAGTTCAGGTGTTTCATCATGAGATGCAATAAGCAGCTTTTTCTCTGCTTCTTCCTCAATAGGTTAATCTCAAAGTTGTCATATCTGCATCCTTGTTGCAGATCTGCAGTGGTGAGTGAATTCCTGGTCTTCTGCAGGAGTCATGGGTTGGGTTTCTGGAATGTAAATCCCTCTTTGAAGAGCTTTGTTAGATATGGAGTTGTACCTTTTTAAGAAATACACTGATAGGATCTAGAGGTCCTCAAAATACTTTCAACAAACTTGCAGATCCAGTTTTGCTCTAGCCTTGTAATTTTTGTAATTTCTCTTGCGTACTGTCAGGGATGTAGTGAGATGAGTAGATGCAAGAAAATCTAAGCTGCAGGTATGTCGGTTCCTTTAAGTATGTGTGTCCATGCACACAGTATGATTTCTTTGGCACTAGAGTTCAGGAATCAGTGCCTAAGACATTTTTTCCTTTAGCTTCTTACGAACCAGTATGTTGAAAGCATAGTGTTTTTACAGGTAGAACAATGTGGTGTGATGATCTCAGTGAAGCAGACCTCCTGCTGCCAGTTGTGTTTTGCCTCCTGCACTTTCTTCAAAAATGTGGTAAATACAAGGATTGGCAACCTATAGCTGAAAGGACTTTATGCATTTATGATCTTTGTAGGTAGCATTATCTATATAGCTGTTACTCATAAATGTTTCTGGGTTGATGTGCCCTAAGAGCCAGGCTGTTCCTCACTTATGTTGTAGACTGAGGTCTTCTAAGCCTGTCGGGCGATAGGGACAGTAAACCTTAGCTTTCCTTACAGATTTCTGCTGAAGTAGCAGAACCAGGATAGTTACTCTGCAGTCTTTTTAGGAGAGTCCGTGGAGGATAAAACTAGTTTTAGGCTATTTGTTTTGATGGAGGATCTTGAGGGTGGGTATAGGACAGGACAGGATTGCTCAAAAAATTTCCACATGCTGTTGTAGAACGCTTTCTGACATTCACATTTAGCTCCTTTTGTGTGCATGTTCTAGAAAGCTCTTTTAATCTATCCTGTCTTGCCATTAACTCTGACTTCTTTAAACCTTCCTTCTGATGTATATTGAGCTTGCAGTGCTTGTCCTTTGGGATGATAATCAGTATAACCTATCTGGCTATTTCTCAAAACAGTACCTGAATTTTAAGTACTAGAGAGACAACATCCCTGAACAGATGGAGGAAGGAAAACGGAAGACTGGCTAAAGTGCTCCATAACTGTTGCACTCACTCATTTGTGGTGCCTAGTCTGCTGAAGTCTAGATCTGGAAGACTAGGACAACAGAAGGAATTAACTTTACAGTTTGTGGTATCAAAAATTCATCGTGAGAGATCACTGTATCGTGCCCATTGTTCACTGTCTTCAATCAGATGGAAGTTGGAAATGATAATTTTCTTCAAGATAAGTAAATTAAAAGCACAATACAATAATACTATAATCCTTACAGTAGACAGTTTTAGTTCTCAGGGTACAAACGGGGAAAGAGGTGATAAATTGATGAACTGAAATATATAAATAGATTCAGAGCAAACCTGATATGCCTGCAAAAACGGAATGTCTTTTGTCTTGCTAGCTCCGTATGCTATTGTAGTTTTTTGGTAGTGACACTGTGAAAATAGGGGATGAGTTATTTTTCATTCTGAATGTTGCTACTTAAACATATTCCCATTTCCAGCACTGGAACAGACATTCTTTCATAATAAACCTCAGGGCTGTGATGTGATAGAGAATTGGAAAATTAGTGATGCCTATCTACATTTTTTCTAGTCCTAAGCTTTGTCTGTCCTAGGGAGGAAAAAGGGCCATTTGTACTGATCATGGACAATTACAAAAAGTTTATTTTATTTGAAGGAAGAATCTCTAATGTCTTACAGGGAGAGAAATAATGTTCTTTTTTATTCAGTGCCTATTTAATGTAATTATAAGTTGAGGGGGCAAAACTGAATTATCCTGGCTATGCAGATAGAGGAGGAAGGGGAATCACAAGCTCTGTAATGGTCACAGTATCCTTTTAAATTGGTCTATGAATGTTTTTCATAAGAAAAATACCTGTGTAGATAGTGATAGCACTGATAATACTAATTTCAGGATTTTTGAATTAGTGCTTTAAAATGATATATATTGAATATGTTGATAACTTTAATTATGCTTCTTTTTTCTATCTTCTTGTATAGAATATTCATTAGGTGATTTGTTATTTCAAAAGCTGTCATTCCTTTTTTTTCCTCCACAATACTGTTGAAGCACGAAAAGCAATTCTGTCTCTTTGGTTTAGATTTCTTTTGTTTCTCACCTTGATTCTCTACCACCTATGTAATGTCGTCCTCCTGGGTCCTCTGTCAACATTACTGGCTTGTTGTTGTGGCAGGATTAAAATTAAGGATCTCAGTCATTTCAGTTATTCTGAAATACCCTAAAAATGAAAATGAAGAAAATTAAGATCAATATGGAACTTGATTAAGCTTGCTAAAAGAGGCAGAAGAGAGAAAATGAATGTTTGAGGTTTTCAGAAGCAGAATAACCGAGCATGACACATAAGAACAGATCAAGAGTCTTGTGTGTTTGGGGGGAGGGAGGAACAATGGGGGCATCTTGTTAACTGAAAAGCCAAGCCATTAAAAATTGGTAAAGAAACTCACTTTTACACTTAGGTACGTGATATCAGACAAGTTATTAGTATACTAAAAAGCATTTTGTATTTTGTAATATGGTAATAGTTATTGTTAGTAGAATATATATTTATAAAAATATTCTGTGGTAAATATTAGTTTCGTACTGATTCACAGAATCACATAATGTTAGGGGTTGGAAGGGAACGCTAGAGATGCTAAACCTCCCTGTGGTAGATTTACCCTTTCTCAGTACTGAATAAAGCAAGGCTCTGATATGATATGACATGGTGAATTCTCTGTTTCTGCCATTGATGCCAGAAACAGTATCTTTACTTGGAAGAAATAACCATTCTCTTTTGGTCTCTTGTGATTTTTATGGGAACATGGTATAAATATTAATTGTGTCTTTTCAGGTGTACAGAAGAGAAGCATACATAGAACTAAACCATTCTAAATTGTAATTCTCTTTGCTATTTGCTTTTACAGTCTGTCAAAGCAAGATTAATACTGCTTAATGGCACTGTTTTGTGTAGTATACTGTTCATGCTGTCTTCATAGTGTTGTTCAGTTAATGATTTCATCAAGTTTCAGAGTAGCTTCTGAGAAACTTTGAAGGCTGCTAGTCATTCATTGGCTCAAAAAGGAAAATGTTGATTTGCTTGGCTTCAGGAAACTTAATTGTGTCTTTAAAGTGCAATCATTAAAAACACAGATTTTTTTTTTTTCAGTCCTATCAACTAGCAGACCTAAGACGATTTTTTATTAGTGTCTTAACATCTCTGATGAGAAGCTGAAGAACTTCTGTCCTGCTTGTACTGTGTGGCAGTTAGTTGTTAATCCAGAACCACTGCAGTTTGCAGAATGATGTTTTAAGATACCAGTTTTGTTTTGCTTAAAATGCTCTACTGTAATGTGTGACATCTTAGTGGCTAATAATGACAATTTGTCAGTGAGTAGCTGTCCATTTGGTAAGGACAGGGCAGTAAGTAGTAACCCCTTCAGTTGCCTGAACGTAGTAAGAAATCCCCACTCATCATCCCGAGTTCTGCAAAGATCCTTCAGTTTTAATCTAGAGCTAGGAAAGATATGTAAATATGTGAAATTAACTCTTTGGTCTTTACTGCAAAATTCCAGGCTTTGTGTCTCTTTTGCAATCCAAGGCAGTGTTATCATTCATAGGTCGTGGCATTTAACCTGTTCCATGACAGATAGATGAAGTTTACCTCTCAACCAAACTAAATTTCACTTTGATTTTAAGGGTGACAGATTTTGCTTTAGAAAGAAGGAAATTGTCTAATAAACTTTCTAAAAGTTGTCAGGATAGAAGGAAATATGTCATTTAAACACTAAGAAAAAAATCTTCAAATTTCTCAGTGAAGTATTATACATCTTTTGCAAAACTTAAGACGTAAACAGTTACAACTAATTTGAATGAACTGTCTTCCATTTCACAGGATATTTTCCCTGGTCAGTAATAGGTATACTGCAGTCCTTAATTTGACAGGTCTTTTCATTCTTAGTACCTCTCCTTTCCTTCTTTTAATGTCTGTCACACTAATACAGGATATATTTCCTAATCGGTCTCTTTGAAGGTACCTGTTTTGAAATGCCCATATGAGGATTATAGCATTAAGAAGTAGGTAATTTTAGATATTTACTTTGAAACATAACGTAAAAGTGGTACTCTGCAGAACCATACATCTTGATGGTGTAAATAGGCAATTTTAGGTTACAGCCTTTTTGTTAGATTTTTCTGCTTTGATTGTTCAGCTCTAATTTCACATCACCGGTGTTGGTTTCAGAGCACATACAATGTCTACTATAAATTAAATGTGCAAGGGGACTTTTTCATTCTACATATTCTTGCTTATGCCATGAAAGGTCTGAAGAGTTTTTGCATTCTGCTGAAACTCAATTGATTGCTCTGATTAGTGCTTATAATCACTTTTGCAATGAAAGGATGTTATTTTGATGTTTACAGTGCTATAACCAGTGCAATTTTTTGTAGTAAGTCTAGCAGTTAAGTTGCCACTGCATTCAGCAGCTACTGTTCTGGTTTTGCAACACTGGTGTTCAATGTGGTTGATACAAGATCATTTAGATTATTTACCATTAACTATAAACGTGAACATTGTATGCTGTTATTGACATTCTTAGAAACCATCAAGTAAACTGGAATAATAATTTTAAATAGCAGTTACTCCAATTCAGACATCAGGTTTAACATAGATAGTACCAGAACATTCGTAAAAGACATCTGTTGAGCAAATAGATATTACCCCCTTTTCCTGCCTCTGTGTACAGTGCACACCTATGTTTCTAAACAACTTGAGAAAGACTTCCAAGTAAAATTTATATCTTCTGATAGGAAAACGCATTTACTGTATCTTTGTACTTGAAGTTAATAAAGATATTCAGGTAAAAGGTCTTTTCTTCCTGCTGAATATAAAGTTTTTGCAAGTATGTGTTGCAGACTTTGTATTTCTACTGGAGCTGGTGATAGAATTCTCACTGAATTAACAGAGAGAGATTTAGACCAATACTAAGTGCTTCTGAAAATCCCTCTAGAAGTATATTAAATTTCAGTGGATCAAAATACTTAAACACAGAGAGGGAAAGGCATTGATATAACACACATTTCTTAAGGGAAAGTTCTACCAATCTGATCCCTACTTCACCTTTTTATTGTACAGCTAGTGTGTACCAAGACATTGCTCAGTTTCTTGGGCTAATTCTGCAAGATACAGTTAGAATTTTATAATGAGTGATCTCCTACAGCAGCAAATGTTCAAGTAAAATTCAACTGTAAAAATGCAGAATTGGTAATGAATATAAGAAAAACTGGGTGTTTTTTTTTCCTTTTCAGATTCCTTTTGACTTGGTTTGAAGTATAATGTGTCCATTTCAGTAGGATGTGTGTATTAAAGTGTTGTGTGTAATTTTACCAGAGGTTTTTGGAAATACTTCCATTAATTTCAGTGTGCTGATGGTGTCTGTGTAACTATACCCTGCTTTGGAAGTTAAAATTTGAAAACACTAAACTTTTGACCTTGGGTATATGTTGCCATGTATAATGCATTATATTCAGCTGGTGAAGTAAAAATGGCATTTTCTGTCCTCTAGTTTGTGGAAAAAATAGTGTGTATTGGGCAGTGATGCCTGACAGCTGACATTTATCAAGGGTAACATGAGCTTTACTCATTCTCACATTTTTAAGCAGCTTTCAAAGCTTTACATGTATACACATGTTCAGCATATGTCTTGCAGCTTTGAACATTTTGTTCTAAAGATGTTAACTCTCATTAAGCTGAGAATACAAACTTTAAACCCATGATTTTCCTTTATCAAATATATTCACAACAATAACATTTTGTAAACTGGCACTATAATGTAAATAATAAGAGTACTGTCTAAAGCTTAAAAACACTTTTCCACTATTTTTCCTACTCCCTGTTTTAGTGAACTTTAGATTTAGTGAACTTTAGACCAGACTTTCAGTACACAGAGTTGTTTTGAATGTATGATACTCCTTCAGAAGCATACAATTTCAGGAAACCATGAAATTAAATACAGTAAAAATGCTACTTTTTACTACAATGAAATGGTAAAGCTTCTCTTTTAAAAAGAAAAAAACCCAGAAGATGCATTTTCTTTTCAATGATGAACAAATTGTCTGGTAACCATTTTGATATCTTTGTAAACAGTTTGTGTACATTGGCCAAATAAAAACTTGTTCTGCTTGCTTTAATATCAAAGAATTATGTCATTGCCTTGAAATGTTCAGAACTCTGTGTGTAATTATTCTTGCTTAATAATCCTCTTAGAGAATTATATGGAAGAAATTATTTTGAAATTTGAAGAAATTTTCTGCCAGTCTACAAAGTTTTGTCTATTTTTAGACTTATAGTTTCCTGTTACTGCAGTAACTCAGTGTAGTGCTAACCAGATCACACTGATCTGATGCTAGGTAACTTGAAACTGTAGGTGACTCCTAAAGATAAAATGGATACATGTGATTGTGATAGTCATCTGTTTAACTGCTGAACAATGGTGTAAGGTATATTTCTTTCTCCTTGCTAAGATTCTTACTAAATACTTCACACTAACAATCACAAAAACCACACAAAATACTTCTAGTTTGTAATTTCTACATGGAAGTCATTTCAAATGATGTAAGAAATAATTTTATTTCTTCTTTAAGTAATACCCAAATTGCTAAAGTCAAAAGAAAAATTAAGGTCTGAAGCCAGTTTGGAACTCAAGATTTTGGGTGAGTTTGTTAAGAATTGGAGATTCAAGACGGGATTTCTTTGCTCCAATTTGGAAGTGGCAGGGTTTTAAACATTACTTGATCTCAAACACTCCTAAGAGGCAGAATAGATTCATTGTATTTTCTATGGTGTCAAGTCTATGGATTGATGTCACCCAAAATCATGGTCATAATTGTAGCAACCTTCAAATCATTTATTTGCTGAATTTAAAATGTGGAGTTACTTTTGTCAGATTGTTTCAAGATACTACTAATGCGTAACTAGGCATTAAAAGTTACAAAGGCAACAAACAAGTCCAAGTAAGAAGACAATAGAAAATGTGTGTCTTTCTTGAGCTTGTTTGTCTTGAAATAATCTGTAGATTTTAACTACTGTTCTAAAAGCGTTGCATATTCATTTAAGAAGTGGGTTCGTTAATTTATAATATAGCAAGAAAAAAGCTGATTTTGTTTAACTTAGAGTAGTTGTGCCAGGATGGTATTTTTAATTACTATTGAGTATCTGTATATTACAAGTAATTCAGATGTTTCATTTTTTCTCTATAGCAGTATCCTTCATAAATTGTCTGCTATTTATGGAGTATGAGAATGATGAGCTGATGAGTCTGTTATAAATGTTAACTTTTCCTCTTGTCAGGCCACATTTATATAGCTTTATCCTTTAAAGTTTGTCTTCCATTTATCCACCCATGTACATGGGCTTAAGACAATTGGTATTTTGTGTACAGAGGCACCTGTTTCACTGAAGAAAGCTGCTGTTATGTAACTTGAGATATTTTGGATTACTCTATTTGAAACCTGTGTGATTTCTTTTTGCAATGACATGTTGAAATCTTGGTGTTGATGTTTTGTATTATTTGTTTGATTTCTGTTGTGTGGGTTTTTAAATGGTTGTTTTATTTTTTACTAGTTTTGGGTTGGATTTTTTGGTGTGTTTTGAAGGTAGCAAGTAAGGTGTTTTGTTGTAGTGACTTGAAGCTTGTCTGTATTTTCTTGGCTAGCCCCAGTTGTAGAATTAGAGTCTTTATTTCACAGTTGTAACACATTGTCAAAGTGAGACTGATGGAGGGGGAAGCACACAAAGGTCTTAAAAGTGAGAGGCTTTCTTTCAGCATTAGATTTTGGTATGCTTTCTTAATTTCATGCAATCTTAAATATATAGTAAGTTATATGTTGGAGGGGAGCATATTTCTGTTTGTAAAATTTTTGTTGCTTTATTTGTTCTTTTCCTTGTGACATAGCTGTAGGAATCATCATGTAAAACTGTAGATGCTAAGAATGATTAAAGATATAAATCCTTTGTTTTCAAAAGCATTTTGTAATAAAAATGGATGAGTAGCTTTATTTTTATTGGTGCTGGACACTGATATTGAGCAGCAAATTACAGTAGGGAGCATGGCGAAGTTCACATGCTGTAATGAAATCCATTTTTTGTGCTGTGCTGTACAGTGTGTGCAAAACTCATTTTACTATTGCAAATTAAAGTCAAATTCCTGCAGTATAGGTCCAATGTTTGCAGTGTATTCTTTTCTGGGTTGTGATTAATCTTAAATAGATTTCCTACTTTCAAGTCATTTCACAGATATATATTCACTCACAATCACTACAGAAAGGAAGAACATTTACTCTAAGTAATTTATCTAATATTAGGATGTTTTAAGTCCAGTTACTCTGTTGTGAGGCAGGTATAATATAAGTATGGTGTCTTACTGGTATATAAATGCTAGTAAGTCTTCCCATGTAAACAAGCCTGTAGTTTTGAGTTTTACAAATGCACTATGGTCAAACAACATTCTATGATAAAATACTTTTTTTTGGCGCATAGTGTTGTTTGCTGATGACCTAAATAATTGTTTTCTTAGAGCAGTTTTGACAGATAGAAGTCACAAGTGATGAGTGCAGTGTTTAGTATTTTTAATATTAAAATACTTCTGGGATAATATGGGAAGGAAAACACAATTGCTTGTTCTTCACATTTGTATGTCTCTGTTGCAGGCTGCAGTATTGCCAGGGTTTTTTTCAAATCTCATTATATTTGCTCTTTCTCTACAAACCCCAACTGTGACAGTGACACAAAGTGCAAAGTATCTCATTTTTCATTTAAAAAGAAAAAATGATTCTATTCCGCCAGTGCTGTAAAAGAAAATTTGAAAATATTGACAGCTTCCCTTGAAGTCTGACAGAAGAAAATGGAGAAGCAAGGCACTACCTTTTTTTTATTTTTTTCGATGTAGGGAGAGAAACATGAGTTTTAATTATACATAATTGTAAAGGGGAAATAACACCACAAAAAACCTGAGTTACACAGTTCAAGGTATCACTGAACTCTCTTCACTCCTCTTGCATTGACCTCTGGCTTATAAATGGTTGAAGCTTTGACTTAAAAAATGTTAGGTGATAGTACTGTGTTTATCCCAGTAGTTTTTCCTAGGCTTAATCTGTTAATAGGGAAGCTTCCTGCTAAGAACTGTTAACAGCCCATAGTAAAGTTTCCTTTCGTATTGGCAAAGAAGTCTTTATACAAGTTCCCCAAGTAAAATAGGTTATATGGGTAAATACATTTCTGTAACTGCATGAAGCAATGCAAATATTTAAAAAATATTTTTGCAAGATTTGACATATAAAATTACAAAAATATTAGATCAGCCTGAGGATCCTACAGGTCACAATAATTCTGTGCGACACTCTGTTTTTCCTCAGATTGGGTTTCCCTATTCAGGCTGTTTTTCTGCAGACATCATTTGTTCATATGCTCAGTGATACTATTCCTTAGCACAGCTTGTACCATTTTACTATAGATGGAAGTCAGTGGAGGTATGAATATGAATGGCAGTTTTGCTGGTCCATAGCTCTTGAGAGTCCCTCTAGGCTTATGTCAGTAGGAGCTACACAGGTCACCTGTCGGTCCTCTGCTATGGTAGCTATTTGTAGTGACAGATTGTGCAGTTTGGACAACAGTTCTGAAGATTGTCTTTTGAAACCCTTGAAACCTACTATCTTCTGTGGTGAAGGCCAACATGGGATTTTCAGGGCTATGTCTTTATTCTCTCTGAGTGCCCATTTTATGCCTTTGCAATGAGAAGGTCCACAGTCTTCCTAGCTGGCCTCCTGCTTCTGATGTGTTATTTAAATGGTTTTTTTTATCAGTTGTTTAGTGCAAGACACAGTTCTTGTTCTTTTTTTAGTCCTGTATTTCCTGTTTATATTCAATTTACCCTGTTCTATGTGTGTTTCAGTTCTTCCCACGTAGACAAGCTTTCCACTTTCTACATGCCAACCTTTTCCCTGTGGTATCCCCCTTAACTTTCTTGTGGAACAATATAGGATGTTTTTGATGGTTTTGTTCTCAGCTTCAAAAGCTGTGTGGGTGTAGCAGCTATTATCCAGAAATCACCTGAGAGCCAGCATCTCCCACTTTCACTGTTGTCATCACAGTACAGTCATGCAGTGACAGTGTAATCACTTTTCCATGTTGAGGGCTGAGGATATGTGGTGATGTCTTCACAAATCAGTAGAGATATGTAAAATTAGTATTCCACACTGCTTCTAAGCTGCACATGTTGGTTTTTAAACACAACTAACTTCATAGGAGAATTAGACCATCTCTGAGAATTTCTTTGGCTTGTGTATGCAAGCATTATCTGATTAATGTGCTGAATTACTTTTATTGTTTTCCCCATTAAGACTATTGAAGTTATTTGGGTTTAATACTTAAACCGGAGCTACAAATGATGACATAATGAAGAAATAAATACAATATTGTAACATGCTAGCAGCTTTAGAATAATGTGTCATGCAGTCTGTATGCTTCTGTTTAATGTGGAAAAAGTGTTTTGGCAGAATTCTAAGTAAATATGGAAATTAAACCTTCAGTTGGTTCATATAATGTAACTCAAGACTTCTGAGTTTTAAATTCAAAATTTAAATATAAGCTTTAAATAGCTGGGGATTTGCAGTGATTGTAGTACTCAGTCTTTTTACTGTGCCAATGCATGTTCCTCATAAAAAAAAGTCATATTAAAAATCAAGCTTAATGTTTAAAGGCTTTTTTAAACTTAGAGTAGATGTATTCAAAGCCATTTAAGTAGCACTCCTGTTGGTCCCCTAAATACTATGTCAAATCTGGAATGAAATTTAGAAAGTCTTCTACATTTTAATCTCTGAACATCTGAGGAATTGTAGTAAGAATTTGGTTTTTTTTTTTTTTCTTTCTTTCTTTCTTTCCCCTGCTGTCTTTACTTGAATATTTCTGTAGGGTTCTGATCTACTTTCTCTGGTGGCCAGGCAATGATGTTTTTTGAGGTCAATAGCCATGCTAGACTTTATTTGTTCCGTGGATTTGCTCTTTTGTTTGATTGTTTATATAAATGTGTCGATCATACCTAGTCAGTTACTTTTTCTTCTGCTTCTCCTGCAAAGACTCATCTTTTTCTTTGTGTTTGGGTATGTTTTATGACTTCTGCCTCATTCTTCTAAAAACTGCATTCAGCTAAGAAATCCAGCAAGAAATAGACTAATTTAGTTATGGCACGTAATGCTTCCTAACTGCATTCTACAGAATTGTTCCCATCTTCATGTTACAAACAAGAAAGGCTTGCTAGCCTTCCTCCCCCACACCCTCCATTATAGTTGTATAAGGCATCTATTGTCTGCATTCATATTGAGATGTCACAGATGTGTACACTCTTCTGGGTTCTTTTCTCTCGTGCAGCTCTAATGACCGCTACTCCTTTGATTCCTTTCTCAGGCAAATTGGCATAGGCTATACAAAGAGAAATTTAGGTCACAAATAATCTTTAAATTATTCTACTTGAGTGAGAGGAAGATTTAGCTGACTCTGTATTTGTATATACCGGAAATTTATGGCAAAATGTGGCAAAATTATTTTCCTCCAACAAATACATTTTGTCATCTTGGAGACTGTTGACTTAGAATTATTACCAAGGGAGCGTGCAGTTCTAGTGTGATTCAATTGTGTAATTGAAAGAGTTTTAAAGCTATATTTATGATTTCCCCCCCCCCAGAAAGTGAAATCATGTGGGCTCACCTGCACTGGTGAAACAACTGGGAATATTAGCAATGACAAATTTTAAATAAATACTTTTCATTTTATAAACATGAAAATAGATTTTTTTTTTTAAATCTGTTTTGAGATTAGCTATCCTCAATACCACATTCACTGCCAGGACAATGAATTTAGGGTTTAGCTCTAAGCATGGATGCAGCTTTCTTTGAAGTACCTGGAACCCCATGTGCATTATGACTCTAGGTTCTGTACACTGAGGTGTCATGGTAGGTAATTTGTATTTGCTCATGATCCATATTAGTTGCACAGATATGCGGATGGTTGAGATGAGCAGTCAGTAGCAGTGCTGTTCTGTTTGTTAATGATTTTTCTGTAAGCAAATATTCATTTTTACATGCTCCTCAGATATGCTATTCTTGTGTAGAAAAAGCAAGCATTTAGAGAAACAGGAAACTTGTGCTTTGTGTTACATCTCTAAGATGTCTTGTGCCAACATCCTTTTATGGTTATCTGCTTTATTTTCCAGTTAAAACTAGCATTTAAGGTATACTAGCAGGTTACAGTCTTCATCACTTCTGTAGGCTGAGTTGTGCATGTTGTCTAGTCCTATCTTTTAAATTAAGAGCACTCAAAAGGTAAAAAATCCACAGAGTATAATTTTTAATTGTTTTACAGGATGCTATGATTATACATGTTAGTTATTTAAACTGCTTCTTATTATTTGTCTGTTGTTTATTTGTGATAACAGAATACCGTTCCCTCAGATATTTGTATCCTTGAAATGTTGTGTTTCAGCTGACTTCAAATTCATGACAGCAGGCCACACTATTTATGACTGACTTGAAAATTAAAGAGGTTAATTGTGCTTCTGTCCAGTACTAGAGGCTTTGTAATGTGGGATGGTATATTTTGTATGTATTTAGGAAGAGGGCATGTTTTGATTGGATTGTATCCCAACTCATCTACTATGGACTCAGAGCACCACTGGCAAAGCGTATTTATTAATTTGTTTTTGTGTGACTCTACTACTAATACCAACATTTGCCTTTAATACATCATAAAGACTGGAACCAAAATATTTCAGTAAGCATTATATTGTGGTGTTTCCTTGCTTTTTGTGCTATGAAAGTTCTGAGAGGTTGGAGTTTTCCCAAGGTTAATATCAGAAACGAATTTTTTAATTGTGTAACAAATTGTATTCTTATAAATGCAGAATAAAATATTGTTGTCTAGATACATAAAACATTCTTGATACTGCAGCATTGGATTGCGTACTTGGTAGACATAATTTTGTGTCATTCTTTGAAGTGAATGGTTTGCTTTTTAGTAGACAGATTCAAAGAGGATCCTTCTGTTAATGGCCAGGACATTACAGTAAATTTTTAAGTTGATCTAGTGTGTTTAATGTTCAGGTGTTTTCACTTCAGAGGTCCTTATGTTGAGTGTAAGAACTTGCCTCACTTGGTAAGTTTGACTGAAAATGGTTGTCTTTTTTTTTTTTTTTTTTTTAAAAGGTTGGGGCCAGGAGACTCTGCAAGTACAGCAACAATTGTATTTTACTGTTCCCCAGTACTTCCACAAAGGTGAAATATGACTGAGCCACGTAGAAATACCAAGCATCCGTGCTGTTCCCTTCAAGGATTTGTGCTTTCCAGCTATTGATATCAACTTCTGTGCTTCTTAATAATTTGTGATTATTCAAGTGCTGGGAAATGACAGACGATGTGCACAGGCTGATAGTCTAAATGTATAGTGGGATGATTATTGACAGTGCTGTTTAAGACACATGAGCATCAAGTAGATCACATCTGATCTCCCAAGACGAAAAGTTGCCCAGAGTAGAATGGGGAAAACAAAACTATGATTAGAGCATTGCAAAAACTCTAGATTGCTTATAGCTTTTTATTGAGAGACTTGCTTTCTAATTGAGAAGCTTGCTTTTTAAATATGCAAATATAAAAAGAATAGTCGAATGGAGTATTTTTAGCTGTGCAGTTCTAATTAAAAGTATTTTTGCTCTGCAGCTTGACACTTGAAAATATTTACTACTTCAATAAGCAGCTTTCTTAAGTCAGTCTCCATACCTACTGAATTAATGAATACTTCCAATTCACATACAAGATTCAAAGACTGAATTGGAAATACTAGGAATGAACATCCATTGCTAATAATAGCTGTAGAAAATGCAACAGATTAATCTAATTTGAACGTTTCTCTTAGAGTATTACTTGTAGAAGTTAAAAAGCTGACATTAAATTTGGCATCTACTTGATAGAGATCACCTGTCAGAAAGTGATAGTGTGTACAGTAAATATTTCATTCTGCCCAAACCAGTCAGTTTTTCCACTTGTCAGAAAGTGTTTTGGTATTGTTAGAGATTTTGATCCAAATGTAAAATGACTTCTCTCTCTCTAAATTTAAGCTTGCAAGGGACAGACTTTTACAAGGAATTTGCTTATATTTTTCCCATTTTTTGACTGCTGCTTTAGGAAACTCTGATTTTGAATTATTCTCATTCTAAATATGTTTTATATAAAACTGTGATCTCTGTAAAATGAGTAATATTTTGGCATGAAGCGTTTTCCACTTTTAGAACTTAATTAAACATTAATATAAAACCTAAGTAGACCATACGTGTTTCAGTCAGCTACTGACTTGCCTGAGTTTCTTCTGCTGTTAAAGTGTCTGGATGTACAGCAAATAATGGTGGTATTCTGTCAGCTCCTACCAGTAAAGTAGTTATCAAGTCCTGTTATAGTAGCCCAGACATCTTATCCTGTTTCCTGTTTGAGCTAGGGATTTTTAATTTCTGTATATATTTATTAGTTTTTAAAATTATTTTTAAAAAACCAACTGTTTACCATCTTTTCCAGATATGAGTCTGTAAAGACTTAGGTATGTTAAAAGCATTCTAAATATATTCTAAAAACACTACACTGATACTATTAACTATGTCGAAAGCTCAGATTACCTCTTCTAGTACAGTGGTTTGGAAATTAGTCAAGATCAAAGGCCAGCTTCAGTGGTTTTTGGCCTGCTGTGTTTGAGTACACCAAATCATCGTAGGGCTGCATCATGCCCAATTACCTTTCACTTACAAGAGCTGTATCCTGACAACACTTCTAGCCAAGTAAGTTCAATACCTTTTCACAGCTGGGTTCTGGGGACAGCAGTTGTTCTTAGTCTAGAATGTGGCTTACATCTTTGGACCAATGAAGAGATGCAGTAACCAGTTCACCACACTGCTTTGTCCAGAAGCTCATGGGTGAGAAATTTTTACAAGTGTCTGGCAGTGTCTAGTGAAGGCATAAGGATAAAGACTAGTCTCTTTTTATAACAGTGAGTGCACTGGATCCTCCATTTTCTCTTTTATATATTTTGTTTGTTGTCACAGGGTCCTGCATCTATTGCTGTGACTAGCACACAGTGACATATAGGAAACAAATTAACAAGTAATGACATTCCAAAAATAGAGCACACGCATTATTTATCAGAGGAACAGGAGATGTGCTCCAAGTGTGTTCCACCTCTGACTGAAAGGGTCCTGTCATTTTAATATATGTAAAGTGAACACGGCTCAAGTTAATTGTCATGTCTGAAAAATAGTAGAGGAGTGCATAGTGCTTACTAAACACTGCAAGGGAATTGGTAAATGAAACCTGACAAGGCCTGAAAAATTACAATCTCCCTAAGACAGAATGTATAATATAAAAAGGATGTGTGCTGAGTTAAGATTATTTAACATGCTGCAACAAGGTGTGCTTCACTGGCTATCAGATTATAGGGACACCTTTCTTTTTTAAAACAAAACAGCAACAACAAAACCCCCAAACAAAACAAAAACAACTAACCAAAGCTGACAGCTTTGATTCAGTGAAGTCCCTGAGTCAGTTACTTATTGCCTGGTAAATTACCTTTTTGGCTGAGGGGATGGGGGGAACAAAGAGTGGAGAATGATAAGATGCTTATGTTTTGGAATAGTATTTTGTTAGTTATTGTACTGATGGAAGTGCTAGGTTAGGAAAGTAATGTATCAATGCAACTGACAATATGATTTGCTGTTTACTTCATTTTTTAACTGCTTAAATATAAAAAAAAATTAGTACGAAATAAAAGTACACCAAAACCTCTTTATTAACTCTGTGTACTTTAGTCTCATCAGCTGTTTCAGTAGTTTGTGTGTACTTTCAGGTTCAGAAAGCTGTACTTAAGGTTCAGTGGCATTTCTTTATGTGCTGTGTTTATCCCCTTCCCCAGAGGTTTAAAAATGTTGGGTTTATGTACTGTAGTTTGTAGTTTAGTGTATTGTATTTAATTTCTTTTTTAAAAAGGCATGTTATCTCTAAAACATTTAAGGAGGAATACAGATATAATCCTTTTTATGTCTTTCCAAAAGTAACCATTGTGTTTGCCATATTTAGCACATCTGACTATATTAATATATATGTATATTTTTAACTGCAAAACCAGTGTAGCTTTAGCTCTCAATCATATTGTTGTTGTCTGTGCCACAGGCAACAATATGGCTGGTCACTTAGCTATCCCATCCAAATGTTAATATAGTCTTATTTCTTTTATGTGTGTTAAATATTGGATAAAAACTGGACCCTGTGTACACTTAACTTAGGTAGCCAGGCCATACTGGATGCCTAATGTCTATGTGGTGTAAACTGAGTATCTCTGTAGCTCATCCTGAAAGTGGGGAAATCAGTCAAAGGTCACAATGTTAAGCACACTGAGATCAAAACATGCTGAATGCTGGTTTTGTGTGAGTAGTCCTGTTTTTTTGGTTGAGCAGAGTTTAGACAGGAAATAGTATGCTCAAGTGTTGAAGGTGTTACTGGTGTGGTGAGAGCTGAGGGAGAAGCTGACTGCACAGCCTCAAATGCCAAGCTTTATAGAGTAATACTGGCTCTGAGTTTGGGCAGTTGCTTAGTGGGTGACCATGCTTTGATACTGACACTCCAATAGTCTTATTTATGTGAAGCAGAACAGAAAACAATGTTGAAATAAAATATTTTTTGTATTAAAAAGTTAAGAAGGTGGTTATTGTCTCTTTGCTGAGAAGAGGAAGCATGTAGGGTTAGAGCAGGGAGAACAGAGTTGGTCAGCTTTCAGTATTTAAGAATTTGGACTTTCATTACAGGAAAAGACCAAGTATTATTGACAAAGAGAAACATACTTTTTTATTTTAAATGTCATAGATGATAACATTTTAATGACTTAATAGATTACAGAATTTTAATAACGTATTCTATTTATAGTGGTATTAACTTGAGGTCTAATTTATTTTTAATATATGACAAAATTTTACTGTAGGATATTTGGTGTTAACTTTTTGTGTGGTTTACTGGGTAGGGTTTTTATCCCTACTTCAGATTCTTTTATTTTCATTCTGCTCTGTAGAATAGAATTTAGACTATCTGTTTAGGTTGCCCTCCCACTTGACAGTCCACACAGGATGGTCCTCTGCAATGTTTGGCCAGACCAAATCAGTGTAAATGCTACTCTAGATGCTTTTCTAACCCTTCAAGAGCCTTTCAGATTATTCAGAAGGTTATTTTTAACTTACTTCACTGCAGTACTTCTTTGAGAAGCTGGTTTCCATCTTCTGTTTAAACAGCTCAGATGTTGACATCCATAGAAGGGGTATTTACTTGAGAGGAACATAAAGGGAATATTCTAAAACTAATTTAAATAGCATTAATAATTTTGTTAAGTTGAAGACCACATACGTTTTTAGGGAGGTTCTCTTTTACCTTGCATTTTCAATCATATAGAATCCTTTTGATATCATGGGTGCAGAATCTCTCACCTTTAACTGATTTTTGTGCTGTTCATTTCTTTTGCGTAGGTCAACTTCTCAGTGAGACTCTTTAGTGATTCTGTTGAACTCCTTCTATGATTTATGCTCCCTTTTTGTTTCATAAATTCTGTCTAGAGGACACATCACAAACTAGCCTATTGTGGGTATAAGGCCATCCTAAGGGAAGCTAGATAGTAAGTTCTCACCAAGTATAGCATAGGTTTAGCATTTTTACAGAATTGAGCAGCTGAATGATATAATTTTCCATGGTGTCCAAATGTTCTCTGATACTATATCTTAAGATAAAGATTTTTCTTCCTCTTTTTGTGCACTTTTGTTCTTGGTTTCCATTAATTAGCAGAAGTTGATTTAGCATAAAATGGTGTTATAGAAGTTTTGATACTTAGGTGACAACATTGTCAATCAACCTTCTAATTGTTATTTCCAGTTCATATAAATAAAGCTGCAATCTGTATTGTCACAGGGATGGTTAAAACAGCACATGAATGCATATGCAACCAGTTGATAGGAAAAGCTTCAGTTTAATTTCTTAAGAAATGAGCTACTTGAGTAAAACTCCTTTACCTGCTTGTTAGTGATTACCTATTAAGTAGTCTGGGTAGAAGTACCAATTCTGAAATTCTTGATTTTTGGATAGGACTATGGTGTGTGCTTACATGTGAATGTCTCATAAATATTTCCCAAGAGCAATTTATTTTTCTAATGAGCTTCAACAGCCTCTGCTTTATGTAGCACTTTAAGCAGTTTTCAGTAAATCAGTTCAATCACACAGCTGTTGTTTAAAACTTTTCCTAAGTTACTGTAATTCTCTACAGAGACTCAGAATTTCGCTAATTAGTACACTTACTCATACCTTCTATAAAATGCATCATAATATGGATTAATCATTCCTAGAATTCCATGGAAATCCAGAGTAACAGAAACCTGAGTGTTCATAGCTCTGAAAAGAGTTTCCTATTCTCACATAATAGTCACATACCACTCCGTGTGTACAGGCAGACAGACATTAAGTGGCTGCACAATTTTTACTGGCCAGTCATAACTTTATGAAATCATTAATTTGAGGCTGTAGCTTTTTATATTAAGATTTAAAAGTTACTAAGATCAAATATCTAAAATTCCATTATTTCAACCAAAGGTTAAAAAAAAGGCATTTAAAATAAGTATTTAGTTCTTATGTGAATGGAAATCTAGAGCTTACTGGATGGTGTTTGTGATGTTAAGATTCAGACTTTTGAGCTATTTAGCATATAACAGAGATTATAGTTATTTACAGTTATTACAAGTGAGTTTAAAACTCATTTAACATTAAAATATTTCTCTATTGAGTGTTTACTTTTTGGTAAGGTTATTAATATTAGATTAAAAAATAGAAAAGCAAGCACTTTTTTTTTTTCTGAAGTACAGCCTTTTTGTTTTCCAGGATGTGACTTAAAATGACTTCTGGTTCTGAAGGTCTTCTGAAAAATATGCTGTGCTTGAATGTTTGCTAAGGACAAGTAAGTGATTTCATATTTGGACTATATGTACCTGAATAGTTTTTTCCCTTATCATTTCTAAAACTACAATTTACATACTGTAAATGTAAGTATATATAGTGGTACATTACTGCTACAGCTGATGGAATTGAACAATATCTTGCTTTAATTATAAACTTCGGAGGGCTCTGGCCATATTTTCTTCCATTCAGCTTTAACATTCTCTATTTTGTACAAATGTATACCTTTCTAAATTGCTTGGCAAGAGTTAGGACTTTGTTTTTCCAAGTAAATTCTGGAAAATCATATTGGACAGAACACAGTGTGGCTTTGTCACCTGTTTTCGATAGCTGAACGCAGTGTAGCATAAAATGCTTATATTTTATAAAGCAGTAAATGAAAATAACAAAGTATTTCAACAAAGTGAAGTAACACAGACAGGTTAATTTAGAAATTAAAATTAATTGCTGGTGCTGATGACATCAGACTTGCACACATTATATACATAGGAATGCTTGTGCATTCAGTCAGTACCTGGCTTTAAAATTTGACAGTCCTAAGAAGTTATCTTTAAATTATATAAACTAGGAACAGGTAAATTTCAGAAAAATCTAGTTGTTTATCACTGGATAGAATTTATAGTCAGCATTTCTCCATCCTTATTTGTAATCAATCTGCTGTAGTTTCTTGTATTTTAAGCAAATACTTGCATACAGATATCATAACGTACATAATAGCTCAAGTTTATAATCCAGTCCCACTGTTAGTTATCTTTCTATGAAGTAGGTTTGCCATCCACTTTTTGAGCTTGTACTTGCAACATTGAAGAAAAACAGCAAAACAATGAAAGTTCTGATTTTTCATCAAAGTGGTTGCTGTTGTGTCTGTATTTCCATTATATAGTAACTGAGCTATTAATTGAGTCAAATTAAGCGCTTCTAGATTTACTTTAATTATGCAGATAATAGGAATAAATTCACTGTGTAATTCTTTTCCTTAAAAAATGCCTTGCTTAACATAGATAATATTGTGCAGTTTAGCTAGCAGAGGAGTTTTCTAGCCAGCATTATAGGTTCATGAGCCAGAAATAGTGCTATTGCTTGTTAGCTCACTAAGTTTACAGAGAGATGTGTGTGCTAAGCTTTTTGGCTTTTAATAGTGAAAATGCATAATAGTTTTAACTTTGGAAAGCTGTATTTCTGAAGTGTCTTTTGCAATAATGATTAACTTCAGGAAAACTCCCTAAAACTAGTTTTCCTTCTGGAAAAACTTTTTAGGGCATTAGAAATTAAAGGTTCATGTTCAATGAATGAATATAGCACCTGACACCTTTTAACTGGTGGTTTCCTTCAACTCACTGAATAATAGGTTTTGAGAATATCTCCTGTAGCAGGGAAATTAGTTTGACTGTTAACAATTTGTACTGTAAATCCATCTGTATTGGGAAGCAGCTTCTGTAATTTCCTTAGCTAAACAGTTACAGATTTGTTCTAGGCATTACATACTCTTAGGGAAAAGAAATGTGCAGGAACTCTGCAGCTTCAGGCCTGGGTAAACTACCAGAAGCTACTTGGGTGTAATAGTGAAACAGCTTATATGAATTACCTAATTTTACCTTCCTTTTCAAAGCTTCTGTATTTAGGCACTGAAAGATTTTCTCAAATGAAAGAAAGGTTGTATTTTCTGATATGTATCATGTTTCTGAGACAAAATGTAATAACTTTAGTTTTCTGTAGAATTTCTTTTCCTTAGATCTGTCAGTACAGGCTGTTGTTAAACCAAAATGTTAAACCAAAAATGACATTTTCATTCCAAGTCATTTAATGTAACCTTGTTACCTGCAAAATTACATTCTGGTGAAATGTCTGTCCTAGCTCAAATTTTCAACTCTTTAATGTATTTTGAATCTTTCTTCTTCTTAAATAGTATTTACTCCTAGCTTCTGGCATATTTGCAGTGCCCACACCCTTCCTGAGCCTATCCTTAAGTTTTATATTTTAAGCTCTTCCTCTCTCTTTCCGCAGTAGCTCTTAACCTTGCAGCTCTGTGCTCTGCCTGGGAGTGCAGTTACAGGGAGGCAGGCACCAGTCCTGGAGTGTGTGCGTGTGTCACCTACAGAGGGTCTCTTGGGATTCAGCCTGAGCCATGGGGTCTGTAGGCAGAACACTTAATGAGTCATTGGTTCTGTTGAGTGTCAGCTTCAGATAATCAACTGGTTTTTTGCATGGTCGTAGCCTGTTTCTCTACTCTGTTTTTGAAGCTGCTTACTTATTCAGATGAGTAGTTTTTCATTCAGCTGCTTAATTGAAGAAAATGTCATCCCTGCAGTTGTTCAGTGCTACACTGTCATCTAGTGGCTAACGGTATGGTTTTTCAGAATGCCACATAAAGTGGGCAACTATAAATGGATTTCAGAGGTTTTTATGCTGGAGGAATACATGATTGAATAAAAGTCTTCATGCTCGCTTTTCTAGCTGTCTGTATATTGGGTTTTGTCATCTTCATCCTGGTTTTGTATAACTTCTTATCTGTGCAGTCTAAGACCATAGTTAGGTATCTTGTAATTGTGTATTTCAAGTGCAAAATCATGTTTTATGGTTGGCAACATCAGATACACTCCATTTAGATAATGTAATTTTAGTATTAAAGGAAGTCATCTTCTTGACCCCCCCAAAATTCACTAGGATATCACAATGAGTGATTATTCTTAGTCATCTTTTACAAAGTATATTATCCTCCTTCTCCTAGTGCCTGTCAATATCATATTAATTTACCACTTCATTTTCCAGTTATCTAAACATACATTAAAACACTGAGAATCTTTTTGTTTTCAGACAAACTGGAGCTATGCAGTGGTCTTAATACTATGGTGCAAAACTTTAAGCATCTCTGAATAAAATTAAATGCATTTTTTATATTTATTTTTGCTTACATTGGTAAAATACAGAGCTTTGTAAACCTATGTTTTAGCAAAATACAAAAAATATTATTTTTTTAATAGAAAAGGGTGTATGGATTTCCAGTAAAAATGGTCACTCATAAATCAGGCAAAACCAAATAATTTATCTGGGTAAGTTCTTTGCATTTTGATTTATTATTTTTAGAGGTTCATTCACAGTTATTTTACTGCTTTTAGTTGCTGATGCAAGGTCAAGATGAGTGGATTAGGAGAAAACTCCTTGGATAGCTTGACCAATGAGTCAAGGAAGCGCAAGGCATTGCCCTGTGATACACCAGGAGCCAGGTAGGTTTATAGAGACCTTTCTCTTTTTTAAGTGAGTTTTAAAAAATATTTGTCAAGTTTTCATTACAATTTAGAGTGTGTTCTAGCTAATCATTTTGTTCAGTCGAAAAATTCTCTAGGCTAGCTTCTGTTGTGAAGATACACAGAGTTACTATTGTGTGTAGATGTGCCAAAGCTGATGAATAATGCTCTATAATTAGACTCTTGTGGAAATCTTAATAGAAAGACCATATAAGAAATCACTGTTCGAAGCTGTGGTTGCAAGGCAAAAGAAGAAAAACCTTGCTTCACAGAGATTTCACAGGTAGCATCTTATATCTGATAATTGATTTGACAGACTTCATTTCAGGTGGTTCTGATCACTGCAGAATTCTGCAATAGGGTGAGCTGCTTTTTTAACTTCAGTTTCTCCAGACTAGTTCTTGCAATTTCATCTGTAATTTTTTGCATTCTATGCTGTCTTACTGCCCCTCACTCAACTCTGTCAGAGATCATTATCTGAGGGACTTGATTTTCTGTCCTTTCCAACCTCATTGCTTTCCATCAAGTGTTCTGTGTTTTCCTTCCATGTTCTTGTTTCCGACAGAGTATTGACCTTTATTAAATATCTTTAGTTTCACCAAAATACCAGGAGTCGTGTGTACTCGTATTTCTCCCTTATATATACCTGTCCACTGTTCCATGCTAATTACTTCCATCATGCAATAGATTGTGTAGATAATCTTCAGGTTCTTCCACCATATCCTAGCATCTCTTTGTGAGTGTCATCCATTCCAATTTCTCTTTCCCTTATTCCAGTGTCTGTCTGTCTGCTCAAGAATTCTGCTTTTCAGGTTGTCACCCATCATTGGCTTTATCTTTAAAGTCCCTGCATTGTCATGTATTTCTGCAATATCGGTCCATGCATTCTTTCTCTTTCACTTGGTTTCTTCTCAAAGAACATTCATTCTTTGATTCCCTCACTGTGACCATTCTTGCCCTTTCCCTTTCTCCTGAGTTTATCTTTTCCTGCTTTTGCCATACTCTGTGTATGACACTGTTCTCTCTGATTTAGGCTGTAGATAGTGTCTTTACTCAGCATATAGATCTATATAAGAAAAGGAATTACAGGGGGAGACTTTATCCAGCAACCTTAGGTTGTCTGGGATTCTGCTTTTGTTTGATGTTGAGATGGAATTTTTGTCCTGATGCCTAGAGATTTCTGAAGTGTTACCTTCTGCAGTCATCTTGTAACAAGGAAGCCAAAGGGATTTCTTAGAATGTTACAATTCTGTTTCCTTTCTCTAAGAAATTATAAACAAATCTAAGGTAACTTTTAAGGTTAAAGTATATTTTCTGTATGAAAGTTACAATTCTGTAACAGCCAATTGCTATTTACATTAAATGTGATAGAGTAATCTTAGGAGGATTTTTTTAATGAACAGCTTTCTCATGTCCTCTTAAGATAAATTTATACTGAACACTTAAAATCAAAACCCACAAAACAAACCACAACAACAACAAACTGAATAACAGTGTAACAAAAAGAAACACACAAACATGCTCTTCATATTTATGTTTGCTGGAAGAATAAGTACTACCTAGGTTTAATAGGTGGATGTGATATGAAGTACATTAAAGTTCAGAGAGTGAGCACAGCTTTGGAATGTGATGGTATGCAGGCATATGAAATGATGTTTTTGGTTCTTAATCTGACCTGCAGTGGGGAGAAGCGTCGGCGTGAGCAGGAAAGCAAATACATTGAAGAACTGGCTGAACTGATATCTGCTAATCTGAGTGACATTGACAATTTCAATGTCAAACCAGACAAATGTGCTATTTTAAAAGAAACCGTGAGACAGATTCGACAGATAAAAGAGCAAGGTACAGTGCCCTACTGTGTCCTGTGATTCCTTTTCCAAACCAGTAGTTACTTGGGAAATTTTCCTTTTCATTTTCATTCTTAATTTTCATGAGAAAGTCTTCAAACTTTGACTTGAACCAAACCTTTAATATGCCTTAGGTAATTTTCTGTTTAAAAGTAAGCAAGTATTTATCTTCACTTCTTACTGGGAATTAGGGATTTAAAACTTTGTATGGCCTTTCTTATCAGTTTCCAGAAAATACTAGGAAAGCTTAAGCTAGTCCACAGACAAGCTAAAAGCAGATGGTACTGTACCATCTGCTAGTACAATATACCAAATGCCATTGGTATGAAGAATACATACACTTGTCTTTCACTTGAAGAGACTTCATGCTTGAAGGAAGTTTAATGCTTTGAAATGAATGTCTTAAAGAATGCCTAGGTTTGTATGAGGCACATCTCCAGTCAGACATATTGATAGTTACTGCAATTTCTTCCTATTATGTTTTTATGGACTTTGCTTTGTTTTCTTGTGCTGTTTAAGACTTGCTTCCTAAATAGTTAAGCGTTGGATTCCAGGATATTTAAAATACATTTAGCTTGAGATCAAAAGGCTAAATAATGCTGTACTCAGTATAGTCAAGTCAGCTAAGGAGAATGTAATCATGCATCAAATTTTTATCAGCTAGGGTAAACCTAAGTGGTATAATAATATTTTTTTATTAATGGACAGGTATATGCAAGACCTGTTCTTTGAAATGTACAGTGAGGCTTGTGTGTATATATTTATTTATTTAATTATTTTAAACACCACCTCTCAGTGGCTACAGCCTGCCCAAATTTCCTTTGGGCAATAAAGTTTTACATACCATAGTGCACTTGATTTTTTTAATCTTATCTGTCATGTTAAATTGCCACATCTTTTAAAGCAGTTTTTTTAAAACAGTTTTAAGACCTCATCTTAGCTTCTGGTTTTAAGGTTTTTCTTGTGTTAGTTAGTTAGTGTATTGTGATATAAAATTCTGTTTTGTTATAGAGGTGAGTACGTGATAATCTTCCCCTAGAATGTCATACTCCTCTTGTGATCTGTTTACCCAGCCAGCAACTGCCATGGAGCAAAGTTTTCTGTAATTCTGCTGCCTGACATGGATTCCAAATCTACTTTCTCCACGATAAATTTATTTAGGTTATTTTGAGTCTTAAAATATGAGTTTAGTATACACACACACGTACATAGACACATGCATATTTTAACATGTACAACAGTAGTGATGGCATCTGAAGACTGTGACCAGTAATGATGAGATGATCAAATAAAGCTACAAGGAAGAGCTAGATATAACAGTTCAGCAGGCATTCATCAGACAAGTGATCCCAAAAGCAGCAGATAAAATGGTGTTCACAAAACAAGTTGATCTTGTCAACTTTAACTGTCAAGCCAATTTCTGTGAACAAAGAGTTTGGCATTATGTAGCCATGATATTTTTTCTAGTCTTAAGCAAGTAGTAATACATGAGACCTTCTCTATCTTTTGTGCTTTTTTTGCCTTGAGTTCAGATACTTCCTGGAGACTGTTTTGTAATATTACAATGTGGCCTTCATGAAATATTGCTTTACTTGAAATGTATGTTTTGGATTTCAGGAAAAGCAGTTTCTACTGATGATGATGTTCAGAAAGCTGATGTTTCTTCTACGGGTCAAGGAGTTATTGATAAGGATTCATTGGGACCTCTTTTATTACAGGTAAGTACAAATTAAGCCCTAGTAAATACCAGTTGAACCAAATACTTAATTAAGGAAGGCGAAAATATTACAATAAAGCCTGCAATCCTATAATAAGTAGTATGCAAGAACTATATAGAGCTGTTGGAAAGAGTCAGGAATAAAATCTGTTATGTTCTCTTAATTCTGCTGAAATTCTGTGTAGAAGGAAAGACAGAAAGAATAGCATTTGGCTGTTTCCTCATTCTTGTGCTTTACTTTCTTCAGCAGTCGTTAATAAATTACTACTAAAGCAGTGCTTAGCAGTATGAGGAGTATTTTGCCCTTTTTAGGGGATAGACATTAAAATCAATGGATGTGGGTTTGCAATGACTAGAGGTTTGTGATGTGTAGTGGGGTTTGCATTCCTAAACTGTGAAGCATTTTAAGAAAATGTTGTGATCAAGTAAAATAACCAAAGTATAATTGTAAAAAAAGGTACATATGAGATACCACTTCTTTATGCCTAGAAAAACAATCTCATGTTTACAAGTCCATTAAAAAACATATTTGAAACTTAATTGTTTAGCATAGATAATGAATTTTTCTTTCTGTTCAGAAAATACAGTATTTTAAGAAATGGATAGACCTTCCTCCCTTATCTCATCATGCACAGGTGGAAATGTCTTCATGTTCATGTTTTACTACTTGTTTCCACTGAATTTCTTCTTATTTCAATTTGACAGCTACTGAAATAATGTTACAAATCCATTATCTTATGTTCAAATAAAGCAAGAATGAAAAAAAAAAAAAAGGCTGGTTATCACTGTGAAAGAGCTGTTGAGCATAATAGGAATAACAAATGAACAGATTAATTTTTAATATTGAAATCATTCCTTACCAGACGTGTTTTTCTTCAGAGAAAAATCTAAAACTTCAGCTCTATTCTTGAAAGGAAATGCATATATCCTAACTTGACCTTTATCACCCACATTGCTTTTAAACTAAGTTCTGTTCAGAATCAGGCAGTGTGTCTCACATGATATGTTGTCATGTTCATATTTAGGCATTGGATGGTTTCCTGTTTGTTGTAAATCGAGATGGGAACATAGTATTTGTGTCAGAAAATGTCACACAATATCTGCAATATAAACAAGAGGATTTGGTTAATACAAGTGTCTATGGTATCTTGCACGAAGAGGACCGGAAGGACTTCCTCAAAAACTTACCTAAATCTTCAGGTAATAAAACTTGACTTACTACATTGTTACTAGGCTATTTGAAAACAATCAGAGAAGAAAAAAAACAACTTATAATGAATAACCTTTAAAAAAAATTACTTATACAAAGAAAATTTGACTACAAAAGTGTGTTAATCTTGAAAAATATGACTGTGTCCTTACTGAAGTATGCCACCAGAAATAAATGTGCTGGAAATTTACACTGTACGTTAGCCTTTGCAATTTGTTTAGCTGCAACTTAAAACAAGGATACCAGAGGAACACATTTCCTAATGCCACAAGATTAGCTGAGAGAACTGCTTGTCTTTTAAATATGAGAATGACTTTTCAACTCTCCAAGTGACTGCAAGTGTCATGTAAGGAAAAAAGGGTTTTTAATTTGGTTCTCAATACTACTGTTTTATACCAATGTATAAAACTGATAGCATATTGAGAAAGCATCTTAATATATTCTTGAATCTCTCTAACCTTGGAACAAGGTATCCAAATTAAGAAAATTCAGTTATGAATTGATTTTATCTGAAAATTTTTATCAATTCTTTCTGTGTTCTTTTAAGTTAATGGAGTTGCTTGGACCAATGAAACACCTCGACAGAAGAGTCACACATTCAATTGCCGGATGATGGTGAAAACCTCTCATGATCTTTTGGAAGATGTAGGCAGCCATCAGGATATACGTCAAAGATATGAAACAATGCAGTGCTTTGCTTTATCTCAGCCAAGAGCTATGATGGAAGAGGGGGAAGGTAGGAAATTTTGTAGAATTACTGTGCATGAAAGAAATCTCTTGAGTAAATTTTTTTGGTATGTGTTACAAAATCTGTAGCTTCTGCATTCTCTTTGGTAAGCAAGCAGAAACAGAATGCAAACCCATCAATTCTTACTGTCTCTATTGCCATTTTAATAATGATGGACACTTCAGGTCTTTTATTAAATGCTTTAATAGAATAAAAAGGAGAGAAAAGAAGAGACCTTCTTTTTTAAATGCAGATTTGCAGTCCTGTATGATTTGTGTGGCACGTCGTATCACAACTGCGGAAAGGGTATTCCCAACAAATCCAGAGAGCTTTATTACAAGACATGATCTTTCAGGTGAGAAATACACCAAAGGTGAAGGTATAAAGGTATCTTTGCTGTTTATGTGCTCGTTTTAAATAAATCAAGTATATAAATAAACTGTGTGTCTGTAGTGACTAGAAGAATTCATACTGGGAAATCCCAAATGGTTTTTGCATGTTGTCAGTGGAGTATACTAACAACTGTGGGATGCACTTTCTGTCTCTGTGAGCGTGCTTTTGTTTGACAGCTTGGTATAAAGCATTACTTGTGTTTTAACCTGGCAGCATTTCAGAAGGTTGTTTTTTACACATAAGAAATGTTTAAAATCATAACTGAAGCTAACGGAAGTTGTCTGGAATGCTTGTGTTTTCCTATAGTCCATGAGCTAATGTTTAAAGTGTTTTATTCTGTTTACATTGAAACACTTACAGAATCTATACGGGGCTTTTTCAGATGCCACTTAGCATTTATGATGTTCATTTCTGGATCTAGTTGGTTAGTATTTTGAAAATCTTCCGTGTATGTATCCTTTGGCTGCCTGTAACCAGAGACTAAAGTTACTGTTTCCTAACGCTCTGACATTAGCCTGTGCATGCTTAGCTGCTGCTTACTTGGTTGTCTAAATCCCTTTGAATATTGATAAATGCAGCCTCTGCATACTCAAAATTTGGTGTTAGGCTGATGAACAATTAAAATAGTGATCTTGGAGCCTTCTGAAATGTGTCATATTTATACAAAAGAATTGAGCTAGTTGTAAAGAGCTTAAGTTGTGTATTTTCTTTCCTTTACAGGTAAGCTTGTCAACATTGATACAAACTCGTTACGGTCTTCCATGAGACCTGGCTTTGAGGATATAATTCGCCGGTGTATTCAGAGGTTCTTGTGCCATAATGATGGACAGTCGTGGTCAAACAAACGCCACTATCATGAAGGTAAAAATCTGTTTGCAGTGTTTGGTTGTACTGCCTCTACTAGTGCCTTTTTCTGAAAAACAAAAAAGCTAAACTCTGCCCATGTTCTTGTTGTTCTTTTTCATATTTTTTTTGAGTGTTAATTGCTGTGACTCACATTTACAAGCTGAAGGAGGATGATCTCTCTAGAAATAAAATTTCTGATGGAATTATTTTGTTTATCTAATGTGTCTGTTTTGATAATTTTCAAGGAAAATATCAGATACATGAAGTGAGCTGTTTTTCCACAGATGGATATAGGAATGACAGTGACAGCGATGTTTCTGTAATGACATGTAATAATTAATTATTGTTAGGTAGTTATTCTTGTTTAACTGTAGTTTGACTTCCTTTTGTTTTAATTCATCCTTCCTTTTGTTAAAGGATAGCTCACTAAAAGTGGTAACAGTTGTGCTGATGCCTTTTTCTTACTCAAGACACAGGGGTTCAAAGTATTTTCAGCATTCCAGTGTTATGTAATTTGTAATGCTAATTTGATAACCTTGATAAAGTGAAGTACAACCAGTTTCTTTGATAGGAAAGGTGTCATTTTCAGAGTTTTCTGACCTCTAGAGTTATTGAAAGATTCACAAAGCACTTGAAATGGAGAGAATATTAAATAGAGAAACTTATGCAGACAAAAAAAAATGAAATTTCCAGTCCATTAGAAGTTTTTTGATGTAACAGCTTAAATCCTAAATTAACAGAAATTTGGTGCTTGGATTAAAAGCAATTTTTTCCACAATTTTTTGATTAAAATAAAACTTCTTAAATTTTAAACTTAATACTTCACCTGAAGGCTTCCAGGTTTCATTTCTATTCCCTATTAGTTACTTGTGCAGTTAATATCTAAGTGATGATTAGTCCTTCTCCCCAAGGAGAAGCCATGGAAACCTACCAACCTAGCTGTGGAAATCTGTTAACAAATGTAGAACTTTGCTAGCTGTGCATGGTCAGCACAAAATAGTGCAGCATCAAAAATAATCCTGTTTGCTTTTATCTTGCCTGTACTAACTTTGGAGAAAATGTGGAATACTTCCTTTTTCTAAATACCTATCTTGAGTGTGTCTTTTTTTGTCATCAGCAAATGAAAGGTATTGTGTTAAAAATCTGTAGAGTGCTTATTAATAATTCTTGCTTTTTAAAAATATGAATGATATGTGTGTGTTTCCTTTACAGCTTACACCCAAGGTCATGCAGAAACCCCCCTGTACAGGTTTTCTTTAGCGGATGGTACTATAGTGACAGCACAGACAAAGAGTAAACTCTTTCGAAACCCAGTAACTAATGACCGCCATGGATTTGTCTCTACTCACTTTCTTCAAAGGTGAAATCTGTAATAGCTCTTTGTCACTTAAGTGTCATAGTGTTTAAAAATGTATCTGACCTTGAAGATATCTGAAAAAAAATAGCATACCAAAATATTTTATCTGATTAAAACTCAACCAGAGGGGGAACAACTTGAGAAGCAGAGTTGCACAGAATACAAATAAACATGTCAGCCCAATGCTGACACTCCCAGCTTAACTGAGTGGCAGACAGACAGTCCTAGTCAAAGGAGAGGTTTGTCCTTAGTACCTGTATGGTGCCTGTGTTATGTACTGATTATTCTTTTGGGTTACCATTTATAATGATGAAATACTGAATAATGAAATTCAGTTACATGCTTTATTTTACTCCTTTTTAATTGCAAATCAATTAAAAAGACAACAGAATGCCCTCAGATGCATCATTGATGACTCAGAGTAAAATATACCTTTAATAGCACTTCCTGTGACCTGTTCATGTTGATTTCAAGCATAATTGAAATGCCACTCTGGAGGGTATCTGCCTGCTTCTGGCATTAAAGTGCCTCCAGATGCTGAAAAATGAGTAGCTGGGACTGTTCAGGGCATCATTGGTGTACACAATAGAATGGTGTCATGCATTGACTCAGGAAGGGAGTAGAAGATGATATTTAAACTGATAAATCTGACTAATGACTGTTGATGAAAGCCTTTTGAAGGGGTGATACTGTATATACTTGTAACTGAAATCACCTAAAGGACCAAGCACTTCTATAGTGATAAATGAGTGGTATAGCTTTTATGGAAGCTTGAATTCAGCTGCTCTTTTTGAAAAAAATATTTGGCAAGTTACATAATAATGTTATTCTGTCTTGTAGCTCTTGATTCTAAATAAGGTTTTGTTTTCATGGCTTTTCTGGTGATGTTGTTGAACTTGCAGGGAACAAAATGGATATCGGCCAAATCCTAATTCAGTTGGGCAAAACATCAGAGCACCTGTGGCTGGAAACACAAATTCTGTTGGTGGTCTTATGAACATGTCACCTGGTCAAGGCATGCCAATGCAGAACAGGAACTATGGCATGGGAGATCCCAATGCAGTGAGTCAGCTAAGCAGTGCTCGATATGGAGGCCCTGGCAATATGGGGCCAGTGAATGCTGGACCTGGAATGCAGTCCTCTGCTTATCAGAACAACAGTTATGGCTTAAATATAAGTAGCCCACCACATGGTAGTCCTGGTTTAACTTCCAACCAACAGAATCTAATGATTTCTCCTAGGAATCGAGGGAGTCCAAAAATGAGTTCACACCAGTTTTCTCCAGTTACAGGTATTTTAGTTTTGCAATAAGATTTTTTAAAAAAATCTTTTCTCACTTTTATCTGACTTCCATCTTTCATTGTTTTTGGCAGTTCTATAGGACCTTGTATGTGTTACGTAAATGTTGTATACCTAACTTCATGGTAAAAATGATTTTAAAATAATTAACTCGTGTCAGTCATACATAATCCAAAAGAAAAGCAGATACAGACAGTATTGTAGTCTAATTTTGATCTCTCTCTTGTGTTACAGGTATGCACTCTCCAATGGGATCTGCCAGCAACACTGGCAACAGCACTTTCTCTAGCAGCTCTCTTAGCGCTCTTCAAGCCATTAGTGAGGGTGTTGGAACTTCTCTTTTATCAACACTTTCTTCACCAGGTCCAAAATTGGATAATTCCCCAAACATGAGCCTAGCTCAGCAAAGTAAAACAAGTACCCAGGACTCCAAAAGCCCTTCTGGTTTGTATTGTGAACAAAACCAAGTGGAAAGTTCCATCTGCCAGTCAAACACCAGGGATCTCCTTAGTGAAAAAGATAGTAAAGAGGGAAATCTGGAGGCAACTGAAAGTCAGAGAGGACCATCTGAAAGCAAAGGGCATAAAAAGCTGCTTCAGCTGCTCACATGCTCATCAGATGAAAGAGGACATTCTGCAGCATCAAACTCACCTTTAGATTCAAATTGTAAAGAATCTTCTACTAACGTTACCAGTCCTTCAGGAGTTTCCTCGTCCACATCTGGAGGGGTATCTTCCTCCTCAAACATGCATGGGTCACTGCTGCAAGAGAAACATAGGATTTTGCATAAACTGTTGCAGAACGGTAATTCTCCTGCAGAGGTAGCCAAGATCACAGCTGAAGCTACTGGTAAAGACACGTATCATGATGCTAGTAATACAGCCCCCTGTGGAGAAGGCCCTGTCAAACAGGAACAACTGAGCCCAAAGAAGAAGGAAAACAATGCTTTACTAAGATACCTGTTAGATAAAGATGATGTTAAGGATCCACTTTCCAAAGAGTTGAAGCCTAAAGTAGAAAGTGTGGATAATAAAATGGGACAATGCAGTAGTTCTACAATTCCTACTTCTAGTCAAGACAAAGAGATGAAAATAAAAACTGAACCACTGGAGGAGGTACAGTATCATGTCAAATAGTGGTGGTAGTGAACAAACCATATTTTCTTATTACAGTGCATGGCTAAATACAGAACACTCTTTTTTGTATGCTCACGTAAACATTTCTAAGTAAGTTCTGTGGAAATGCTGTGATACACAATTTTGACGTTTGTTCTGATTAGTGATTTAATCTTTGTAATTTGTAATAATTGCAATGTTTATATTCAAAGATGCTTTTTGTTTTATTTGTGTACCTCTAGTTTCTCCTAATTCTCAAAATTAGCTAAGCAAAATACCATAAAAATACTGTAAAAAAAAAAAAAAAAGTAGCTAAATGATATCTGAAGTTCTTTGGAAATTGAGAGATAGCCCAAGGTACTGTCAGTGAACTAAAACATTTATCTCCCAGTTATGTCTTTCAAGATTAGCGAGGAGCTAAATAAAAGCTGAAGGATAGCCACAGGATAGTAAATAACCTTGGTATTTTACTGTTTCTTTTTCAGATGAGTGGAGACCTGGATAATTTGGATGCAATTCTAGGTGATCTGACTAGTTCAGAGTTTTACAATAATGCTGTATCTGCAAATGGAAATAACCTTGGAACAAAGCAAGCATTATTTCAAGGAAATGTCCTATTGGGTAAGCAATTTCGTCTAATATTGCTTTGGTTTTAAAATAACGGTTTTCTTCTTACCTGATAGAAGTGTAATGCATCCTTAAATCCTTAGAGAATACTTTTCTTCATCTCCTATATCTTCAAGGACAAATGTAATGCAAAATGTGTAATTAGGCTATTATGTACATTATTAGCTGTCTTGACAGCACTCATCTACTATATACACTATGAATAACATTAACTTCAGTTCCTTATTTTATGGTTTCTTCTGGGCTTGTCTAATGTGGATTTCACAGAGACAAGATGTCAGGATGTTTGTGAGTTGTCAGTTAAAAATTTTTGTCTCTTACAGATGACTAGGGCAATAATACGGAATTGGTTGCAAGCTTTTGATGCCTCTCTTATTCTACTTGAAAACATCTTGTGGCCTGCAAGTTCTAATAAGTAGTTGTCCTCAGTGTTGAAAGGAGTGCCCTTCCTTTGTAGGTAGCTGAGTTAGGAGGGAAAGATAACCTTGCTAACAGAGCAGTGTCATTGCATTGTCACTTCCTTTTATAACATTGGTCATCTCTTGATTATATCTAAGGAAGTGAAACCTGGATAATGAAAAGTGTAAACACAGATGCATGAACACGTGAAGTCACTGTTGGCTGTGGAGCACAGTGATTTCTGGGTTAATTAGTCCAGGTGGTAGATTGTGCTCAGGAGCACACTGCATCTGGATTCAGCCTGTTCCAAAGAGAACCATTTGACTTGTTTCTGTCTCCATGTCAGAGTTACCCTAACGCTGGGCAATCCACTCATATATCTCAAGAAGTCTGCCACACTGATGTGTTTCAAATCGTGGTTCATTACAGGATTTAAATTAAGATGAACCTTTTTATATCTAGGGCCAAAGGGAACTGCATTTGGCTTTTCCTGTAAAAGATCCTATGTACTCAAAAGGCTATTTGTGTAGTGAGAACATAAGCAAAGTAACTCTTCCTACCTTATTGAAGGTCAGATGTAAAGTCATTGATGGTACTTTCTATTTAAAACGTACAATTGCGTGCATATTTTAATTCTTTTCACAGGTATGAGGAGTCCTCAGTCCGCGCAGACTACCCGCCCACCTTTCAACAGAGCCATGTCTTTAGACAGCCCTGTGAGCTCCAGTGCTCCAGCGAGGAATGTCAATGCCTTCTCCATGCTGCAAAAGCAAAACTTGATGGGTGGAAGTCCAAGAATGATGGAAAATCAGGAAAATTTTGGCGCAAATTTGGGTTTGTTCATTGTGCACAAATAGATCTCATTGTAATGGAAAAAGCTTTTCTGTAAATAGGTTGCAAGACTATAACATGAATTTTGGTTAGAAGAAAGCTTAATGTTAAAATATATTAATTCTTCCATCAGCATATGAATAATTTATTATCCCTAACTAAAATAATGAGAACATAACTGTTTACTCTATGTATTATTACAAGTACTTCCATTTAGTAGTTAAATTGCTATGTTTTTGATATGCAGAAGCAAGAACAGGTCACAATGGTAGTCATTCATTGATATTTTAAAATACATTTAGATTAATATAGTTGTTTGATTTAGAACTTGGCATGGTAAACATGAGATGCTTTTGTAGGAGTTCAGTGAATTGCTCCGTCAGTGGCAGGTGTCCTTTTTAGTAAAACAAAACAAACCCCAGAAAAATAATTCTAAACCCAGAATATTCATTTATTCTAGTTGAAAAAATCTATTTTCTGCTTTTCATTATAGCAAGTGCTCCCAACAGAAATGCAGCAATGAGTCAGCATCAGTCAGCAGACTGGGGTTTGCCAAACTCAAAAGTGAACAGGTTGGAACCGACAAATTCTGCTTCGATGCTGAGGGCAGGGCCCGAGTTCAGCAGCTCCCTTGCCAGACCCACGGTGGGTGGCTCCATGCCTGGGCTGCCTGTTCGCTCCAATAGCATACCTGGGACAAGACCAATGCTGCAGCAACAAATGATTCACATGAGTAAGTTCTTTACTTGTTCTCCTACACAACGCAGTGTTGCTACTTTCTTTGTAAGCATTCATCATCAGAATCTCTTTGAATTTTGATAGAATACTAGTTTTTCATCCAAAGGCTGTTGGAGGTAAAAGTGGTTACTGGTCTAGGACATTTGATGATTTTTGGTGGTGGTCTTGTTTTCTTCTGGTGAATCTGTGTAAGTCTACAGATTTTTGAGGAATAATTTCTGTGTCTTTCTTTAGTACAGTACTTCCCTGATAAATTCCAGGAACTAAATACTAGCTATGATAATACTAGTATCTTCAAATATACTGATTAATATAATTCATTGTTCTTGATATACACATGTTTTGCTGTTAACTTGTGGTAACAGCGGTGGGTTTTTTTTAAGAAAGCTTTTCAGCACTTTAAAACATGCTAATGGAAAGCTTATGAAGCTGCTTGACAGTGTGCTCTATGGGAACACTGGAAGAGCAATATGATGCATTTTGTTTTTTTTAGAAACACAAATGTTTTATCTTGCAGGGCCAAGTGAGATAAACATTGGCATGGGAGGGAATCCATATGGACAGCCAGGACCATCTAACCAACCAGGATCATGGCCTGACAACATGCTTTCCATGGAGCAAGCATCGCGGGGGTCACAAAACAGGTAGAATTGGGGAAGGGTTTAAAATAAGTTTAAATACGACTGTTCCCTGTTTGTCAGAAGATTTTAAGACCAGAAAAAAGTACTGTGGTCATATACAGTGGGGCTAACAGATTGGAGTGAAAATCTAGTTCCATTTCTGCTATTGCCATGACACTGAGTATCTTCTAATCCAGCTCCACAAAAGGCATTGCTAACAACATCAGCTCTTGATTTGGGAGGCACGGAGAAAAGTGGTGGGAAAATCTGAAATCATGTCTCTGTGGCACGTGCAGAAGCCAAGAGAAAACAGAATTTGTATGTTCAAGGATACATGGCAGTCCACTGGCCATTTTAGGACCTAAATTTGGGATTTAAGTTCTTAAGTCTTACTTCAGTGTTCTGAGTGATTATAGTGTAATTTCCAGGTCAATATATTACATAAATCTATGTAAAACTATGCCTTTATATTTCATAATGGTGGTAATGATTTATCTTTATAGACAATTAGTTAGAAACTCGTTGGATGACCTCTTATGTCCAGCACTAAATATGGAAGGCCAGAATGATGAAAGGGCACTTTTGGATCAGCTGCACACATTGCTGAGTAATACGGATGTCACAGGTCTGGAAGAGATTGACAGAGCATTAGGAATTCCTGATCTTGTAAACCAAGTAAGCGAACAGCTTTTGGCTATTTATTTTCCAAAAACCTGCATTGTTTCAGTTCTTGAAAAGACAGTGCAGAGGGTCTTCTCACCTCCTTTTCTTTGTTTTCCTAAATCTGCCTTTGGAAACATCTACATTGAGCGGTGATTTTCACTGGAGAAGCTCAGTATTGATTACAATTCTTGTGCATTACAAAACTATAAAATGATGTAATCTTATTGAAGTTTATTGTAATATGCTGTGGTACATAGAGGTTTCTTTTGGGTGTAAATAATTATAGCAGAGAATTGTTGGTTTTTTTAAGTAAACTGTTAGTCAACTGCACTTGGATTGTGACATGTGAGTGAGTAGGACACTTCCGAAAATAAATTCTATAAATAATTTGGAACTTGCTTTAAAAAAACCACAAAATCACACTGGCATTTGTACAAATAGCAGTTGAGAAGCATGGAAGGGCTTGAATAATGATACTGGTCAGCTTATGTAAGCAATTTGCAGCAGAACTGAGTTTAAAAAAAAAAAAAATTAACTTTTTCTATTTTATTTGTCTGGAGAGAAAACTAATTCTAATCTGTCCATGTTCTACCCAAGTTCTACTCAAGAAACTATTGGTTGTTGTATGCTGCGTTAGCTTTATTGTTTCTTTAGGTATTCCTACTTAAAGAATATACTGCTAGTGAAAACACTTTTGTATCTGTTGAAGGGACAAGCTTTGGAGCCCAAACAAGATTCATTTCAAGGTCAGGAATCTTCAGTTATGATTGACCAGAAGGCTTCGTTATATGGTCAGCCCTATCAGGGGCAAGGGGCAGCAATGCCAGGTGGTTTTAGTAACATTCAGGGACAACAGCCATCCTTTAATTCAGTGATGAATCAGATGAGCCAACAGAGCAATTTTCCACTTCAAAGTATGCATCCTAGAGCAAACATGATGAGACCTCGAACCAATACACCAAAGCAGCTCCGCATGCAGCTCCAGCAGAGGCTTCAGGGGCAGCAGGTAATCACACGCTCCTGCGTTTACGCTTTCTTCTTGGTTCGCAGTGGGGTCAGGTGCACACTGAACAGTGTTGCTTCACAAATGTGAAAATTGGCATGCCAGCAGGTGATTGAAAGGAGGGATCTTTCATTTTGACAGTACTTTTCAGACTGAAAGCCTAATGGCTGTAGGAGCGAAAGAACCTTTATTAAGGGAAGTGCTTCTTCTTCATCAGCCTCCTTAGCTACAGATTGGGTTGGTTCCTGCAGCACACAACATTATTGCTATGTAAAACAGTACTCTTGTACTCTGGAAGATCTCTTTATCTATGTCAAGATTATTTTTTCTGAATCTCACTGACATTACTAAATGGACTGCTGCATTTCTCCTGTAAATGAAATGTTACTTCTCTTTCACTGTTTTCTAACTAATCATTTGGGCTTATTAAAATATGGGTTTGCTTCCCGGTTATTGATTTGATGTCATTTTAGGTATTTTCTTAGGACAAAAGGTGAGAGTAGATACAGCCACATAGATCTTAACAGTGGCTTGAAGCATTGCTTAAAAAATTGCTGCATGATTTCAGTATTGGATTCCCCTTGTGAAAATGCATCCTGGTATTAAATACAGTGTACAAATAGAACTCTGAAAATGGAGATGGTGCTGTGTGACATGGAATGGCAATGGCTAATCCTTGAGGAATCCTGTGTTCTTTCTCAGTTGCTCTGTGGCACTAATTCAGTCTGTATAGCTTTGGGGTTTTGTAATGGAGAGGTAAGGAGATAGGGTTTTATTCTTTTCAGCAAAGCTAGTGGTTATACACTTCTCCTCAAAGCATGATTTGGAACAAATAGATAATCTATGTATTTGTTCTTCAAAGGTGCTAATTTCAAGGACAGATAAAAGTAAAGCCAGTTAGTGCTGCACTCTTTGGATGATTTTTCTTTTTGTGTGTGTTTGAGCTGCTTAACCAAATAGTTTGGTACTTCAGGTACATCAAACAAGGCAAAAATTAACCGTTGCACTTGATGGATTCAAAAGGTCTGTAAAGAATGTTTTTTGGAGGAGTTGCCATTACTTTGCTCAGATACTGGTATTTCCAAGCTAATAGTGCTGCAATGTCTTTTCCCAAGTTTATGAATCAGACCCGGCAAGCACTTGAAATGAAAATGGAAAATCCAGTCAGTGGTAATACCTCGGTGATGAGACCAGTTATGCAGCCACAGGTGGGATCCCAGGTAAGGATTCTAAAATATACAGTACACTTACAAATAAAATCAGGGTTTTATTTATAAAAACTAGCTGTCTGAAATGTTAATTTTTAAACACACATCTACACCTCTGTTTAGACCCTCTGTACAATTCAAAAAAGGTGGCTTTTACCTCTTGTTCATGAGATTTCAGCAGGTCATGCTATAAATCCAGTGGGCCAATAGTCTTTCAACTTATGCTATGATAGTCAATCCACTTTATTATTTGTTTAGCACTAATGACAACTCTAATGAAAACTTTTGTCTGACATTTTGATGATTTTTGTACTGGCTGTGGGTTTTCCTAACTTTCTGTTCTGGTGATGGATATGCTAGGTCTGAGAGAGTGTAGGTGGTTTGATTAACATGATTTAATTTATAGATGTGTTTTCTAATATAAATTTTTTTTTCTTTGGGGGATAACAGCAAGGTTTTCTTAATGCTCAAATGGTGGCTCAGCGTAACAGGGAGCTAATAAGTCATCATTTTAGACAACAGAGGATGGCAATGATGATGCAGCAGCAACAGCAACCTCAGGCCTTCAGCCCTCCACCAAATGTGACTGCCTCAGGAAGCATGGATAGTGCTTTGACAGGCCCTCCAATGGCTCAAGTTCCTCCACAGCAATTCCCCTATCCACCTAATTATGGTACTAGCACTAACATGTTTTTGATTCTCTCTGGTTTTCGTTTCCCCTTCTTCATTTATTATTAATCCAAACTACCTAAATACCAATCATTCTCTTCAGAATGAAAAATTCTTCTAAAAAGGATGACTTTTCCCTTTCCTATCATTGTAAGAAGATAAACTAAAAGTACTAGGTGATGATAACTGATGTATGTTGTCTGTCCTTCATCATTCAAGGAATGAGCCAACAACCTGATCCTGCATTCAGTAGAGTATCAAGCCCTCCCAACCCAATGATATCATCAAGAATTGGGCCCTCCCAGAATGCTATGATGCAGCATCCTCAGACCGCGACAATGTACCAGTCTCCTGAGATGAAGGGCTGGCCCTCGGGAAGCATGGCAAGGAGCAGGTGAACCTCTCACTCAGAACCTGTAGTGCAAAATCATCTTTCATCTGTCAAAAGTAGAAGCTGTGTTAAACAGCTTGTACTGGGAAAAATACCTATATCTCTAGTGTCTGTATTGTCCTTGATCCTGCTCTGGTTTAGGAAATACTGATTAATGTATCTTACGTTTAGCTCCATTTATTCATATTAGACCTTGGCAGTCTTCTAACTGGAAGCAACATTCAGTCTTTGAATATTGAAAAAAAAATAACTTGGGGGGAAATAAAAAGTTCAGAATAGTATTATAGTACAGCCCTGTCAGAAACCTCCAAATAGGTTGCAGTAGGAAATGCATACACATATTTCTGTGTGTATCTAAAAATCCAACATTCCTTTTGAAATTTCTTTTTCTCTATTAAGCAGATATTAGGTAGAAACAAGTAAATGTAAAACTAGTGTTCTCTTCCATGTGCTGACTGCTGTCCTTTTGTGCTTCAGTTCTTTCCCACAGCAGCAGTTCAGTCATCAAGGTAACCCAGCAGCCTACAGTATGATGCACATGAATGGCAGCAGTGGCCATATTGGACAGATGAATATTAATACCATGCCTATGTCAGGGATGCCTATGGGTCCAGATCAGGTAAGCTGTGTGGAAAGACTGATGAAAAGCTCCTGACTCTCTTTGTATTGAGTAATTTGCTTCAAGCCATTCCTCCAGCACAATCCTGTTCTCAGCTGTCCTGTTTGTATTTACATCTGTTGACTTACTATTTTATGTCCCAAAAGATACCTTATTTTTGGTGACATTTCAGTCAAATCCATGATGAAACCCAAGCTGTATGCTGTGATTAGCTGTTAACTTTGAAGTTTCATTGCTGGCTCAAGGCTTAAACTGCACAAAAGATTTTAAATACTTCTGAGCCTGGGGAAACCCCAGAGTGTAACACATGGAGATTGTGAAAAGCATCTTAAGCAGTTATAAAAGATTGTATATAATAGCACTCTTGAGTAAGATCAAGAATCCTTGTAGCACAGTATCCTTCTGGCAGAAGCTGCTGCTGGTACTTACCCTTGTAATAGCTTGTGTATGCATAACAAGAAACTAAGGAACATTTAAGGCTCTTATTTAAGGGAAAGAAGATCTAATAAGAGGCACTGCAGAGAAGGCTCAAATAGTAAGTACACTTTTGCTGTGATTTTTCCACAAAATACCAAGGGATGAGCAATGTAATATTGAGATAAGCTAAATTTATTCTAGTAGGAAGTGTACCTCATGAAATTTTGTTTAAGATAGCTAAGGAAACAGCCAAAATAATCTGAGGACTTCTGGGATAGGTAAGGTATTGGAGAATTTTGATATAACAAATACCATTTAATGAGGAGGGGAAAATGAAGGTGAAATGTCAGATTTTCCAAACCCACGTGTCATACACTGAAGGTACCAACTAACATGTCTAGGAAATCCTGCCATAATATGTATTTTCTATGCATTTGTCTTCAAAGCAGAGCAGTAAAATGCTGCTATTCTGCTTAGAAATTCACTGTCAGTACTTTCCTCTTCAAAATGCAGTATGTTGACCAGATTTTGCAGAAAAGATGTGTATTATCTCTGATTCTTTCTTCTTTTCTTTAACAGAAATACTGCTGACACCTAGGACCATGTCTCCAGACAAGAATGCACTGGTATTAATGATGCACTAGTACTACACAGGAGAGCTACGTGTTCTGGATGGCACCTAGGCCTGGCCTTATGGAAATAAGTGATTTTTCCTATTAATCATCTTGATGTCCCAAGTTACTTCATTCAGAGGAAAAAAAAAGAAAAATCACAAAAAACCCAAACCCCAACCCAACGAAAATACATTTCAGTAGAAGCAGGCTCTGGATTACTGTATATCGCGGTGTACAAAAAAGGTAATAAGTATTTCTGGCACTCTGCCTCTAGAAATGTGAATTTGGCAATGGCATTTTAGTAGATATGTGATGGGTAGACTCCTCGTTACCTTATCTCTTTACTGTAGCTATCCAGAGCCCATTAACTACAGGCAGACTAAAGTGCCTGGAGAAGTCATGGTGGTGAGAATTTTCTGATTTCTCTAGTAAAAATATCTGACAGAGAATGTAGTTCCTAGCCTTGACTCTTTTATATTAATTCCTGAATATAAATGCTGCTTTTAATCTCTTACCCCAAGAGTCAGGATTTCCCAAGCAAAATAGCAGTGCAAATTGAACTGGCACATACTAGTCTAAAATCCTGTCCATTGAAGCCAAGGGGTAAAAAGAGAGGATAATACATTTAAATTATTTAAACACAATTGTGACTAATATTTACATATTGATGTGCAGCTGAGTGCACTTTATAAAAGACTATATAATGGATTAATGCAATATCTTTGATAAGGACTTCATATGAAGGTAGGGTGTGCTCATGTTCCTTCTCAAAAACAATCTCTAAAGAATTATTTGCAAAGACTGCATAATGTAATGTTTTCTGTGTATGGAAATAAGAGCAATAATCTTTCATCTTTTTGACAAGACCTTCAGAAAACTCAAGGCAAGGCACTGCAGGCTGAATTGGAATTTTGCAGTCTTTTTGTGAATAAATTTTGTAAATAGGGTCTTTAAGATAATGTATTATATCTATGACTTTTGTAGGTCACTAACTCATTTTTGCAGAGTTTGTGAAGCGAAATATTTAACAAAATTGATTTCTGTAAACTCAGTGTAGTTGAGGTCCAAATAGATTTTTTTTTTTATTATTATTTTTAATTAATTTTAATGACTTTTAATGACTGGGTGACTTTGGCCCACATCTTTGTCTTCTTTGGTCTTCAAAACTTCATTTATTTTTACATCTTTAACATATAGCTTTTTATAACAGACCAGTTGTTAAATGCTTTCTCCACCTGTGAGCACTTTGTTACATTTCTTTTTAGGTAAGGCAGTTTGACACAAAGGCTCTGCAGTGTAAGATACTAGTACTTGTCATGAGGGTCATGTCTTTCTAGAAGCTGTTGCCTTTTCAGTTGATGAATCTAGATTGTGTCTTTTTTTGGTCAGTTTAAATGAACTCTAAATGTTTGTCAAAGAAACTTGTCTGTTGCAAAATACTTGTTGTTACATGACATCCAGAAATCTTTAAGGATATTAAGCCACACTTTTTAACCAAATGTCTGCACCTCAATGGATTGTTCTAATAGTAATGAATGTATTTTTTAAGCAGGTTTCTTTCATATCAGTATTTAAGTCTTGTTACAAATTTATTGATATTATTTGCTGATAGGATTCCCTCCCTCCCCCATTCTGGTTCCTTGAAATTAAGATCCCTTTGCAGTTTTTCCAGTTTCAGGCAGTTACAAGTCAAACCTCTAAATTTCCCTAAGGGACAACCCAGAAATGTAAGATGTGTGGTGCTTTTGTTCTGTTGTTCACTGTGTAATGGAAACCTGACTTCTCCCAAGTGAGTAAACAACAAAAATAATCTGTGTTCTTGATTGCTTCTTCCTGGTACTCTAAGCAAGAGGTGGGTTTATTGTTCAGAATATTCAGTGATCTTCCATTTTAATAGAAATATAACTTCAACTAGAAATAGTCTCAAAAAAAAGTCATCCCTAGCATCCAGCCAGTTGTGTCCCCAAAGGAATGTAGATGCAGTTGATCTGCTTTATGCGACCCTGCCTCTGCCATTAGTACTGAGTGTATGGATTAGTATCTATTTGAAAACTTCAGTGTGTTCTTTATTGCACAACTTTTAAAAGCCTGAGGAACTTGTACCTTCTTAATTTCTTAGAACGTATCTGTTGAGTAAGAGCTGCCTACTGAAGCCAAAAGGCAACAATCCCTTGCTTTTTATATCAAATCAGAGTAGAACAATCTATACTTTGTAGTTGTTCATTATATTGATGGAAACTACAAACGCTGATTGCTTTCATTAGGTGAGCTCCTAGACTAGAGACTATGCATTCTGCCCTTTAAAGTTTTGTTAAATGAGTGATTCTATGTATACACCTCTAGCTAATTGGTACCTGCTGAGTTTAATAAAGGATCATCATCATCATCATCATCATCTCATTGGTGTTGTTTAGACTGTTGGAGCTTTCCAGTACCTACTTTTTTGCTGAATCCAAAGATTTCTAGTTTAAACTTGATGAAAGGGGGTGAGGAGGGGGCAGTTTTACAATGCATTGATGACATCTTTCTTGGCAGCACTGATCCTAAATACTACAGCTAGTATGAAAACCTTACCTACTGCAGTAAGTAAAACAGACCATGAAATCTGTTGAAATTTAGTATCTCCAGCAATTCTGTTTTGGTTCCAGAGCAGATTTTTCTGAATGTTTTTGAAAAACAACCTGTGTAACACTTTGCAGCTGTAAGAGAACAAACAGCTAGTACAGCCACCTCTGATCACTGCTGCATAAGGACTTTTGTTTTGCTGCATGTCTCTTGTTACTCTTTTGATCACAGAAACCATTTTTTTATAAAATTCCTATGTAGTATTTTTTTCAAGTCTTGGCTTCAAATAGTGCTTTTAAAGTCAGAAAATCAGGACCATTTTAGCAGTCATAAGACAGAAGTATTGGAATGTTGTACCAATTAGCACACATTTTATTTTAGAATTGATGTGCAGACTACCAGATGACAGAATAATACAGTAAGTATGGAACCATGTAATTCTGAGAGCAATAGTGTAAAAAATTCTCAGGAGGAGGCATACAGTATTGAAAACTGCATTTAAGTTTAGTTTACATTATAAGTAAGTATTGCTTGAAATTTCTGTATCTTTATGTTGCAAAACAGAAAAATCACGGGGACTGATTTATAAAAGAGTTGGTTGTAAGGTATTACTGCTCTTCTGATTTTTGTGTTTGGATGTTAATAATAATGTAAATAAAGGTTTCTATTTAAAATCAGAACTTGGTGACACAGTGTGTTAGCTTTTTAATATTTTAAGGCTGACAACTGTACCCTGGGACAGTCAGAGACAATCCAGAGCTATTACTGAGGAGAGCTAGGTAAGAGTTAAGGATTGACATTTTTTCCTAGTTGGCCATTAAAGCTAAGGGCGTGACAGCTTGGACCTGCCACCAGTGAGACTCACTTAGAAACTGAAGTTGCAGTGACATGGAGTGGAATTTGTCTTTTTCAACTGGAATAAATCTTTATCATCAGAGCTGGAAGGAGAAGAGGTGGTGGTAGATTTCCTGATAGCTTGGCAACATCCTACCTTTCAGAACACAACAGCTGCTGCTTGTGTCACACACAAGTCCCACAGCTCAATATTTTGTATAAAGGGAGATGGTAACTTTTCAAGTTGCTGACTGATGTGTAAGAGGAGCAGTCTCAGGCCATGCAGGATTGGGGTTACCATGCCCTTATCCTGTCAGAAAGACTTAAGCTGAACACAAATGCAAGGTAAGTGCAAATGGTTTTTAATCCAACCTAGTGTTCTTCCTGCATATTCACTGGCAAAGGGAGATAGTTAACATTTTGCTCTGGAAAGAACAAAAATCTGTTTCTGATGGCGAGTTTAAATTCAGTATGTTTTCCTTATTTGTATGGATTCAGCATCTCACCATCCAACAGGTGTTTTTGATAATCCATGAAACCTGTAATAGGTAATAAACAAAATCTATGGCTAGCTTAAATAGACAATCATATATTACTTCCATCATTAAAAGAAACTTGCAAGAAAACATTGGGAAGTGTATGAGACTTACTCACATGTGATAAAAATACAAGCTCAAGCCTATGTTTACTAGAGAGCACATACAATGGCACTTTTGGAGTTTTTTTTCTCAGTTCCTAAATTCAAGTATATTTTTTGAGTATGGGAGTGTGGTACCAGAGATCTGTATCCCTTATGAAGTTAATTCCACTTGAAATTTCCAAAGCAAGTTTGTGTCTTGCAAAAAAGTAAGTACTTCTTTGTTAAGAGTGAAGGCCACAGCTGGTCAGGTCTGTCCCATGAGCTCCCTCCTGCATGTGCCTTTAAAACAGGTAGCAGATGAACAGCAAAAAAGTATAAATACCAACATCAGCACTAGTGCCTGCACTACAGCCTAGGGACAGCTTTGTCCTCTGTACACACTGCTTCCCTAGTGAAATAATGGGTTTCCTTTTAAAAGCCTTTCACCAGTAACTCTCATTCAAAACATCTACTGTTTTGTAAACTATAACCAGATTCTTCTTTATTGGCTTACAAGGATTGAAATTCTTGGAGCTGCCTGTTGTGAAAAATAAATGTAAAAGTTACACTACTAAGCAAGTGTTTTCTCAAAGGAATTGGTTTGGTTTTGAACGTACAATAAAATAATTACCACATAAAAAAACTTCATACAAATCTGATTTCATTAAAATTTGAGATGTACATTTACTGATTTTTTTAAGTACTTTTAAAAATGGATAAATTCTGAAATGTACTATGCAACACATGAAGTAACATTTTGAGAAATGGTGTGTGGGCATTCCACTGGTTTTATTAACAAAATTCTTCACAACTTGAAGGAATTTATTTTCAAACAGTATATTGAGCAATATTTACACAACCTCTCCAAAAATCTGGCATCCTGTTAGTCAAGATTTTCTCTAATTTTCCTAGAGGTGGCACTAGGATGGACAAGTAGATGTGGAACTAGAACATATTCTCAGAGGAATTTTGAGAAATCTCATGTTGAGGATATTCAGTGCTGCTCACTTCAATTCCCAAATCCCTTAAAAGTTCTTTTCCACCATTACCTTTACCTCTGTTAGAAGGAAGTGTCCATGTTTGTAAATCTTGCTTTAGAGTTATACTTGGCTTTGAAGTAGAGTTCACTTTCGCTGTCTTCGTGTGCACTTGGTCCCCCAGGATGGAAATCCTCTTTGGGATGAGGCTGTATTTCCTCTTCTGTCAATTCCTGGATCAGTGTTAGTGGTGTCATCTTGAAGTACAATGCCTTGTGAAGCAGGTGAGGTATAATCCAGAGCACAAAGCAGGTACAATAGTGGATGCTGACAGCATTTCCCATCATTTCACTGCATCTATTTAATTCACTCACCAGTGCAAACATTCTATCTATTTCAGCCTCCAAGTTTGTCCAGTCTTCCAGGCTAACACTGAAATTCTTGCTGAAGTCATACACATTATTTAGTCTGTACATGGATTCAAGTTCTGGCCAGTTTGTATCCTCATGGAGGTGCAGCAGTTGGGGCAGGTTAGCCCTCCCAGCCTTCCCACAGTTGTCCTCTTTAAAATAAAACAAACACAATTTAGTGCATAACATCCTAGTAGGCATTAGATAGACATTTTTAATGGTTCCATGCAGGAAAAAAAACCTGAAATACTGTAGACCACCTCTAAAAGTATAGTGGTATACTTTTAGCACAGAAAACAAACCAACTGTGTTTGAAACGTCTACCTGTAAAATGCTTGTAGCTCATTAATACTAACTTCATTGTGGTTCTAAAGCCAGTCAAATATTACCATTGAGCAAATCCTCTGGGACAAGTTGGGAATGCCAGACTGGGCCTAGGAAGAAACTTGTACATATTTTTTCACTTATAAGTTAAGAGCATCTTAGGGTTGTTAATGAGCTGAAGTCTCAACCCTGTCTTAAAGGGGAGATACGGAGACAGGAATTGGCATAGCAAAGGGAACTACTTTTCACATCTTTAAATTTGTATCTTGCCTTTGGGCTCTGGCAAGTTGATAACTAAATATCATCAACTTCTGAAGGGCAGCATATCAGAATAGAACAAAATGCATACATCTGTCTTGTAGTCTTTCTGTCCTAACTTGCTTTCTTTTTGCCTACCACACATGAGGCTGTGCTTGGATAAATTAGCAAGAAAATGCATGATGCTTCCTCTACTTCTAGAAATTACATCAGTTTTGTTCTTTCTGCATTGTGTGAAGCTGCCACAAGTTTAAATTTAGACACAACCAACATAATGGTCTCTAATCTTTAATGGCAGTTAACCATAATTGGGTTTGTTCAACTGAGCATCCAGCTTTGTTCAAGTTTGAAATTGCCTTGACCTTAATGCTCCTGATTCCCAGAAAACATGTACCAAAAAGTTTACTAGAGCAGTACTTGTCTGTCCTGATGGCAGTGTCATATTTCTTGCATAATTTAGAGGACTCCCCACTTAAGCATTCCATGAGAGTAGGTGATGATGATGTTACAAAAGGTGCTGCATGCAAAAGAAGTGAAGGAAAGACAGGTAAGTAAAAGCTTAATGCTTTTTGTGAACTGCTCCCAACTCACAGTGACTTGGCAGATGCTGGTCTCTTCACATCTGGCCACTTTCGACGCTGAAACTGCCTAATTTTCAAGCAGCAAAAGGAGAAAAAAGTTAACCATCACCAAGGAACTCACCAGCACTACAGTGTGGAAGATGAGGAATGCAAAGAGTTTAGCTTGAATTTAGAACATGCTGTAACATTGAAATAGAAATAACTCCAGTGTTTCAAAGTTACTGAGGAGGGAAGGTCTTGCAAATGCCATTCCAGGCAGTGTCCCTGTGGTTCCCACTCCCACACTAACTAATTTATTTTTAAGTACTTCCTTCATGTTGATAATTGAACTATTTTAAGAACTGTACCTGTACTGCTCGTAGCTTCCATCTTTCAGTCCTAGATGAGGAAAAATGAACAGTGTTACTAACTGTTGCCTGCAACAGAATAAGGTATGGGGTGAGGCACAATTTACAAACAAGACATGAACATGAACAGATTCATGTGTAGCCATAAGAAACATTTCTACATATGTTAACTGGAGCTGTTATTTTTGTATTCAATCCCTTATTCTAGGTAAAATAGGATGTAAATTAGGACAGATCATTAAATACAAAAAAATGACAAGCAGTATAAAGAACAGCTCCATTGAGTAGACCCAAAGAAAATTTAAGGGGTAGGAATGAATGAAACTAAGCTAGAACAACACTAAAGACCCATTTTGCTTTCTGAAATTTAAACCCATCCATACAAGAATATGTCTTTCAGTAGCATTATGCAACACTTCTTAGATGTGCTACTTTTTTCACAACTACTTGCACTAACACAGGTAGGGAGAAACTGATCAGCTTACAGCACCAGTGTCCTTGTTTTAAGCCAGTTCACCCCAAGGCTGCAGGGGACTGCACTGTCTCCAAAGAAGCATTTCTAAAGACTGTGCCTTCCTTTGGAGTGCTGAAACTCAGCTGTCAACCTGGTTGCATAGAGAGGTTGTGCATTTTCCATCCTTAGAGGTTTTCAGGCTCCAACTGGATAAAGTCCTGAGTAACCTGGGCTGACCTAACAGCTGGCTCTGCATTGAGCAGATGTTTGAAACAGATCAACTCCAGAAGCCCCTTGCAACTTCAATTGTCCTATGAGTTTGGTAGTGGCTATTACAGTATGCTTGCCCTCTTCCAGCAGTTTCCTTCCTTCCTCAGCTCCTTCCCCTGCATCTCAGCAATACTCCTCACTCTACTATTTAAGTATCGTTCCTCATGTAACAAATATTACATAACACAAATTGAACAGATACAAAAAAATGGAGCCTGCAGCCATCAGCCTCAGCAGGACATTCCTAGTATAAATAAATACTAAAATCCTTCTGTCTGACACACATTTCATAAAGGTAACTAAGAGCCCTTTGGGGAGTGACTGGAATAGGAGACGTACTTACCCAGATCCATGTTCCTGGTTCTGGGATTGCACTGTTTATACCCTTTGCAGCTTCTTAGTTCCATGAGCTGGACGTGCAGTTGATTGAGAACATCTCTATCTAGTGTATTCACTGCATTCATTAGCTGTAACAAATAGAGGTTATTGTTAGTAACTATTGCGCTGTAGTTTGGTAAATTTCATATATGGAATACTCGTGGTTTATTTGTAACAGGAAAGAAGCCAAATCACACTATGTGAAATGATTTAGGCCTTACCTACATCCTGCACCAATACTGCACTACTTCAGCTTATCATCAATAAAGAACAATGATGTGTTTCTAGAGCTGTTCTGTGATCAGGTACCTGATATGGATCGGTATTGAGATCAAAATACTCCAAAAATCCAGTAGCAAATTCACAAAACAGGAAGTTGTGGGTCTCATTGATTGTCCTCAAACACCAGTATGTGTTGTTGTTGGCACTGGTACAGGCACAGAAAGGGCCCACTGCAAATTGAAGAGTTACAAAGACATAAGCTACATGCTGCTGACTTTAGCATTGCTCATGACTTTCTGTTTATGGTGTTACTTTGTTCATAGACAGTTTCTCTCTCACTTCTGAGCTCTAAAGCAGAAAAATGCCTTCCAGCCTCAGCTTCTTGTTCTATGCATGCCTAACCCACACCACATGGCTAATTTAAGCAACATCTTGGCTAGTTGCTTGCTCTGGTTGAGAAATATTCCAGATGGTGAGATAACCACACACAATTGTACCATACATAGTATCTGTAGCTTTTTGTTTGCAGTTGTTTTTTGGTTTGACTCCCTTGCCTATTGTGCAAGGATAACGCCAGCCCTGAAACAGAGACTATTTAGCGTGAGGAAGACTATGTGGCTTTGGCCCCATAGCTAACAGTAACTTCCAGTAAGGCAGCACCCTAGCCCAGCCACTACCTGCCTACCTAGTGCTTAAGTATCCTTACATGTCCAGAGGGGAGCAGTTTGCCAGTGCTGGTTGTCATGGGTGAAGCAGGTCAGCCCAGGCATGCTGCATGTGTCGTTGTTCTTTATTCTCTTCAGCAGCTTGCGCAGTTTCTTCTTTCGCCTTTGCTCCCGCAGCAGCCACAGTCTGTCCTTCTCCTGTAGGGCTTTCCTGCACACATGAAACATTAGGGTCATGCAGACTCTCTAATACTTGGACACACCTAAAAAAATGAAGCAGCTAATAAAAATAAGCTGCTTTGATTGAGAGAACTAACTGGTATTTTTGATTTAAATGGTTTCTCTTCCAAACGGCTTTGGCTATAACTCTTTGCAATTCAATGTCACCTAAAAAAAGAAGAGAAACCAAAGGAGCTTATAGGCTTGTGAAGACCTGGAGCCTGTGATGTGACATTTCCCAAAGCAGGAGCTTTATCTCAGAATTTACAAGCATTTCAACACAGGCTTGGTTCTTCACCCTGGTGTCTGCATGTTTATTCTTCTTAATACAGGATAAATGAACTACTGCTGCTTTTGCTTAGTTTTTCACTGGTGTGCAGGGACCAAATGTTAACAGCTTTGCACTTCCTCTTTCAAAGGAAAAGGCCTTTACTTACTTGAAAGGATGAAGACTTGATCCCTTGTGCCTCAGTTTGCTTTTGTGTTTTGAATGGTAACTGGAAAATAAAAACAGTATTGCTGATGAACAGTAGAAAGACAGTTGCTCCTGTTCATGCCACACTATTGGATTTGAAGCAGATTTAATCCATTGTCACTTCAGCCTTCAATTTATTCATTCTAGAACACTAGATGATAGAGCAGCCAAGCAGATCTAAGCAGATCCTTAAGTATTTTTTAAGGGTACAAGATGATTAAAAAAAAAAATCCCCCCTGAAGCTGATTGCCTGTGTTGAAGGAAAAATTGGATTGCATCAAAACTTGCTTTGAATTGATTGAGTGACATTGGAAATGACAAATAGAGGTAAGGCAGGATCAAGGTGAAAAGAAAAGCCCAATGATAAAAGCCTTTTGCAGATCTGTCTACTATAGCAAGAAATAAAGATTATGCACTGAACTGCATAATGCATTTATTCACTCAGGGTGTGTGGTGAATACAAAGCAGCCATGCTACACTGGGTCAGGCTCTTCTGAGCCTTGCTGTGCCTCTTTCTTTCCTCAGCTCACTTGTGCACAGTGACATCAGGTGCTGTAATACTGTACTGCAAGATGTATCCACAGATGATTCCAGCTACAATGTTCAATTTTAGTTGTCATTGATTCTTGTTTCTCTGCACGAGGCAGATAAAATCAATAGATTTACAATTCAATTACAACATTTCTTCAATTGATTATTCAGCAATTTGTTCCAATGACAAGCTCATAGCACCCTCCTGCCGTTTTCCTTCTGAAAGAATAGTACCAGTTGTACTTTACAGGGCTGGGTTCTTTCTTCATTGTTCTTACTTAGAAGTTCCAGAAAACGTTAACAAGATGCATGGAACTGTCCCAGCCACAGCAGTGTCTAATACAGTCTGAGCTCTGGAGAGTGTGAACAGACCTACACCTTATAGCTGGGTGACTCTACTGGTTGGCCTCTAGCTCCAGAAACTCTTACAAGATTTTGCAGAAATTTCTGTGTTGTTTGCAAAGTTACAAATAGACAAAAAAGCCTCAGTCCCTGACAGTACTTCCTGACTGATAAAGTTGCTACAAATCAGCAAAGACAAGCTAAGTTCAATGAATGTTATTTTCTGAACAGTATACCACAATTCAGTTAGTTGTCAGACTAAAATTCCCTTCAAAATAAAGCTTTTAAATTATTAATGCTACTTAGATCTTTAATAAATTTGATCCTTATAGCAAGTAAGATTATTAAATATAGCTTATTAAGATTATTAAAAATTGTTATCTTCAGTCAGTATTTTTTATCTTGCACAGACACTGGATATTTCATTAATCCTAAATGGTTAATCCTAATTCAATGCAATTCTGTAAACACTTAACCATACATAATTCAGATTATTAACTTCAGCCATTCCAGTGGGATCATTCATCTTAATAATGCTATGCACAAATAAAGTGCTTCCTATATTGAGCCTGAAAAAAAAGTAACATTCTTAGCATTTACTAGAAAACACTCACTATAAAAATAATGTCATCTTTACAGTATATACTAAAGAAACTCACGTGTTAACATCAGTTTTGAAAGCAGCTGATAAGACTTCTGGGGGATCTGCCCCTTAGAATGATCCTCATTTCATTTTAAATAGTTTTTGCCATGGGTTCCAGGCATGGGTTGGCATAACCAACAAACTGATGTTCTCTGTAGTTTAGAATGTGTTCCACTGCCTGTGGCTGGAGCTGTGCTGCAGAATCCATGTGGGCCACAATGACTACGTACTTCATGTCAGTAAACCAGGCTATGTTGCACCTCCAAGGAATTAAATGTAATGTTCAAAACCTCATTCCATTATGCCAGTGAGACAGAGGAGTGTCATCCATACCTTCTCACAAAGGCTACTCAGTTAAAGCTGCTTTAGCCACAAGATTAGAGCATGGCTGCCTCGTGCTTCTGAGTTCACTGAAGTACAGCTTTGTTTTCTGACACTCATATGGCTACTGCCACTGTGGCTGCTGTACTCCTGGTGACATCTGGCTCAGAGATTGCTCCTGGTTTCTTTCTAAAGAGCTTTCTCAGGGGCAAATCCTGTTGGGTTAACATATGAAAGATCTGCAGAGCAAGAGCTTGTTTGTTCCCCAGAAGGCTTCGGGTGTGCTTGAACCTTCTTTCCATGCACTTGGTGGGCTGATCCTACAACCATTTTGCAAATATTTGACTATATGAGAACCACCTATGCAGAGACCTTACTGCAGAATCACTGCTTCTGTGTCTGCTGCACTAAGTCAGTGGTGGTTACAAAAATACAGTTACTCTGCACCAACTACTGAATTCCTGCTTCTCCCACCTGGCATAGCTGCTAAATACTGCAGTGGATGCATCCCAGGAGATAATACATCCAGCTTTGAAAAAACTGAATGAGGAGAAATTCATCTCCCCACCCCATTCTCCTTCAGACACTATTCTTTTTAGAACGGCTCTGTGCAACACTGCACTGTACTGACAGTTTGCCCTTGTGGAAAGCAAGCTTTCAGAAAAGTGCCTGCAGCTTAAAATATTAATCTCTGGTATCTAATGCCAGCTTCTGTGGTACCAGATCATAGCTAACTGGTTTATAAGCCATGTTACATGGCCTTTTATACCATCACCACTTGACACAGGCAAACTCCTGCGTGGCAGAAGGTAGGCCTTGCACTGCTGCAGCTGTCCAGCTCCCCCAGAAAGTGTCACACAGGAGTACAGGAAGGAGGCAACCACTTGACAGAACAGATTCTGACCTCTCCTGTGAAGACACAAATCAGCTAGAGTTGCACGCTACAAATAGCCTGAAGTACACAAGAAGTACCTTATCTTGTTACAATCACACTCTTCAGGTCGCTTCTTCTTCAGATGACCTCTCACCTCCCTCAGATTCTTTATTTTATTTTGCAAGGTTTCAATCTAAAAAAAATTAAAGAGACAGATTAAAAAAGTACAGCATGATGTGGTCTGATTCTAACCTCCTCAAACCCATTCTATTGCCACCAAATGCTTCCTCTTCACCATTCTCCCTGACTCCCACCACTAACAAGCATTTTCAGATTACCTACCTTTCCAAAAGAAAACTCGAGCATGGGGAAACCTCACTGGAACAGTTTGCCTGCTTTGACTACTGAATGGGAAAGCACAATGTGGAAGTGGGGGAACGGGAGGGCACACAGCCTTAGGTAGACAACCAATTCCCGGTTCCATTGTGATATTTCCTCTTGTGCTCTAAGCACATCTGCAAGGGGAGAAAGGTTACTCAAGAGGAAAATGAAGCCATTAGATATCAGCCTGTTATGAACCTGAGAAGAGGATGGGGAGGGAGTGCTCTGAAGTCCCTTCTTCAGAGCTTCTGAAAAAGAAAACCAGCAAGGCTCCATCATTTTGCAGGGTAGTCTTTAGCAACGTCTGGCCACATGGGACATGATTAGCAGTTAATTGTGCCACCCACATAGCTTATTTAACTGCTTGTTTTTTTCAGTAAATGAAACTCCTGCTTTTGTTCAGTCTAGCTCACCCACAGCGTGGCCCATTTCCACTCAGGTGGGTATTACAAGTTTCTACCTTGGATGTTTACACAGGAGAAAAAAGCAAGTAATCCAGCGTGAACAACAAAGTCACTGCAGAGCCGCCACTGGACATCAGTAACCAGAAGTCTAGTGGAAGCACATGGCTGCTGAAGTACAGGCAGGGGAGTGTTCAAAAATACAGAGAATCCAGCCCTATGACCCTAAATCAGGAACACAATAGGACAAAAGAGAACTCTTTTTTGGGCACTCCATATAGCCTACATGTTCTGAAGACAAAAGAATTAAAAGAGTATGGTGATACTGAAATTGCCCCTTTTTAAACCTAGCACAGCCAGTAAGTTCTTCAGTGTCTGTCTGCCTTGCTACATGTCAATCTGAACCAGAAAAGGGGCCAAGAAGTTCTTACACAGGACTGTGCTGTGAATTTGGCAAGAGATTACAGGAAGTCATGTCTTTATGCTTCTCTTGGGCATTTTCTCCACCATTATCTGGTCCTTAGAAGACTGCCTCTAGAGTACACAACATGTGGAAGTGTTTGAGCTTATATTCTTCAATATAATTGACAAAAACGTCAGCTTAACTTTTACAAGCAAATTATCTCCAAGTTCTTCATATACACAAGCCTAAGGAAAAAGGAATTCAATTGCAAAGTGGAAGGGTTAAATACAAGCAAACAAAACAAATACATCTAGAAGCACAGAAACTAATGAAGTTCACTTCTCCGTAGGATTATGTTTGCCAGTTGAAAGCCTCTCTGAGAGGTACACTGATGAAATTTTTCCCAGGATGGGGACACACCTTTAAGTCTCTCATTTATCTAGTAACACTTATGAGACTTAGCTGTCCCTTCAGTTGCTGTACTCTCCTCCACTCAGCATTTTGTCATCACAAAGCTGTAATAACTTAATTATCTCTGAAGTATCATTTCTGAAATCAGCCACCAAGTTCAAATGGTTCCAGGGAGGGCCAAAGGTACCCAGAGGCAGGCAGACACAAATACAGTCAGCACAATCCTGCCAGCCCACAGAACATCACACTAAAACCACACTGAAAAGACATGACTTGTATCAGCACTAACCTCATGGTCAATATGAAGTTTATGGTCTTTCCAAGCTTGCAGTGACCTGTAGAGATCTGTGTCACACTGAACAGTATCATTCTCCAGGATGTAGCACCTTGGCATGGAAAAGCAAACAATGTTTATTATAGTGAATACACACACAGAGCAATGCAAACAGCTGGCTTTAACAACACAGCTCCAGGACAGATGAGAAGCCAGATTGGAAATGACATGCAGAATTCCAACCCAGCAATGTTCACTCAAGAGAACAGCAGTGTGCTATGAGCTGGGAAAGAAGTTTGGGGTTGAGTTGCCATGGAAATTTTTCAGAAGTAGAAGAATTCAAGGAGGCTATTTCTATCAAGCAGAACCTGTTAGCTTCATTTCTGTATGTAAATTGTGCTGCACAGAGTTCTTGCTTATTCATTAGGCTGTCTATATAAATAATCTCTACTAAGTAGCAAGCACTGAAAGCATTACTCAGAAGCAATTTCCCAATGCATAATTAAGTGCTATGGCAAGGATAGAGTACTTCTTTCTAAGATGTATTACTACACCATAAAGAAAACAAGATTAAGAAAAATTTGCCGTTTTCTAAAAAAGGGATAAAATTTTTCAAATATCTCTGTGACTTCAAAGGCAAGGTATCCTCTGACAATGAAGTGCTTGTTTCACTAACTTCTAATGCAATCCAGGTTTTAAAATTCTTTCAGAAAGAGACAAAAATGATTTACAGATTTACCTGCGAAGTCTGTTAGAGTTCAGAAATACCACACAGTCATTTTTGAATGGTTGTTTCAACTAAAGCTGATTATTTTCAGTGCTCCTTTATTTTCTTAAAACCACCTCATACATGTTGTCCCACTGCCTTCTTTTCTTCAAGTGTTCCTAGGGACTCCTTGTGGACTATGCACAACCTTTCTAACGGTTCCATGTATGGCCTTAGGATTCACCCAGTAACGCGGAAAAATTCCATTTACCTTGTTCCAGGGGAGAAGCACAAATAGTGATTTATAGGTCCTGAACATTCATGAGAGTGGGGAAAGAGGGCATACTCCTCTGATGTCAGCCTAGCTACCATTCCTCCTATCAGTGAGCCTCTAACTGTAAACAATAATCAGACAGGCACCACAGATTTCAAGAGCAGCTAACTGGCTCCTGCATGTTTAGTCATTAAACAATTGAGTTTAATTAATTGACACCGAGATGTCCATGGGTTCTGCTTTTCCTAGTTTCACATGGGTGTACACACAACTGTTGCAAATAGTTTTGCTTGTCCCCACAGGAAACATGCACTGATCATGATTCCTGTCTCCAAAGTGGGAAAGACACAAAAGCACTGCTGTTGTTCTTCAGTGTCTCTCTCTACATAACAAAACCAAACCCAAACTGAAAGCTGTTGAACAGAAGAGAATAAGAGTTTTAGTGAAGCCAGACTGGCTATCCAAAAGGGAGACAAATGCTTGTCACAAGTTAACACACCCTCTTATGCAAAGCAGCCACTTAAGCAGCAAAAGCTTTTAGAAGTATACAAGATGTGCTCACCTGTGAGTCACTTTGATTAGGTTAGGGGCTGTATATTCTGCAATGCCACCAGTGCCACTGTATTCCCCCATGTCTTTATCCTCTTCCTCATGAAGAACAGCTCTCTGCAGCTTGTGCCTCTTGCTGATGTTCCTGGGTAAGACAGGTTGGTAGCCATCCTCTAAACCCAGGTTATAAACAGTTCCATCCAGCTCTACAGACACAGAACGGATCGAGCGATTCCGGATGTAGCTTGGCTTGTATTCTGCATAAAAAGGAAGAGAAAGAATTAAGAGGTGGAGAAACAGCATGTTAAGGTTTGGTCTCTGTGGTTCTTGAGAGACTAAAACCAGCCCATGCTGTGACATTTCGAGTTAACTGGATGAAAAATGATGCTTGTTGTAGTTTTCATCAGAGCTGCTGCTTCATTACCTTCTGCATGGATAGATGGATACCTTGGGGCAGGAGAGGGAGGACAGATATAATGCAAATGCACAAGGATGGTAGAGAGGAAAGAAAATTTATTTGTCCAATATCACTTCTGAGAGCAAACAGCTCAAAGAGATTCTGCTCTTCCACTAAGAGTCACTAGATGGCAGCGAGACCTAAAAAACTGACTGTGTTCAAACAGCAAGGTCTTAGGTCATCCTTACAAACCAGTTCTCTATTGTTTTCCACTGTACAATGCTCCACTGTTGGGATTCCTGCAACACTTCCCTGAAGGCGTTCCCAGTGTTCGACCTGAACCTTTATTCAATTCTATGCTCACTCCTCAAGGTAAGATGCTTGTTTTTTATAGGAGAGATCAAAAGCTGATTCTTTACTTCCATACATGTCTAATACTTTTCTTTGCAATGATTTTCCTGATGTGCAGAGCAGTCCGTGAGCTTCTATATGAAGTACCACCCTCCAGTACTAGGCACTCCCTCAGACTTTGCAGCCCCAAAATGAAACATTTGTAACAAATTGTCACTACACAGTATGAGATTCTCGGGGATCTTTTCACCATTACTGCTTTCCAAAGTTCTCTGTCCCAGCCCAAATTCCCAGAGCTCCTTTTCTGTTTGGTCTAGAATGCCACAAATATCCTAGTTATGGAGTCTAAATCCATATTCTCAACTTCCTTGCTGTATGTCAGGGTCCATCTCTGACCTTATTTCCTGCTCAGTGCAAACAATTGCTGAGAGTCACTCATTACACTAAGCATGATCACCTCGTTCCTTGAGAACAAAGTACAACCTAACTACCAGAGACTCTTCAAGTGCCTGGGTCTTTGTTCTGTATATGAGGCTTGGAGTCATCTAATATATTACTAGAAACAATGGAGTCTCTTGGTTCTGCAGTCACCTTTGCTTTACATACAGCTGAAACAGCACAGCTCCCAAGATGGGACTTCCATCTGAAATCTGTAAGGGGAAAACTCACCCAGTGTGCCAAATGAGAAGACCAATCTTTCTTGCAATCCCAAGCTCCACAGAAAAGCCAATTTTCTCTATGAGGTAATCTCCCCAGCAGAATAAGAAGGGGAAAAAGAAGAAGAATAGGTAGTAGAGCAGTCAAAATTGAGGAAAGAATTCACGTCAGTTGGCATGCTCTAGCACCAACGCAGAGTGACTTCTCAAAAAGCCCTGCATTAATTCCAAATGGACTGTAAGGTCTCCAAAACCATTTTGCAAACTGTGGGAAGAGAAATAAACATCTCCTCCCACCTGAAATTGGTCCAAGTGCTATATTCTTGTCAGCACCACACACAAAGTAGAATACCAGCTGGATAGTCTGGCTTTGCACATTTTCCACTTGAGGTTCAAAGTTTATTGCTGATATTAAGCCAGGTGAGTCACTGCTAGGGGGAGGGGGAAGGAAAAAAAACCCCAACCCTATTTCAGGCACTCATTCAGGAGGAAATGTTTGACTAAATGAGAAGGAAACTCCCATCTTTTCATAAGTAGGAGGAAGTTCCAGAAAGCTACACCCTAACAATTATATTCAAAGTATAAACTCCCATTTCTTTAATTGTTCCCTCATTTAATCTTGTTAAGTTGAGCCAACTAACAATTTACCTTCCTTCCAAGTCTAATATGCCAATCCAGCATGTTGGACCTCAGCAGATAGCTGCAGGGTACCGTTGTCTACACATGTCCCTGGAGAATTAGAAGCCAGGAGTTACTCCTCCCTCGCAGCCAAACTAACCCAGCCTTACAATGAACAAATTGCTCTGGAGTGAGACAGCTGATAAAGGACTTGCATTGCTTTAGCACAAGGTGCTCCCCACACTGCTGACTCAGCACTGTGGTCAGTAGCACACGTCATAATTCTCAGAGGAAGCAGTAAAGATATTTAGTAAGGTCAATATTCATCTGTGCTGTGCTCTCCCACCAGCAAAGTGCACTCAAGGCATAAATACTGAACTCTAATTACTTATTAGTCAATCCTCCCCCAGGTTTAAGTTTTACTCTCATTCATTTACCTGTGTACACAACTCACAAAGTAGAGCTAGGGCTGTTATCTACTTGGCCCAAAACACTTATACTTCCTTTTTCCATGTTATTGAAGTTTGGCTTTAGTAAGCTCTATGAGTCCCAATGCCTCTGGTTTAACAGAAATCAGATGTCTTAGAGAAGTTGCACCCTCAGAATCAAATCTCAAAATGGAGTCTGGAGAAATGTCAGCCTAAGCAAGCTAACAACATTTCAGTGCCCCATGCACCCAGCTGTGTCATCTTGGAATAGCAGGATTGTCTCTGCTGAAGCCTGAAGGGAAGAAGTTCCAGGGGTGTTCTCATCCAGATCTCCCCAGACAATCTAGAGTCTCAAACACGTCCCATGTTTTACAGCATCTGAGGTTTCAAGACTGCCTAGTGAAGCACAAACTGCAGTATCCAAAATCATTATGCAAATGAATAAAGACAATTTTATATTATAAAACCATAAACTTCATATCCTACATAAATACATCCCAGCCTTTAGGTTTATATTTAACTCTCCTCACATCCTCACCACTCAAGGCTTAATACTTATTCTGCAGTCACCAAATGAATGATTTAACACCGATCATTTGGAAATGAGATTTCTTTCAGAGATAACTGAAAAGGCTGTAACCAACTATAACTACTCTATGGCATTTTTCCCAAAGCAGAAACATGACTGCTCAGCAGGAACATGGCAGAAGACAGAACTCTTGGTCTTCCCTGTGGACACAAGTCTATGTAGGTAGGTTGCATCTGAATGCACTTCCCAGCATCACCATGATGGTGGAATAAGCCAGTACACAAGGATTCTGCTTCTACATGTGCCATGAGGAAAACACCCACCAGCCACTAGCTTCATGAATTCCTGCTTCACATTTCCCAATAATGCCTGTGTGTTTTACAAAATTCTGTAAAGAAATAGCATTTTTTTTTTCTGTAACTCCAAAGTAAAATTAGGCACTTGGAAGTCAAATTTTTGGAAATCTCTCTACTGTCTAGGAATACAGATAAAGGTTTAGAGGTGTTTTATCTTAGGCATTATGTACTAGGGATTCCTAGAAATCTTATTTGGAATATGTATCTTTAGATATTTCAAAGCAGAAAAAAAAAAGCCAAAAAACTTATCTAAAAACTTCTGGATTGTCACAAGTGCCATTAAACATTCTACTTCAAATGCATTATCCTTAAAGTAATTGATGTTCAGGCTTGGGTGAAGGTTTTTGTTTTTAATAACAAAGAAGGTCATTTTGCTCCAGCATTGAGACTAAATCAAAAGAAAAATGGGTGACATGGAAATTGGAATAAAAATGCACTAGTCCCTTTGTACACACTGCTGTTTGTTGTTCACAAATCTGTATGGCCTATCATCATTTCTCTACAGGCAGCTTAATAACTCCTTTAATCACATGCACTTGTTTATCACAGGAGGAGGAGATCAAATCCACAGCAAGAAAAACATAATAGACCACAACACAGCCAAAGATTTCAAGAGCTTGCTGTTAATTTAAACTTTCTTCCTACTGCAAAGCTTTGTTTCATCTTTTCATAAAAATGAAAACATACTAAAGAAAATAAAAGAGGACATATAAATGCAAACATTCCTGATACCCAAACCCAGATACACCAAATATTAATGCTTTACATGTCTTTCTAGCATGTAAAAGCTTTGCAGATGAGTTGTGTACATGACCCTGTTTCACAACTGAATTTACTCTATTTAGAAAACACTGTTGCCTGCTAAATGCACTGGTGCATCTGACAGTGGGTCTTGTCCATGCCTGCATTAAAAAGTAATTACTTTATCAAAACATTTGGTGCTCCAGTTCCTCTATCAGCAAACTACTCTGGTCTTTTAGAACACATTCTCACTATATGACTGGTTTTAATATGTCTGAAAGACCAATCCTTATACTCCCATCAGGGTTTGCAACACACTTGATGCACCCTAGAAGCAGGGCACCCAATTCATTTTTCTGCAAATGACTATAGATTAGAATCCATCCAAATTGCTCTCTGCAAATCCATCTCCATTGTGTGTGACAGAAGGGAGCGATCAGGGTGTTTCCTTCAAAATTAAGACTATTGCTGTGAACTACAGCATTAATGTTGATGGGACCCTAGCCCAGTTAGAAAATAGAAATTTCAATTCAGCTATTGTTCAGTCTGATGAATAGCATTTACTGGCATTCAAGTAGTGCTGCAGTATGACCCCATGCACTCATCAAAATCTGAGTAGCAGACCCTAAAGATGCTCTCAGAACTATGCAGCCCAGCATAGACTGCACTTTATTCCAAGTCTCATGAAAACAGGTCATAAAAATACAAATGCACATCTTGAGTGTCCAGATGACCTCTTTACCACTCACAATCCAGTGAGCCAGCTTTCTAGGTGAGCTGTCTAGAAAAGCTGGCTATGTTACTTTGACTTGTATTGCTTTGTGCTCACTGGCATTCAATGTGTGACTCCTTAAATAAATGCATGTAAAAGAACAGCCAAATCCAAGAGCCTATGTCAACAGGTCCAAGCTAACCTCTTCCACTTTATGGCACACCCTGCATGTGGGCAGAGGGAAAACAATGCATCTGTGAAGTCTCTTTTACTCAAGACACAAGCAACGGGCATGTGATTGTCAAGATCCTATCTTCTGCTGCTAAAGGTTATGCCTTACGGTTCAGTGAGGTAAGTGAGCTGATAGCTATAGTATAAACTCTGCCTCTTCTGAGCAGAACATAGGGAAAAAACCCACCATTCTGATTCCTCTGCAAACACTGAACACAAACCTTCACTCTTTTTACCTCACCCTCCTTCCCAAATAAACTAAAGGTAATTATACACTTAACCAGCATCTCTGGATGTTGTGAAAATTAGTTAATGTTTAGGAAGCACAACACTGATGAAAAGTACTTAAGTGCTAAGTATTATCAGATAACATCAGGTTACCCTCACTGAAATTGCTTTCCTCTTCTCATTTAAGTGCCTTCAATCTACTCCTGTTATTTGACTGCCCAGGACTGAACTTCCCTCTCTGAGATTTAAAAAAAAAAAAATAAAAAAATAACTGTACTGCAAGTTTCAGTGTTATTTAAAGCTTGTCTGCTGAGCCATATATTTAAACAGCAAGTATAGTTGAGTAATTTCATCCTGGAACCAATAATTTTTTTTTTTTTCAACTAAAAATTAGCTTAGTAGGTACTAATCAGCTTGCAAGGCAAATATAATGGGAGAAAATCAATTTAAACTCTCTGTTTGAAGCTTGTGCCAGGTCATTATACAGAAAGACTAATCTGCTAAATAATTAAGGCTCTGTATTTGTGGAGTGAGACGAAAGAAACATTACAAGAGAATAATAATTCTGTGCTGCCATTTGCCTCTTTAATCTATAATTAGACTATGTACTTCAAATATAGATGTTAGTCTGACTAAAGTTTAACAGGGACCCAGTGAAATAGGCTTTCTGAAAAAGCACCTGATCTGTGCCAAGGAAACTAGAAACAGAATCATCCCCTTTGGATGTCATCTCTGGTTAAAATTCAGCCCTGTCTCTGCTGACTGAGCACAAGGAAAGGAAGTCAGAAGCAAGCAGCTTCTGTAACAAAGCACACACATCCTTATTAAAAATAAATTACTGCAGTAAGAGCTTCAAGCATTGCATATTTGCTGTTCATGTTTCATGGCCTACCTAACAATGGGCTACTTGCCTCTTCAGTGCATGGACTGCATTTCCCAGTTTTGAGAGACATAAATATAGGGCCCTAGTTTGGATAGAGAGATATTTTCAAATCTAACTATCCAATATGACACAGCCTGTTTCATACTTAAGATACACTGCAAATATGCTGATAATACCCAAGCAAATCAGGACAATTGCATGTGTTAGTGAACAAACTCATAGCAGTTTTCTGAAGCAGAGACAGAAGATGCAGTGAATTTGCTTACTTTTCTTGGAGAAGAGTTTCTTTCTCCGTCCAGCATGGCTCAGCTTGTATTCATTCTCTTCACAATTGCAGTCTTCACTATTCCTGCTGTAATACTTGGGCAAAATATTGGAGGTGCCTTTGCTGTTGCCCGCAGCTGCCAAGTTAGCCATTCCCTTGCACTTGTGTAGCTTGAGCTTTCCACTGGCATCCTCCACACACTGCCATTTCTGGAAGAAAAATTTGGTCATTAAGACTGTCCCAAATGTGCTTTGTCTAACGGCCAGCTCCAGCAATCTATCAGTTTCCTTGCTGTAGTAAGATGGAACTCATCTATCACCCACTACCAAAACTGATTTTTTTGTAATCTTCCATTTTCAGACAAAACAGGAGCTCTTCAGAACACTCTTGCATTTGTTTCTTATTTTGTTTCTTGGAGGTAGAACAATGGGAATTTATTAACAACATCAATAGTACAGCTATAAACAAGGAAGTGACAAGTGACAACTTTCAGAAGCATAACTGTGGCATAAACAAAGGATGTCCAATGTATCCACAGGTCTGAAAAGAATCCTTGTCTACCAGCAAGCCTGTTTATCATTTAAGTCACTATCATGCCACTAAAACAGCATCAAGCTCCAGGCCTGCATATAATCTCACTCCCATCCTATACTCTACTAGAAGGGGAAAAAACTTTTTGGAAGAGTCTCCTTCTTTATCCTAGTTCAGATTCCTGATGGTGGGATGATTTTATCCAAGTTGTGGATTCCTTTACTGTAAAGATCTGATCTGAGCTGGTTATCTAGACTCATCCTACAGTCAAAGAACAACAATGGCTTTGAGGGTATAACTGACTTCACCCTGAAGAGGCCATATAAAACAGATAAGAAGAATTGCCCTGCACAAGTGCCTGTTTCTCTTCACTGACCTTTAAAAGGGTTGGTATGACTGGATCAGCTATGGAAGTCTGTAGTTTGAGTTCATCTCCGTCTTTAGTGTTTCTCTTAAAAGCTTTTCCCTCTCAATACCCTGGGCTTGACTAGCAAATGGCAAGCTGCACTGGATACCTGTGAAGAAAGAATCTCCTCCCTCCTCACTCAAGCTAGAGAAAATCTCATCTCTAATCTTCAGTTACTTCTGTTACTCCAAACCTGAAGTAACTTGCTTACACAGCTCACTGTGTGCTGCTGTCAGTTGTGCCAAGGGCAACGGAGTTTAGCCACCTTCAATCTGGCACAGAATACCTACTTCCCAGATACATCACAAAACAATTTCACCTACTCTTTTATTTACCAACACACAGAGCTAGGCTTTGAGATACATAAAAAACCCCCCTCACAGTAGCAGTTGCTAGCTACTGCTTTAAATAGAGACGCTCTCGGAAACACTTCAGCTTTCTGCTGAGTTTGAGAGGCATTCCTCTTTTACCCTATTACAAAATCCTAAGCCTGTGCCTCCAGGACTGATTGGAATATTAAGAATTTTCCAAATAAAAGAAGGAAAAATAGCAACAGCTCCCAAGTGAGATGACATTTTACAGCAGCCTGCAGCTCTACAAGGGAGATTCAAGTGCTTCAGTTCCCATAGAGAGGTGCACCCAGGCTAGGACAACAAAGACTACATTTTCCATTGAAATTCACTCCATTGTTTGCATGGCAGCAAAGTAAGAAAACAGTATCCCTGGGCTTTTATAACACAGAATTTAAGAGGAGTCTGAAGTGAACTGGCAAGTTACAGTGGATTTATCTATGTCTACAGGAGATCCTCTCATTTGAAACAACCAGTTTTACAATGTGTCTGCTTATTTCCTCAGACAACTGGGTCCCAAGTCTCCTGAGCTACAATTACTTCTTAGGTGCAAATATTTTGTCCAGTCTCTTGTACAATTCAAGCCTTACACTGATGCAGATAAACCTTGGCTTAACTTGTAGCACAAAGAAACATAGGAAATCAATAAGAGCTGTCTTCATCTGTAAAGCAGATCACATTTACCTAGATGAGGTGTAGAACAAAAATAACCATTGAAGAATAAATTGCTCAGTCTTAAATTTATTATGATCTTTTTATAAATGCCTAATGCTGATACATACACAGACTGAGGTGTGAAGTAAAATTTATTTTATTAGAGTAAATGTAGTTTCTTCCACAATGTAAAAAAAAAAGTAAAAATGTTTTTTTGCTGTTTCCCATTTCAATTCACCTGAGTCTTATTTTTGAAAATATAGGAACAAACTCCATTTTCTGCTCTGCAGAGCTCTATGCTGTAGGTGTCTGAGACATGAAAAATGAAGATTCAACAGAGGGCAAGTTAAATGCCATGATGAGAATTACTGTAAATAAGTACTCTGATGTGTGGCCCAAAAATGTTTTCCCTCTATTTCTTTCATCTCCTGTCAAGAAAGCGATGCTCATTTTCCCCCTCCAGGTAAACACATCTTCAAGGTTTTGCTGGAAGGGCACATTGTATGCATTAACAAACCCACTGCTGAATGACTACAGCAGTGCAGAACTGCAGAAATGACTTCAGAAGCAAACACTGAACACATCTAGGGGAGAGGAAAATCTTAAGCTTTTACTTTTTCCCCCAAAAGATACAGGCATATGTGTGACTGTGTCTGGGATTGATTCTCTAGGTCAGTATCACAGCTGTATTAGCTGCAGTCATTTCCTCAGGATGCTTTCAAACCTAGGGAAAAAGGGCAATAATTGCAAGTGAACTGTGAAAACCTCTGCCTGACAGTCCAAGAAGCTTTAAGCATTGTGAATTCTGGCATTTTAAATCGGTTTCTAGTGCACAGCATACTATCATGCAGAAATCTGTGTCAAACCCTGGAAGCAACTAAAATACTTTAGAAGACGTAATCACTTAATTAAACCCCTATATGAAGAACTCTATAGAGTGCCCCAGAGATACTTTGGCACACAGGTACAAATGATAACCATCCAACAGCAAAACATAGTTACATGTAAATTACATCTAAATAGTGGATTAACTCAACTAGACAAGAAAACAAAATACCCTTAGTTCACCACTTGCCCCCAACTTTTCAGGTCTTCTCTTCATTAGGCCAAAAGATGTGTTTCCAATTCAAGTTCAGCTCTTAACATCCCACAAGAGCTAAGTCTTGAAAGTGAGGGCAGTTTAGCACAAACTAACAGTCAATGGAAAACCCAGACTCCCCCATAATCTTCATTCCAGCTCACATCAGAACTCCAAAGAACCCTTCTTTCCAACCTTTCTGTCCTCCTGCAAAGCCTTGCAGAACAACTCTTGAAGCCATCAAATAAATGACTTTTGCAATATGTCCTGAAGTCCATCGAGCTCACATTGTGCAAAACTTTCCAGACACCTCATTCAATCATGAAAGCTGTTCCAGCTGGAGATCTCCCACCATCCTCAGGCAGGCCAACTTAGCTGCTGTGCCTGTGCCTTCTGCCACCTACTGTGCTGGGCTTGTTCTAACACTTCTACTCCATCCTCTACCCTACCTCCCACTGCACAACACATGCTACTCAGTTATTTCTGTGTGAAGGAGAAGAGTCTGGGGTTTAGTTTAATGGAGAAATGAGTGCTACTGAACAGAAAGGTACACTGCAAAGGCAAAGAAAAAAAAATTTGTAACATCTATTCTCCCCCCCAGCTCAAACCACCTGGATATGGTTCAACAACAGTAAATTAGGGCTCTGATATGTATGAAACATGAATCTTAGCAGCAGCAGCAGTTGTAGATTGAACAGATGCCCCATTTCCCTCCAGTAACATTATTCACCTTGAACACGCAAATTACCCCTTAGCAAGAAAAAGATACCTTGTATTTTTCTTTGTGTCCAACTCCCATCATATCCCTCACAGCCCCCATATCATGAAGTGGTTTTTGTGTTACTGTGCATCAATGTCTTCTTACCACTACAGCAATCAGAGATGTTAATTCAAAGTCATTACTTGAGGTCTCAAGTAGAAATAAATAGCAATGACCTTTCCTGTAGGATCTTTTCCTACAATTGACTCATTTCCTTCAGTGAATCTCTCTCAGTTGACATTGTTTTTCTTTGGGAGAAAAGGGCTGATCACACAAGTCTTGCAAGATTCCAGTTGAAACATACAGCTTTCAGAGCTAAGCCCTAAATTGTCATGCTGTTTCTCATCAACTCCTCTTTTTGTTAAGGGAAAGAGATTCTATTCCCTTTCACATTGAAGTGAAAAGTGAAACTGTCTGATCAGTTAGTTGCAAGACTCCCTGCCTAACAGTTTTAGGAATATAGGCTGTAGGAATCAGTTTCTGCAGGATAATAAAGTCCTCTGTCTTGCTGCAAAAAACACTTCAGCAGTACTCTTTGTCTTTAGATTAAATGGATGTTTTCTGAACCCCATCCTTGCTGCCACATTGGATGAAAAGGTAGAAACAAATTGCTTTGACGGCTAGAAATAGTCTAACTTCTAGTCTAAAATGATTTATGGGTAGTCAGGACACTTTTTTTCTTGTACAAAACAGTACAGTTACAGATTAGTTAGTATGAAACAGCTGAAGTTACAGCTCTTTTCCTTGGCTGTCCTTTGCTCCTTGTGTTATTTTTTACTAGGCTAATGATGACAAAACAAAATTCAGAGAGAGACAGGCAGTTCTACTGCTTTTGCTGGCAGCTTGTCCTACTGCTCAAATCTTACAGGCTTCAGGAAATAAGTCCACTTCAATTTCCCACTGTTTGTCTCATACACATACTACTACTCTGTCCTTGTTGACTGAAAATAACTGGCTTATGTCTTCTCATCTCCTAGATTCCATGCAGATTCCTCGCTCCTCAGCTAATTCTTTAACTGAATATGCCCAGTTCCTTAGATGTTCCCAACAGGTATTACTTTCTTTTAACATTTTTTGTTTGTTCCCCACTCCCACCCCATACGTTCTTCCAATTAATCTGTTGGCAAAGGATCAGTCTGGTTTCCTCTATTTCATGTCAGTATATTTATATCACTGCCTGGCCTTCATTCCAACTGGGCAATTATTTCATGACACTGACTCCTGATTTTTGGAGTTTTGGACCTCTGGGCTCTCAGCTCAATTTCAGTTGTCACATACTACATGTCACTCAAACCTTAAAATTGTATGATGAATGAACTATCTGACAAAAAAATTTGGAGGGCTTTTTAATGCCACAAACTAACTGAAGCGGGGCAAGTAAATGAAAAATCAGGTATTCTGCTAAATTTAAGATTACAATTATATACTTCATTTATTATTAATCTAATAATTGTATTGTGGTATCAAATTGACCCAGATGCTGAGAGCAGCCTAACCAGAAATTACATTAGCAGTGGAGGAAAAAACCAGCAGAACCGAAAGGGGAATTGATTTGTCTGAGGTCCCACATCAAGTCCATAACAGGTCTGAGACTGAAACCAGTCTCCTGACCTCCAGTCTTTTCAACTAAACTACTCCTATCAGGATTTTTGAAAAATTTGGGGATTTCATTAAATGTTGGTAATGATTTTGGAAAGCTGCTTGCAACAACCACTACTGTAATAAGGAGTTTAAAAATGTCAGTTAAGAAGAGATGCACATTTCTTGGTTTTGTGAAGCATCAACAAGCAAAAAACCTGTCTGTAAAATAGCCTCTGGAAATCATTAAAGGCTATAGCTGGCTAAAAGAGGAAAACAGTTTTGTTAATTATAATTCCTGAGAAAGAACACAAACCTTGAATAACAGCCTTAATAAATCATCAGGATTTTAATTTTCATGGTTTGTTGCCTCCTAATTTTATCAGTTTGAGGGCTGATAAAATTTTTAATGTATGAAGTTATCAACAAGTCATTTCTTGTTGCAATCATACATTAAGAACCGGATCCTGAAAGTTGCTGAGCATGTGCAACCTGCACTGGAATTCAGAACTCCAAAGATCTGCCTAAAGAGCTATTAAAATTATCTAGGCTCTAGCTGACTTGATATGCCTCACTTATCAACAGAACCTAAATTCTTTAGTAACCTCAGGATATCTCTGCTAAGTACGAAAGAACTGGATAACCACAAAAGATCCACAGATCAAAAACTTTCTTCCCACGTTTTAAAGAAATTCCTTCTAGAACCTGATAGAGTTTCCTAGGTCCAGCTAAGGCAAGTTGAAGTTACAGTGTCCTCAGGAAAAGGAGAAAAAGTAAGTATTTTTTTCTATTGCTCCACACTTGGCACTAAGCAATGGCTAATGACGATTATGGTGGCAGAAATATGACCTACAGGTACCACTTATGAAGTGCTGTAGGAAAGTATAGATTGATCAGCACAGTTTTCATCACTGCCATGTCATTCTGTGTCAGGAGCTTGGGGAGACCAATTGAGTAAGTGACATGCTTTTACTCATGGTATCATCATGCTGCTTACAAAAGAGAATAACCCTTCATGAATCTAGTATGGCACAAAGCAATCAGAGGGAAGACTGTGTATCAAACCTCTCATTTGCAGAGCATCTGAGGGAAACAGCATGTCAATTTTTGCATTTTGAATGTTCTCCTGTGAAAACTGTCATATAAAATGGTATTTTTAGTGCTATTTAAAGGCAAATTCTACTTGTATCAGGTTTGCATATAAATAGAGCTTTGAAAATAAAAAAGATTTAAAAAGGAAATAATGTGAATTCAATTATTTTTCTTCATGAGTTAGCACTATTATTGCACTATGCCAGGTCCTGCTAAAGATGAAATCAATTTTGTGTTAACTTTTTTTCCACACATACAGCATTGACTGCCTCAAGCAATCAGCAGTGCTGCAGGTACTGCATGCTTAACAAATGTACACAAAGTTGGCAAAGGCTTTAGAGGGAGATTTTGTGCAGCTGTTGTTACAATACTGTGGAGTTGCTGGGAATACTCTACAGAGCAATGCTGATATCATAATTGGCTTCCACAAAAGCACATTAATGCTGTCTGCCAGATAAAAGTGGGTCAGCTTCCACTTACCAGCTAGTTTAGAATGAAAGGCTGAACTACACTGAGGAGAAAAAATTTGTGTGGAAACCATTAGGTACTAGGATAAATGTTTTTTATTTCATGTGGGAAGAAAGAGCTCATCTCTTTTAAACCCTTGAATATAAATGCTGAGCTGCTCTTTCATCTGAGCCTACAGTCACCCTTTGTTGGATGCAAATAACTAACACAGACCAAACCTTACTAACTGAAAAAGAAAACATGGCAACACACAGATTTCCATTGCACTCAGAAGAATTTACATATATTAGTGTTGCCAAAAAAAAAATCCTACATAATGGACTCTGAAACAAGGTTTAAAACAGTGTGAATAGCCTCATCTCCATGATCCTGGTGTGCTCTTATCAAAACGATTATAGGTCAAGGACGGTGACAGATTTGCACAGGAAGAGCATTTTGTGGTGATAGAACTGTATTCACAAACTTGCACACTCACAAAGCAGAATTCCAAATTCTCCACCTCACATTCAGAGCTTTCTTTACCTCTTCCTCGCTCTAAGCTCTGTCCTTGCCACTTTTCATTCACTCTCCTTCTGAGTCTTTGTCCTTCATTTGTGCTTCTTGTCTCCTACTCACACTTCAGATTCTCTGGCACAGCTCAAATTTCTCTGTGCAGGGTCCCCAAAACTTGTTCAAGTCAAAAGGGAGAGTACCCCTGACTTCAGCAAGCTTTTACCTAATTCTGACTCAGACTTCTCTTCGTCTTTGTATCAGGATGTCAAAGTACACTTTTGGCACTGAAAACTCCAGACAGTGTGAAATGCACAATAGTAAAGTGTCCTGCAGGATCAGGAGGCATCTGCTAAATAAACACTGTATCTGTATACCACAAACTCCCTCAAGACATTGGTATGTTATTCATTTGGGCTCATTCTACTTACTATGCAGAGCTGTGAACAGTGCTAGCAAACAGACAACAGTCATTTGTCATTTGAGAAGTTAGTTCTTGCTTCACTCTGAAAAGACTTTTGGGTGCACCCATATTTAGACACAATTTATCCTCCAATAAGCACATTAATCTCCCACTATTCCTGCTGTCTAGACAGACTACTAGGATATACCCTCTATAGCAGGGGTTAGATGGATTGAGATTCCCTTGAGAGCCCTTCCCAGACTCTAATTGACTTGATTGTTAGGCAGTTTTTCCTGATGTCCAACTTAAATTTCTTTTTTGCTCAATTTCATCCTATCACTTCCAATTACGTCTGACTGAACTGCTCAAAACAATTCTTCTCCTCTCTGTCTCCTGAGAATGAGGATGCAGCACATGCATCTCTTATTAGCACACCTTCACTTTGGAATTCATTGGCAATTCTAAGTATGGAGTTGACATTTTATGCCCACTTCTTGCAGATGTCAAAGAAATTTTATTATCCATGGAAGAAAACATAAGCCTCTGAACATGTGTAGACAATACAGGGTCTTCCCCCTTTCTTCCACAACTGAGATGTGGTAATTAGAGTAAGGAAGCCTGAAGGTAGCTAAGTTACCTTATGCAAAGAGACAGCTTCAGTGACAACACAGGCTTGGAAAGCCTCTTACCCTCTGTTCTTACATTACTGTTCAAAATAATTGGGAATATGAAGACAAAAGGAAGAAGTTCAGACATCTCCCAAAGGGAAAAAAAATGATGGGGGGAAAAAAAAATGCTGTGTTTCCCAACAAAGCTGTGTTACTCACTGGATGTTGTTGTATCAGAAACAATGACTTTTCCTTCATTTCTGCAAAGAACACTGTAAATTCAAAAAAAACAATGGCTTGCTCCTACCCAGCTACAATTTCAGCTCAAGACACCTGACGACAATAAAGTACTGCACAAAATACTTCTTTAATTTCAGTATTTTTAGAAGAACAGGACATTATCATCTCTCTGTATACTAAATCTGACTAAGAAGCCACAGAAGGAAAAAAGCATCTGGAAAATGCTTAATTCATATAAACTGGATCTAAACACCTGAGGAATCATGGACTTATTTCACAGGTGAACTGAACTACATGATCAGTAGAGCCAGAAGCAGAGAGCTGGCCTCTGACAGGAGAAAACGCAGTCTAAGTAGCCCATTACTGACTGACCATAGCCTTAGGAAGCCATTCAGATCATGTCTGCAAGAATGGTTATGTTCTAGCATTACAGTCCTTAAAAGTGGGTACTCAGACCAGCACCTGGATGAGAAAGCAATGGCACAGTTAATTTTGCCATATTTTGAGAGGATTAGAATTCCCTCAAGAGTGGAGCTGCTGGAGATAGCTTTGCTATGCCTTTGAACTGCTCAGGTAAATTTGCAAAACCTTCTCCTGCACCAAGACCACATATTGCTACTCCTCTAAGGGTTTTCCCCTGAATTTATTCTACATAACATGGCTCTAAAGTGAACATATTTTCCTATCTGCCCACAACAGTTCCATAACTAGAGAAATAATATACAAACTGAGCTTTGAGCCCATATACAAGTCATTACTGCATATGTGTTTGCACAGTGTATTTTTAAGGGGGGGGATATAACAAGTTCAGAAAGTGTTAGTTTACCATTATTATATGTAATTCCAAATAACAACAAAATGAGTTAAGAATTCAAAGCAAAGCAAGATATTTGTATTTGGAGCAGACCAATCTGTTAGATTCATTGTAGCTTCTCTTCACTAATTAATCTCAAACCACATTCTGTTTGGGGAATGAAATGTTAAAACAGCCTAGGTAGTTCTCTTAACAGGAGTCAGGAATCAATATAGAAGCACTTGAATCAGCAATTTCCTGACTGACAGTCAATCTCATAAATGTTGTAATATGGTTTGAGCAAAGGCCACAGAATGAGCTATTTGATTTATAATCTGCCATTATGACAAGGTGAAGGACACTATCACAGTTACAGCGTTAAGCTTAGCCCAACTATAACTGCTTAGTTTCAGTCAGGGGTACAATGTCCTACCTGGCCAAGCTGTTCACAAGCTGTTTGATACTCAGCTCGCTGACAGAGGTCTTTTACACGCTGGTATTTGGGTAGGAAGTTTTCTTCTTGGGCATCCACCTTCTCATTCTCCCTCTTATGCAGCAGTTTACTGGAAAAGAAAAAAAAGGACTTATTTTTACATTAATATTAATTCTAAGATATACATACAGTTTGCTGAAAAGGCTCAGAGGAGCAGATTTTCTTGCCAAGTATGTACCATCACTGGTGGCCAAAACTTAATAGTCCACTTATCATCATCTCTGATAACACACAAATTATTCATATCATGCTCTCAGGGAGCACACAAAAACATATAAAACCAAGACAGTAAGTTTCACATCTGACTGGCAGGCAGTAACAACAGCTGACAATAGAGAGCATCTCCTCCTCAATGGACAGGGCTGCACTCTGCAAACCCTTCGTGCCTTGTGTTACACATTAAGACACAGGCACAGAGGGCAGGGCCAGCAGATGAACGTGCAGAGAGGAAAGGTTGTTCATGCTCCCATGATACAAGCAGGAGGGTCAGGATAGGGGGGTAGGGGGGCACCAGCTGAACGAAAACCAGGATGCCTTTTCATCTCTCAATCCAAGTAAAACTCCCCTTCCCCCATCCCAACAGCACATTTCTGCAGGCTGTAGGCAAAGGCTATACATCCCCTCCCATCACACAATCACTGCCATTAGGCATACTGCAGCCGTGTCCCTGCTGGCACAGCTAAATGGCTTTAGGTCTGCAGTAGAGTGCTGCTTGGGCTTCAGCTATTCAGTACCCTTCTATTTAAAAAGACAGGGGTTTGTTATTAACACTTTCCTTACCCTCTTTCTACCAGGAAAGAGTCTCTCCATACCTTCATCTTTTTCTTTAAATGGAACCTAGGAGAAAACGAGACGATAAAGAAGCAATTCCCACAAAAACCAGTAATCAAGTCATGCCCCAGTTTTCTCTCCCACCTCCAATTCAGTGAGAAACATTACATATAACTGCACAAGGGGACATCCAGCTTTATGAAGCAGGCACACATGCCTCTCCATTGCAAATGAACAAATACAGGACAGATTTATTCTTACAGGGACAAAATCCACAACAGATTCACACAGTACAGCTATTTCAACATAATCCCTCGTGCCTTAAACATGCTTAACTGAATTGTCCTTGATCACAAAGGATCGCAAATTAAATCAGGATTTCCTGACTCCAATTTGGGCTCTCAGCCTACACACTACCCACAAAGTATCCTATTCTAAAGCAGCTGCTCCTTTCCCCCTCTCCCTCCACCCAACTACTTGTAAACCAAATCTCCTTCTTCCCTTTTTCTGCTGCTTTTCTCTAGCAAGCATCCAGTCTAATTGTTTTCCTCAGTCTTTTTCCAATTAAAGTATTGATGGAGGGTCTCAAATAATAACTGTGCAATTCTGAGTGCTAGCCTCGCTTTATACTATAGTTTGACACAAAATCAACCCTTTCAACCCAATTATTCTACAATATATTCAATATGAAATGCTTTGCTACAAGTGATGCCACAGAGGCATATAAAAATCTATAACTCATATGGCTAAAGATCTTCATGTGTGGCCCTCTCACTGCTACAAAGATAACATTTAGTATATCCAGATGCCATATATGCCATAGAGCTAGTATATGAACCTGAAAAAATGAACATAAATAACTGAAGTCAGTCACATATTGTCAAATAGGTCTTTAAATTTTCCAGTGAATGATGTATTCATATAGATGGTAATTTTATTATATTTTTCTTTCAAACTGCTGCATGTTGCTGAGTACTTGCTCAGTCTCCTGTACAAACACATGCATGTTTCCACACACATTTCCTTCCATTTCTTACCTATTTACTGGTCTCTCAGAATCCAGAAGCTTTAGAATGGATTTACCATCCATGTCAGATGGAATATCCAATCCAGCAATATCTAGAATTGTAGGTGCAAGATCAATATTCAACACAATGTGAGGATTCCTGAAAAAACATATATGAGAATCTGGTTTAAAGTCTATGCAATGATATCAAGCAACTCCAGCTCCTCCACAGAGACCAAGGATCTGAAAAGGCTTATTCTGTGACATCTGCAAAGAAGAAAAGAGGACACAGTCCAATTCTTTTTTATGAAGGGAATTAGAATATAAAATATAGATAAAGTTGCATAACCTCAAGTGGGACTAATATGAAGATTTCAAACTACAGCACCGAGTAATTTTGAGAAAGCAAAGTAGTTCATAAGGCAAAGTTAGTTAATTATTGCAAAAGAAGGTTCAAAAGTCTTTCAGAACACAAGAAAGCATTGGAAAAACTCCTTGGGTGCCTTTTACAATCAAAGTGTCTAACAAATATGCTGATGACTATTAAAAAGTAGATTTGGCATGTAGTACCTGCTTTATCTATTTCAAAATACGGTATAGGAAGAAGTATCTCAGCTCATACCACACCAAGCATGTTCTAAAGAAAACATGAGGAGAAAGATATTGCTAGAGTGTGAGACAAAAAGGAAAGGCACTGGGAAACAAAAAGCAGAGAGGAAGCAGTTTGGAGAAAAGAAAAAAAAAAGACAGCAAATAACAGAAGTAAACAAGCTATCCATTCTGCAAACACTTAGAAGCAGCCATAACCTGTTACTCAGCAGACATTGGCATACGTTCCTCAGCCACTGCAGTTAATGGGACAATATTTGAACTCAAGATGACTTCAAATTTGTATAAAACAATGGCATCATCTCCAAAGTAGTACAGACTACTCCTATCTCCAAAGCCCTTGAACTTCCACAGCTAAATATGAGTTCACAGATCAGAGCATCCAGTTGCACAGCCCAGCATTCAGTAGCTAAGCAAATGCCCAAATTTCTAATCATGTGACTTGGTTTCACTGTGAATCTGATTTTGCAGAAGTATTTTCAGTTTATACTGAACCTTGCAAACTTATTTCAAATGTATCTATGACAGTGTTGTATATTACAATATTACAAATATACATACTGTTTATCAGCTGTGTACTGTTTCTTTTCCTTATTTCTTAAATAAAAAAAAGAAGGCACTTAATTTCTTAAAAGTGGGGACAAGAAGCAAGTGAGCATACTGCTATACAGTCATAAAGAAACACCACACTATGATTTGCAGGCACAAAGGAAGGATGAGAGCAGATGGGCTGTTATACATGTCAGTGCAGAATTCTAGCTCAAAACACAGGACAGAAAAAAGCTGCCAAATTCACACTAATTAATGAGACACCATTTAAAAATTACTACATTTTTGAGCAAGCAAGCAAACAGGCACTGACAAGAGCATGGATGATGAATTAAATTGATGTACCTAATTTGATTTTAATTACTAATAATTGTGGTGTAGCATATTTGGTAACAGAAATGAGAACTCAGTAATGACTTGCTACAGTGACTGCTATTAAATCTTTGTTGGTATCATAAGGGAGTCATGACAACTTCCCTGCAAGAAAAACATAAGGTTCATGCAAAACGTAGATGATTGAAGTTCTACCATTTAAAAGAAAATCAGGCTGAAAGGGAGGATCAATTTATTATCTGATCTACTCCCCCTCCAAGGTATTTTATTCTGTTCTTCCTATCTGTTGTACTGTGATTGGCTCTGTTCTGTCACACTCTGTCAGGCTAACTCCTCAAATTGTAACAGAAACATTTTTTCATCTTCAGAAGCCACTTAAAAATAAGATATAGTGGGAAGGTTTCACAGCTTTTACTATGTCTGGGTATTATTATTCTTGAAGTAAAGCAGACATGAGGTGGCTAGTCTCTAGTGTGGCAGAAGAACTAGTTCAGTCCACTTGGGCCATATGTGCATTGCCTCTCCAGGAAGATCAAGAACTGCAGTTGAAGGGAAAGAGAGCCTGTTCTTAGAAGGCTATTCCAGCTCACTTGAAATTCTGTGCTGCTGCAGACAAACTTCTTTCAGTAATTTGTTTAATTCTACCTGAGGAGTCCTTCCTCTTCTCTCTAGAGAAGTAGTATTGTGTATTTCACAAGCATAACTGCTGTAAATAAATTGGACACACAGCACAATAGCTACAGAATTTAACATTCTTGTGCCTACTGATAACATGAATCAGTGAATTTAACCAGCAAATGGAATGAGATTTTTGTTTTTATAACTATTTGCTACTGTATTACACTCTAGATATGGGTTATTCTGCAGCAAAGGAAAAAACTGTGTGGAAGACACTGTGTGTGTGTGGTAATTATGCTAAAACATGCACCCTGGTATAAATAAAAGGCAGCAAATTATGACACTCTGTCCAAAATCATTACTTAAGTGCAAATATTTGCTATTGAAATAATTGCTTAGAAAGTGTATTTACATAATTTCTTAGCTGATCAAAGCTACCATTTTAATTAAAGTTACATTCTGCATGCTTGCATGCATCCGACAAACAGCCCTAACCATGGCATCTCAGCGGATAAGCCAAGAAGAATCTTCTGTGGATGATAATATAGGAATTATTACATACATTCTTCTTAATAAACTGAAAGAAGTGCCTCTAATGCTCAGCAATAATAAACTACTGTGGCAATGAACATTATACAATATATTCTTTACCTTGAAAATATCATAGTTGTGTATTATTTGCACCCCTCAAAAAGAGGGAAATAAGCTTTTACTAAATTGGACATATTTCAAAGTGTTTTTTTCAACTACATCCACAGAAATGCAGTGGTTTCTGCTAAACACCTATGCAAGCAAAAAGGAAATGGCATAAATCCTTGGCTATGTCATACCAGCACACACTATTGCTTTTGTTTTCTGAGTGGACATTTTTCTGCCAAAGATGAGCACGGCTTTGTGCCCCCATTCAGATGCCAGATCAATATGAACATACAGATTTCTCTGGTCACTACATACACACACACACAATAGTCAAGAACTTACAAGGAACCAGCTTCCACATTTGGACCTCGGACATAGAAAGGAACCCTGATATCAAACTCATATGGCATGGACTTTCCTTTCACCAGCCCAAACTGCCCAATATGATAACCATGGTCTGCTGTGTATATTATATATGTATTCTCCAGTTCCCCTGTTTCAACCAACGTATTGTAAATCTGAAAAAAAGCAAAACAAAATATGCAATTCATTCCACCAAGAAGTACTATTTGTAACAGACTGGATGTAATTTTCTGCCTATATATAATATACAAATAACAACAGTTCAGGATGGCACTGAGTTATCACACTAAGCCATTCTCAATAACCCGTAATACTACTAACCAGTTCAATATTGTGGCTATTACAAAGTAAACTTCTGTTTTCTCTTTTAAGATAAACACATTAGAGTGCCATATTTTCCAAAGTGTTTGGGTTCAGTATTTTGTGTGTGAGCAGACAAGGCAGTACTAAATACAGTAACTGAGATAAAGGTTTCAAGGTGATAAGCATCTTTGAAATTTTCTCTCCACCTTTACCTTTTTCCTGCAGCAAACAATTTTAATGAGATGACAGCATTTTGAATCTCACAATTATTTAACATTCTTGCCTTCAGACAAGTAAGTCCCCATTATGCAGAATATTTGCAAATCTCTTCTAGATAGATATTACTCATACTCTCTCACCAGCTGGACAACTAACATGGAGAATTAAGAAGATCTTTAACTCTGATTACTTTTATGGTAAAGAATCTTTTTGTGAAATGTACCAGCTTGAGTACCAAAGAGGAGTTTATATGGTGGTGGTGAGGCACTGAAGTGGTGCCTCACACAGATCCAGAACACATCAGCACACAAAAGAACAACCTCTGTTTTTGGTTAGGGGTGGTTTTTTTTTTGGAGGGGGAGTGTTCTTTCTTGGGGGTTGGCTGTTTGCTTTTTTGTTTTTGGTTGGGTTTTTTTGGTAGATTTTGAAAGACAAGTATAATACATAATTCAGGAGAAGGGAGCACTAACTTGATGATTACAACCAAAAAACAACCCAAGTGATCTTGCCTGCAGCGAATCACCCAAAGTGAAACCATTTTACTAAACAGTAAATCAAAACAGTGTAGTAAAACAGCCCATCTCCCCCAGTGCTGGTATCTGATACATCTGAACAGGTTCATTAATATGAAGTAGAGACCAGACTTGCCCGAACCAGTAATTATAAGACATTACTAACAAGTTGATGCAATGCCATCCAGATAATCTCATCTTTTGCCTTACAGGACTCCTCTTATGTTTTATTTTTTTTTTTTTTAATAAGAATGCCAAGAGATAAGCAGTAAATTGCAACACCTTTAAATCTGCCTTCTTGCAACTGGAAAGCTGTTCGTTTTCAGAGTAGCTTTTAGCTAATTCAGACATTTCTGTTTGAGACACACGACTTGCACTAAAACGTCTATTAATCTGAAAAGTATCACCTACATATTTATTTACTTATAACATTCAGCGTCTCAGGATTGGTTTACTATGGGATTATTCCAGTCAGGATCCTGTAGCATCACTTTCTGCTGCTGCTGTTCTCTCAGAAATTCACTGTTATAGGGTCAAAATAGGCCTACAGCTAGGCAGTTATTTCCAACAAGTTGTAGGATGACTTTTCACTATCAGATGATACATTTTTATAATTTATGATGCACAATTTTTCAGGTAAGCTCCCCCTCTTCCCCTTAATCAACAGTGGCTCTGTGGCAACAAAGCAGCTTACAGCACTCAACTCACAGTATCTGTCTTTAGGAGATGAGGATCTTTGCACATTGAAGAGACAGGCAAAATCCTCAGAGGTGAAAGGCCTGCACACAATTAAAAATGATGCAGTCCTCTTCCCTCCTTCTCCCTTGTCTTCACAGACAGGACAGCACAGCATGAAGCTTAACTCAAGAAACATGCACCTGTTCAGAAAAAACCCTACTAATCTTACCATCTCCATAGAGTCATCCACAGACATGAGGGTCTGAAGGCGCTTTCTCTGTAGCATGTTCGTGAACTCCATGTGTATAGGTTTCATGGGACCTGTATACCTCATTATCCAGTGCTTGTCTGGGTTTGGAGCATAGTTGTAACTGGGAGTGCTGAAGAACAGAGAGAAAATCAGAATATTTTAGTAGTGTAGAAAAAAGTCTCAGTAATATATGCCAATAATTTCTATATAGAATCATAGAATCCTAGAATGGTTTGGGTTGGAAGGGACCTCTGGAGCTCATCTAGTCCAACCCCCCTGCAGTGGGCAGGGACATCCCCAACTAGAGCAGCTTGCCCAGAGCCCTGGCAAGCCTCACCTGGAATGCCTCCAGGGATGGGAACTCAACCACCTCCCTGGGCAACCTGGTCCAGTGTTCCACCACCCTTGTGGTGAGGAACTTCTTTCTAATGTCCAGTTTAAATCTACTCCTCTCCAATTTAAAACCATTGCCCCTTGTCCTTTCACTCTAGGCCTTTGCAAACAGGCCCTCTCCAGCCTTCTTGGAAGTTCCCTATGATCAACACTACAGAACTAACTGCATGAGAATATACTCGATTTACTTTGGAAGAGTCTTATGTGAAAGATAGGAGAACAAAAACAACTATGTGGGGAACAAAATCTATTAAAAAAGTAAATATACTTTGGTGTCTTGAGACTAACAATGATATATTTCATGAGACTAGCCTCAGGAAGTCTAACTTCACAAGTACAATCTAGACAATGTAGGTACTATAGAGTTGCTACTCATGTCATTGCTTTGCTTGCTTTCTGCCCATATGAGCACCAAATCTCATGGCTTGTGGAAGTTATTTAGCAGTAACTACAGAACTTGCAGAAAACATGCTTTTACAGATTTTTTTGTTTTTAATTGAATATGACTGGCTACTTGAATACTTGAACATTGATGTACCAGAGGAACACAGGCACCTTGCCTAGTTGCATCAAACCACATGTGAGCTGATGGCAAGCAGAAGTGGATACATGGCCACATCTTAAAGACCTGCCAAGCAGCAGTTGAAGGGAGATAGGATTGTACTTTGACAGGACTGTCCCAGCCACCAACTCCTTTGTGACCATTAGAAACTTTAATTAAAATTCCTGAAAAATCCAAGACTTGGATTCAATATTCTCCTGGAATCTTGCTGCTCCTCCAGATTCTGGGACACCACTTAAGTGATGAGGAGAAATATCACTTATTGTCCACACTATCATATTGTTGGCAGTTTCAAAGATCATTTTTCTGTGCATGATTATATTGTTCTAGGTTAGCTGGAACTAAATAGAATATTTATTTGGATATATCATTATCATGATGTTGACTCTCTGCATCACCAACTCACTAGAAAGCTGTATTATAGCTAACATTTGTAAGAAATATTTTTACCTACTGTGTCTATTTGTAAAAAGCTTGTTATTACTTAAGATTGAGAATCATCTTTGTCAGTTCCTTCATACTATGGCTCAAATACAGCACATGCAAAGTCTAAAACCATTAAAAATTTACTTTCCTAAGTGACTTATTGAAGCTTCTCTTTTTTATTCCAAGCAGAAACCTCAGTCTATGCAAATGTGCAAGCCAAGAGAGTGACAGTAACACAGGAAAAAATAGCAGATATTCAGTTCTGTTGTTCTTCCCAATTTCTAAATAAATTCAGCTCCTGTTTGGCAAATACCTACTGTTTTTCTGTATGCAACAAAGCAGCAGGGTAAGTTATTAAGATGAACAATAGTAATGTAAGTTGAAACTTCTCAAAATACTGAATATCTAATGTATCTTTGAATATGACAGGTAGCCTTAAGAGTTTTAATCTAAATATGAAGTTAATGATCTGACAGTGAAATGTTTTATGCCGAAAGCCTCTGTTAGATGCTATCTGAAAAATGTGTGTAGGTGGCAAGTGGAGGCTTCTTCATATTGGGAGGAAAGGGCTGGTGTTTATTCTCTCTTATTGTTAATAGCCTCTTGAATTTCAGAATGTTATTGTGGCTGAAATAATGACATTGCTCCTTTGAAAATGCTGACAGTTATGGAAACTGTTGCTATGTGATGCCCAGAATGAATAAAAAATGCTTGGCAAACTCCTTTTCAGCTTACTTTGTGATTTCCTGGCTGATTTGAAACCTCCCGCTGTTTAATCCAACCAAAGCCTGTGATTTTCTTTGATTACTACAAATGTAACCCTCTTACACTTAACAGATTTGTCTGTCTCATAAGGAAAATACACAACTACAACATTCCTAGAAGTTGGTTAAGATAACCTCTCCAAATGTACTCAGAAGATAAGTCCTAGTCTGATTGCATTTGACCTGAAAAAGATGGGTGGTACATGTACCCTTCACAGCAATAACATTCCTGCTCCCTGCTGAACTGCCCAGCTGTTGCATTCTCCACAGCCATCCATACAGGGAGTAAAAAAAAAAGAAAACCAGCTATGTAGCCCAGGGATTTGCTATGTGAATGCTGGTTGATGTGGATGATTTCCAGACAAGAAAAGACTGCAGATGCATGTGAAAAGGAGCTCTACAGAACAAGATGGAGAGAGACTGCAGTACAGGGTGGAATAATCAGACCAGCTAGTATAGGTAATAATAGAAGCAAGAGAACAACAGCATAAATGAGCCATACCAGAGTTCCCAAGCAAAGCAGTACTCAGATTGCCAGTTTCTGCTAAAATTCATACCATTAACTTTTAGCTACTACTAACAATGCTACACAATGCAGTATGTATGGTAACCAGTGTAAGCATTACAGTCACACCTGCAATCTGCTTTATAGAGACAGCTCATGTATCTGCTTGCAGACTGTCAGCACTACCACAGGAAGAGGTACAGAGACATGCCACATGCTGTACTGCCTCATGATGCTGGGACTGCCAAAGACTGCATTCAGGATATTGCCTGTTGCTTTAGGGCAATTCATCAGAAGTGTTCCACTTGTGCTCTGCTCCTGCCCTACCATATCCATATGACAATAAAACAGTGAGAACCACCCACACCCCTTTATCACTGACAGATTTGTGTGTCAATGAGGGATTCATTGGAATCTTAAACCCAGGCTAATAGAAACCCTTAGAGATTATTATGTAGTGCTGGGAAAATTGTTTAGAGTAAGATTGTCTATCTTTGCACAAGATAGACAAAATTCTATTTTATGTTCATAACAAAAAAAATACAGTTCTTTAATCTATTAAGATTATTTCTCTATTAACCAAACTTATTTCCACAAAGTGAAACTTCCTGTATAATTCTTACCATTGTAAGAAAAGTCATCTACAATTAAAAATCATTCTGTGTAACTACTTTACAATCAGGAAGATAAACCTAGTTTGTAGGAAAAATAAATAAAACCTATGAGCAAAAGAAAACTAGATGCAGTTTATATTTTACATTTCTGGCCTTCCTCAAATCCTTCTCCTCTTTTTCATTCAACTAGCCTAATTATAGAATCATAGAACAACCTGAGTTGGAAGGGACCCACAAGGATCATCAAGTCCAACTCCCATTAGGCCCAGGACAAAACCCCAAGGTCACACGGGGTGACTAAGGGCATTGTCCAAATGTCTCAAACTCCACAATTGCTACAGATTGTTGCTTGATAAATGATTATCATCTCAGATATAAATGCCTTTCAAAAGAGCTTCTCATAACACTGGGTCAATACTGGGTATCAGCTATGAGAAGTTGCTCATTTGGCATTTCTGTACTTTTCATTTCAAAGAAAATAAATGAGTATAAGATGGCAAACAAACACAAAATATTGCATTGCTGTAGATCCAGGACAGTTTCTTTTTGGTAGCAGAGCACAAAATAATGAAATAAATAATTTTAAGTTAGGTAATACCTAGACAGCAGTACAAGGGAAGCTTTTTCTCTCAGACTGAAATGAAAAAGTTCAAATGGATTTCACAGGACTTTGGACTAGTCCTGAGCAGCTTTGGCTACCAATTTATTATTTCCACAAGTTCCCCATTCCCATTCCTTCACAAAAAAAACCAGATTTCCTCTTAAAAAAAAAAAAAAAGGGCAGGAAGCAAGATACAAATGTAGCAGAGCAATGAAGGCATGAAGCCAGTGATTCGAAAAATACTGGAACGTTTTCAGTTGTGCCAAAAGGTGATTTGGGAGAACCATTCATTTTGTCAGTGTACAAGGAGTTGCCTCTAATGGAGTATTACAGAGCTGAACCTGTAAAATGTCTGTGAGCTATAAACAAGAACCATCTCATCACAGAGCTCATAAACATGTTAACTCAGGAACTGGGTGATACTGCTCTTGGGACCCATTCAAGACATTGTACTGGGTCATGTACAGACATCCCAGCTCATTCAGAAAAAGCTTGTCTAATTTGGTGCTGTAGGCCTTTATTTCCTTTATTTGCATATACGAAACAGGAGTATTAACTATTGCATACTATGTGGGGTTTTTTGTAACATCCATGAAATAATACAGCTCATACATAAGGACAGGGAGATAAGAGCTTCTTCCCCTTAAGAAATTACAGCCCAAGAATCAGATTTTAATCCCTCTGCTCGAAGTAAAACAGTGCTTTACTTCCCCAGAAGGCTGTAACAATGTCCAATGAATTGACATGAACCATTCTGAGTTTAGATGCAGTAGCCATTCTCCAGATACTTTTACTAGTCTGAAGAGGTGTAAAAAAAATACATATCCTCAAAACTCTTATTATATATTTGTGAAAACCTTATGCCAAGAGTCAAGAGTATTACAAAACAAACATTGCTCCCCTAGAGGTACCCAGGACTTCTGTGCTCCTGAACCTGGAAATGAAAGGGGTTTATTTTTCCTTACATGTGTTGTGAGGCATTAGGAAAGAGATGTGAGTACTGAGGGGCTGAATCTTCAGGGCCGTGAGGAGCAGCATGGCTTATAACCATCAGTACAGGCCTGTGAGGATACATCTTCTTTGAGATTCTGAAGAAGGTAATACTGTCATTGGTAATCAGATCAGTTAGATAATCCTGCAAGTAGAAGTAAAAGTATAATGAGAGACTTGAAAATTAATTTCGAGCTGGGGGGTGAGATGGGAAGGTCTGAGATATCATAACAAACAGGAAAAAAAAACCCTACTTCATTCAGTATGGGAGGAGAGTAAGTTATAGATCTTAAAACTTCAAAAACTAAACTCAAATCATTCTTTCTTCACTGCCTAGAAATATGAAGAGCAACAGCTCCCTCCTCCCTGAAATGAATGACATTAGAGGAGGTCAAGTAGGACTGTCTTCCCAGGGTGTGTAATTACACAATGAAGATCACAATACTAAACACAATGACCAACTACTAATTAAAAAAAACAACCAAACAAACAAAAAAAAAACAACCAGAAAATTACAGGTCAATTTCTCTGCTTTTGGTGCTGTTACCTTCACTGTGTATAGTGTGGCCTTACATCATAAAAGTGCTTTGAAAACCCAAGTGGCTTGATGTACATTTTTCTTAACCTCCTTCTGAACCAGAAGTCACTAAAGCTAGAAGATGCTGGGATAATTGGACAAAAAAATTCATTCACTGTTGCAGACACAGTCACAATCTGATAGGGATACAGCTCTATCAAATAAATAGCTAGGAATTTAGAAAACTTTGGAAGATAGGGACTATCCTTCTATTTCCTAAGAAATGTCATTATCATTCTTCTGATATCTGCTGGAGCTATATAGATTGAAGACGGCAGTTTTAATGACAAGCCATATTCTCCCTTGAGGCGCATCACAGAAAAAGCTCAAATATGAGCAGGATATGAAACTGCACCTTTAAAAACAAAAATAACTGTAATGTCAAAACTGAATGTAAAATCAGACACAATGTCTGCCTCTGGTCAAGTGAACATGTACAAGGTGTGGTGCATATTGGGTTGCATCTCGGGAGATCTTTGGCTTTCTGTCTGGGGGTCAGACAACTGCTCCTCTTCAGCACTTCCAATGTCCTTGATCTGAGAAGTCAGCTTATCAATCACCAAATGAAGCTTTTTTACATTGACTGTATTAACTTGCCCCAAGTTATTTTCTGTGTATCCCAGAACAAGGCTGGCAAGTCCACATGTATCATTTTACATACTGGCCCCAACATGAAACATGTCTTTTACAAACTGCATGATTATGACTGTTATGATATATTCACTCCAGAAAGCAGGCATAAATAGGCATAATTCCCCCAAAGTTAACTGAAACCTCCATTCACAAGCATACGGATGGGAAGGGAGAAAGTACAACAGGCCAGACCAAAGCCAAACTGACTTCTGAACATACTTCCAATACCTGAGACATACTCATCACTCAGAGAGAGCATATAGGAGTGCTCTCAAAAACACACTGATGTTTATCTAAAACGTGCCTGTCCTTTTAAGTGTGTAACTGCTCTTTGATTTAGCCAATACCATAACAATTTTCAAACTATTTCAAAGATGAAGGTTTTCAGTAGGTCAAAGTAAAAATCATTCCAATTCAGTGTTGCAAAACCAGTGTTTACCAGTCAACAAAACCAAAACAGAAACATTTGCCTTAGCTGATATCTTTTTTTTTTTTTAAAAGCTCCAGATTGCAGAGGTTGTAGTAGACTGTGTGAATGCATACAAAACCAAAGACTCATCTTAAAAAGTTGGCAGAAACTGAAAAAAGTCAAGTCACAATAGCATGTATCCTGTTAGAGAATCTGAATTTGCGAAGATGTGATTTTCAGAGGATAAGGAACTCAGCAGTTGATCAGAATCAGTAATGGTTTTTTCCAGTTTTCCATTGGCACATAATTAACACTAACTATGTCAAGTAGATAGGGCTAAAAAATAAACTAATTATGTTGTTCATTGCTGGAAAACAAAGTTTCCACTAACAAAAGCTACAGAAAAGGAAGATAAGTATCCTTGTATTTCAGGTTCTGTTTGCTCATTTGAACTCCAGTGTTAACATCAACAAGTGCTGTTGCTCTGCACACTATCATCTGTTTATTAACATAGATGTGTATTATGTAACAATAAGAAGATTATCAAAACATTTCCATTTTCATCAGACTTTTTGTATTACCAAACTCAGTAAGAAAAACTAAACCAAATGAAAACCTAAACATTTTCACATGTGGTATACACAAAAGAGAGCTGAGGATATTGGAAGATTAAGTTTCCTGTTGGCTCCTTGGTACCATGGGGAATAGTGTGCTATGAAATCATTTGCCTGACAGTGTTCCTTGTAAGATATATTTCCATCATAACATTTTTGGTGCATGGTTGTAAAAATTAACTCATTCTTCACAGATCAGAAGGGAAATAAAAGACAAATAATTCTGTACATCAGTTGCCCCTTCCCCTTAGCAATTGGTGATAGAAAAGTAAACCCTAGAAGGCTGTCACATTTTATCTTTCAACACAAAGAAAATTCAATTTTAAACGGCAAATTGAGGAGGGGAAGGGGAAATCACACAGACATCAACCTTATAAAGGAAAAACTGATTGTGAACATATTAGTAATGAAACACAAATACAGAGGCAGTATTTGAGCTCAATAAGGGAAACAGAAGAAAATCCCTGTTAAAGAAATACACCTTACAAATTATTATCACTCCGGAGTGAGTCAACTTCATAAGTTAAACATTACTTAAAAACTAAAGCAGTTTATGGATATATTTATTCATTATCATACTTCAGAGACAATTTAGGCCATTTTAGGAATTCACAAAAGCTGGATCCTTTGGAAACATAACACTTCTGGCTGAAATAAAACTTCTGTTGGCAAACAGCTAACTGTTTCAGCTGTAACATGTACTAGATGAAGAGAAAATGATACTGCATTTGACAATGATTATCAAGCATTTTAGTAAGTCTGGCCATACCATAGCATCCTTGTAAGGATATTAGGAAACATATGTGCCTGTAACAATGCATGGACACACAAATTGAATAATTAAATTCTCCACTCATTCAGAATAACCATAAGAAATACCAAGATATTATGAACTCTCCATCATATTACAGCTATGAAACAATTTCCTTAAACTAACATAGGTCTAGCTGGAGGAAACTGGATTCTTATCTCATTTATGCTTGCGTAACTCCACTGGAGTCAGTTATATACTAGAAGAATAGATGACAGACTCAGCAGACAATAATTGAAGTACAAAGCACAGAAAAAGTTATCACACAGCATTTAAATTCACGTTCGTATCTTCAGCTCACAATATAGTTGCAGGACATTCTGTTTGTTTCTACTGCTGCTAAGGATGTTTTCAGTAATACAGCCCTCCTGGAATGGAAGATCATGAAAAGCTCAAACACAATGCCTATTGGGTTGTAGCAACTGTTACATATAGCAGCTTTCAAGCATGAAAAGAATTCTTTAGCTAGACTGAAACCATAAAGCAGAGCTTTCCTGTAGTCACATCCAAATGTTAAAAAAAACAGAAATAAATCACTAAGACCTACCCTGGAGTAGTCATATCCATGCTTCTCCTTCACTCCATTTCTACAAAGCGTGTAGTTGTAAAATCTAGAGTTTTTCAGTAGTCCAACCCATTCTTTCCAACCAGGAGGCACATAGGAGCCATTGTATTCATTAAGGTACTTTCCAAAGAAAGCTAGGGGTACAGAAAGCAGAAGCATTGTAAAAAAGGCATAACAGAAACACTTCAAAGACACCATATTTAACTATACTCTTTCCTTTCCACCTCTTCTAAGAGGAGCTTTGTTTTTTTCATACCAATACATTTGAGAGATAAGTTCTAATTTTGCCTGTATTTCTCTACTTCAGAGTTCCATAATGCATATCTTAATTCACAACCTGACTATGCAAGAAACTGGACCATAATTTCCACTGTATTTCCTTTAGTGTTCAATACATTCAGAGGCAAATGAACTAACAGAATGCTTACAATAGTGCCAGTTGCCAGATTATCTCATCCTACTCTGAATCACCCAATTTAGCTACATTTTTTCATTTTGGTTACACCCACTTAAGCCATCTCCACCTAAGGAACTGGCAGAGGCAGTGAAGTCACTAATAAGAGGCTGGCTTGAGAGAAATGGTGTCAAATGAGGCCATAAATATGAGACTTTAAACTTGCTGCACAGAATAAATGAAGCAGCAGCCTGTTTGGCAGAACAAGTACACAGTGACTGCAAGGATTGTTACAGAACACAGTGCAGGCATTTGAGCTATCCTTCCAGAAGAGCTTCCACATATGCTAGCCTTACTCTGTAAGCCACAAGGATAGAGGCAAATTATTTTCCAGAAAATGATTAAAGAAAATGAAAAACATTAGATTTCTATGACAACACCACAAATTACCTAACATACCTGAGGTACTCAATGATGCTTTCACACTATTCCAGCAAAACCAAAATAATTTAAAGGAAAATATTTTCCAGCATAATTTTCTATGTTATCAACTATCCAATTACAGCCAAAACTGTACTGAAGGCTCCATTGGTCTAGCTAGTTTTTTTAAAGCTAAAAGGCAAAATTCTGCTCTTGGGTCTGCAGACTGCACCACAATTCACAGCATCTGACTTCTCATGATCAGAGCTCAGATCTCAATTTTAAATGATCTGGCAATGCCAGTTAGCATTACCAGAGTGACTAGCACAAAGGTTTTTATCCTTTTAACCTGTCATTACAAATATTTTTAATCCAGAGGCACACAGTGTCTGCAGCACCTCGTACTGGCCATCTATCTGTGAATGTCTGTGCATCTATAATGACAACAGAATATCTGAGATTTTGCTCTTATACTTAGATTAACCCTCACCTTATAATTTTGAGGATTTGAGCACAAAATCCACAGTTCCCAGGTTCTTAAATAATCTTTTAAGCTTGCAGCCTATCGTGTCTGATACTGCACCTTTCTGTACTTAAATAAATGCCAGGAACAGTAGAACAGGTTTCAGTCAGTATAAAAAGGGTCAGCCTCACTGAAGTCAGTGGATTTACATCTATTTGTAGTAGACTGAATATCTGTCTGAAAGATAGACACAGTGAGAAACAGTGACACAAACCAGGATGCTAGAGTGCTCCAAATCATGACATGATAGCTTTGCTCTTTTCTAAAAGGGCGAAACATGATATCAGCAACATTATCATACAGTGGAATGGAATTAAATAAATGTTCAGGAAGGGAGTGCCTTGTGCACTGAGTGTCCCTAAGGACCAAATGCAAAATCATATTTTGAATCATCCTCCTCACCAAAGCTCAGTATATTCAACTGAGGTGTATGATGAGTCAAGAGAAAGAGAAGCTTTGAGATCTTTCACAGAGTTTGTAAGAGATGAAATTGCTGACAACATTAAGATCTACATCACTGAAAATGAGGAGGGCACATCTATTGGGACCCAATAAATTCCTTATAATTACTATTTCAAAATATTTTGCAGAGCTATTTTACAGATGAGCCACTTACAAAAGGGTTAAATGACTGATAAGCATGCTGCAGGAAGGTATTTATTTCACTGTCCTAAACTAACTCATGACATCACCTTTAACCAAGCAAAGCAAACCAGCAGCAATAAACAAAGTCAAATGTACTCCACTGTAGACAAAAACCTATCACATTACTCAGGGTGTGTATATACAAATATATACACATTTATACAGTGTACACACATTCAATGATTTTGCTTTAGGAACAAATTCTAATTTCTAAAGAATGGAAAGCAACTCATAGCAGTTAAAGGCAATAAAACAATGGGGTGGAAATCGTTTCCTGTCCTAGTACAAAGGACACAGGATTGAAACACTGACCACTGTCTGCAGTAGCAGGTATGCACAAGGCAGTCCAAAGCCATTTGTCCCCCATTAAAAATACTATATCCAAACAGAGATATATTTGGCATTTCTGCTCCTGGGAACAAATCCACCCTAAAAACCTTTTGCTGAGCCAGCTGAAGAACTCAGGAAAGGGCATTCTGTACAGAACTACTTCATTGTTATTCTGCAGAGGCATTAAAGGGAAGTCTGGAGGAAGTTCCTTCCCGCACCTTTTGCATACCCCCTATTGTATATTCAGGATGTCTTTATAATCTTTCATGGATGTCAAAGTGCCTTAAATAATTTTCCCTGCTCTTTCCAATCTTCCATTTCACATTGTTTTCTTCCCCCCCTCCTCCTCAGCCATTTAGAGCCTTGTTATTCAAAATTTTTTAAATGTCACTCCTCTGCAGTACAAAATACTGAGTTACAATAAAGCTCTCCTGACACTGATGAAAGATTTTGATTTTGGATTGTAAAGATGCTTTCTAACGCAATTTTTCCTCTCATCAGATTAGTTCACCACCAGAGACAGCTGCTCACTGGAGTACACACGCCTTTGGTACATCCAATTTCAAACCACTCCAAGATTTCATTAATAAACATTCACAGAGGCTGCTGTTTGATATGCTCTGCCATGCTCCTCTACCCAGTCTATGAAGTGATCATGAGAAAACATCTAAGTGGCTATTTTTAATAAGTGTATTAAAAATGTGACTTTTCCTTTGCTTTAAAAACTACACAACAACAGTTTCTCCTAAGACTACATCAAAAAGGATATGGAAGAATTGAGTTGTTAGAACACTGCTGCCACTTCTGCAGGGGTTCATAACCTTCTCAGGTTCCTTACTCAAGAGTCTCACCCTTCCATAAGCACCTGGAAAATTCTCTGATATAGAGTGGAATTTTTACAAGGGGTTTTGGTTTTTAAACTCTTCCTGTAAGGAAAAAAACAAAAAATTGCACACAAAAGAATTTTCCCTGTGCTATCAATTAATACCAATGTCTGCTCTGAATGTAACACAACTTCAGATATATCAAGGCCATGGCTCATTGCTTAAAAAGCAGATCTAGCATATTGTCAAATGTAGTGTAAAATACAATCAAAGAATGGACATCAAGGCACCATTCACCATCACTGGAAACATTCAAGCTAGTTCTACCATGTGTCTATATAATTTACCAAACTCTACAAGTTTGTTGTCCCCATTCCCCCTTCTTTAAACACTAATTATTTTCCTAATACCTACTTAAAAAAACTTAACTACTATGTTGCATCTACAAAGGATATTCACAAAACTTTGCATTTAATTGAAAACTTGGATAATTGATGATACATCAGTAAAATGATGCAGGGAATCACTCTTTCTTTATTCCGTGTGGACTGCCCAACACTGGGAGTTGGATCTAACAGACTTTTTCAGTTCTTGAACTAGAAAGAGGAATGCAGTAGAAGTCAACAGAGATTCACTGGTGTAAAACTGCCAGGCCAGATTTAGACACAGAACTTGAGTCTTTCATTCACTTTCCTTAATGTAGCAGCTCTGAGTCTGACCATAGTTACTTGTCTGTTTAGACAGTTTTGTGAACTACTGGCCAAGATCATGTAAACATTCCATTAATAGTCTGTTTAACAGTAAGATCATAGCATTTATGTTCACTTCAAACAACGTAAGAAGGAAATCAAGAAAGGAATGTATGAGAGGAGTACTGGTAATAACTTCCTGACAGTGATATGTTACATTCTGTTGGAAGCAGTGAACAATAAAACTCATGTTATACATAAAGCCAAGTCAGGCTATGTACTAGAAAAAATATACTCAGTGAAGCAACATCAGTCTGGCTTCAGGGGGAACCCTAAAACCTTTTCACCTGCAAGGAAATTACTGAGGAGGCAAAGCCAGGATCTTCATAGTGGTGCGTAGTGGGAGGACAAGGGAAAAACAGCATAGATTGAAAAAGTGAGGTTCGGCCTGGATGTGAAGAAAAGTTTTTTCACAAAGTGAAGTGTGAAACAGGTTGCTCAGAAACACTGTGCAATTCCAGTTCTTTAGATTGGATAAAGCCCTCAGCAGTATGGTCCAGGGCAAGCTTTGAGCAGGTGGTGAGAAAGTGATCTCCTAGGGTCCCTTGCAACCTTAACTAGACTGTGGTCCTATAATGGCCTAGGTGACTCAGGAGGCCCAACTTCAGTGAAATATTCATGAATCCAGCATTTTAGAATTTAGGAACATATTTGTAAATATCCATGCTCTCATAATTAATCCTGAAGCTGAGAAAAAGTAAGATTCAGGTTTTTGTTACTCCTGGACAGTAAGCTCAGAATTTATAGCACATACCCCTCCTCCTGGAGTCTTCTCTTCATATCCTTCACACTACATAGCTATATTCACCTATTAGCACTTACCACACAGGCTGTGAAGTTAAATTCATGTTGTAAGCTATTAAGCCTCTACATTTAAACATCAAAGTTGTGCAATTAGTACTTGAAAGATGTATTTAAAGCACTGTTTTTCTGACATATTTCAACAGACAACTTTACAGGCATTAACTTAGGTTCTGTAGTTACTCCTAGGGATTTGTTTACCTGTCTAAAACCTTTTACTTCTATATCTAACACCAGGTTTTGCTAGCTCAAAGTTGAACAATTGGCTACATTTAAGCAATCTGTTAGTTTTGGACTGGGGGGAGGGTGACACATTTCTGATCTTACTTCTGCTGTATATGTAGCAAAAATTACTTTCAGTATTTTTTGTCCTCTTATCAGATAAAAAAAAAATCATTCTTAGCATGGCTGAGTATGCACGTAAGAATCAGTAAGCCCAAAGGTCAAGCCAGCTTTGCATTCACATCATGGCCAAATATACTCAATCTGGCAAGGTGCAATGGAATAACCCTAGTGAAATGAATAGATTTACAGCAGAAGTATGGGGGTTCTGAGATACAATCCTGTAATTTAGTATTAAATTTGGTTCTATGGGAAAGATTTTTCAAGAGACATCAGTTCTCATTAGGTATCAAAATAACTGACCAGATTTTCCAAGAATCAGTAAGTCTTAAGTGCTGAAGTCACCTAAACAAAATGGTCCCAGCTGACACTTTAGTGACAACAGGAAATATGACACTACTGCAAAGAGTACAAGATACAGCACTAGTGTTAATACCTCCATAACAGCAGTAAATCTAAAGAGTTACATAAAACATACAGTGAATTTCCACATGTTATGAGTATTTTTAAGGAGGGGGCGTAAGACCAGCTTCTGTTCTCAGATCCCTTTATTTCTATCTGTTTCAGGATGCTAAGGAAGACTGGGCTCCGAGTAACTTTTTGGTATTTCTTTTCTTTTGCGTCTGCAAGAGTCCTTGAAATTATGAAATCATTGATCAGTTAGACTAAGGAGAGAAGTACAGGTGTATACACACGCACACACATTTATTTTAGTCTGTTGCCTATAATGGCCCAGTTTTTCTCTAGCCTGTAAGTACACTGACAGCACACAATTTTCTTAAAGAACACAGAATCATTAAGGTTGGAAGAGACCTCTAAGATCACCAAGTTCAATCATCTACCTATCACCACCATGCCACTAAACCGTGTCCCTAAGTACCACATCTACACATTTCATAAATGCTCCCAGGGATGGGGACTCCACTACTTCACTGGGCAGCCTGTGCCAATGCCTAACAACCTTTTCAGTGAAGAAATTTTTCCTTACATCCAATCTAAACCTCCCCTGGTGCAACTTGAGGCCGTGTCCTCTTGTCCTCTCACTGTGAATCTGGGAGAAGAAACCTAACCCCATCTCACTCCAATCTCCTTTCAGGGAGTTGTAGAGAGAGATAAGGTCTCCCCTGAGCCTCCTCTTCCTCAGACTAAACAACCCCCGTTCCTTCAGTAACTCCTAATAAGACTTATTCCATAGACAGAATATAGATGGAGACTTACTCTCCGTCTACCATCACAGGGACATAAAAAGAGCAGAACTAAAGGAAAGAGCCTTCACATGCACAGCTCTTCTCTGTAATTGGAATAAAAGTTATCATTACAATTCATGAAGCACAGTAGTTGTAAAAACCATGCTCTACAGTGACTGTTAACCACTGCAGTTAGAATAGCTTGCAGGCTTTCTTGTTATGCCAGGGGACTAGTCTGATATTTAGCAGGACAAAGGCAATGCACAGTAATCTTTATGACACCTTTGTTCTTCTTCCTGAATTTGTACTGCACATTCCTCAGTTGTGGCCAAGGATCAGTGCCAAGATCTATTTAATGAATCAGAGGAATTGGCTGAAGGGGAGCAGATGAAGCCAAATAAAACAAAAGGGCTCAAACCAAATATTTTGAAATGGTCATCAGGGAATCAAACTGAAGAACGCTGATGGTAAGGCAAGTCTTGCTTGTCCCTCTCAGGTGAGCATATTCCCCGTGGAACTATGACCAAACCCCCCTTTTGCTAATGCCTATGGCATAGCTTACAGAAGTTTAAATACAACTAGAATTGTAAGGTATTAGTGTCTTCTGAACATCCCTCTCTCACACGCCCTTCTGTAAGTTAAAGGGCAAAAAAACCTGGAAATGGCAATCTTCATATCATCAATCTACTACAATTCAGAACAAGATGACTTGGTGTATCACAGCAGCATCATTTCCTATAACAAGCAGCACAAGGGTGGGCAGGAGTGCTGGCTGACTGCATAGCTTAGAGCACTACTCTGCAGCACAGCTCACTATCACTAGTCAGTCTGGGTGCTCAATCCTGACCATTCAGATTTTCCACAAAATGTTTCCTAATGTCAAAACCATCAGCACAACAAGGCATTTTATTAAAAATTCACCATGGATATCACTCCCTCCTTTTATGTATCATGGTCACAGAACAATCTTAACCTTTAGATTCATCCTTCTTTCATCAGAGACAACATTTCCTCCTCGACACATGGAAGCAACACTCTCCCCAACAGTGGAGTGTCAGACCTTTTTTAAAAGCAAACAGTCTAAGCAAAAGCTTATCTAGGCTTAACACTGAATCTTTACTAAAATACCAGAAATCTGTACCATGCTATTTGGGCCAACTCCAAAAGAATTTCATTCATAACCATTTTGTCTAGAGGAGTTGAAGAAATATTTGCTGTATTTTAACAAACCTGTTTCTTTCCTCCTAGCAATAAACTTGGAAGAACACTACTAGAAGCATTAGATTTCCTAACTAGAAGAATATAAAGTCTTATTGGATCCAGTTAGGAGAAAAGTGCAACCCTGTTTCAATATAACCACAGAATTGCTTTCAACAAGATATTCATTGAGAGAAAAGAAAGCTAGATTCTACAGAAGTCTGTATGTTTACCTCTTACTTTTACCTGTTTAAATACTGTATAATGATAATCCTATTTCTGAAGACATACGAAGCTATGAATTAATTCTTGCTTAAAATGATAAATCAGTATATCAAAGCCATCACATTTTAAAAGCTAGAAATGGCATCTTATCAGAAGAGTACATCAGAGTAAGAGAAAAGGAAAAGATGAGGTGTTTCTCACAATCTAGAATATTTTGTGTTGAAAACAAAGATTTAGGGAAGGAAATAAAAGAATGAGTAAGTAGTAATGTCCAGAACGAAGGAAGCCACAGACACTGGCTCCTTTCTGTACTTGTGGATGCCTTCACCTCAGACTCCTAGGAAACTTTTACTGGACTGCAGGCTACCTTGTAGATTTTACTCAGTGAATTATTGACAGAAGTATATATATTCCTCTCTTCAGGACAGTTAAAATGTGCACTAAGTAATATAAAGTTACGTGCAGAAATAGCTGTACAGATAAGTTTCACTTCTACAACCTCTCCATATTCCTCAGGAAACCAAGCTCCACTTAACGTGTCCTCATTTTAAGTTACATTACAGTATGGTTTAGTGAAACTACTGATGCTTAGAATTCAATTAATAGAAACAGAAGGAAAAGATGCATGCATGTTTGACTTGAAACCAACTTATAGAACTGATGTTAGAGCTGGAAAAAAAAACCCAGCTCTTTAACACACGAGGCAGGAAAACCAGAACTGTCTTTTATTTGAAAATGACATTCAGAGTATTTGTAAGATATTCCAGCTCAATAATTAACTACCATGGACCAAGCCTGCCAGAAATAGTAACATGGACAGACTCAGTGGACTTAGGTTATACATCAGGGCTCTTCTTACATCCTTTCCATTATAGATCCTTGTTACCTTTTGCAATAATAGCTACCATGGTACAGCCACTATGCTGCATCTTTCTTTTGCATCATTTACAAATCTAATGGTCTCAAGCCATCTAACAGATACAATTTGGACAGACCTTGCTAAGACGATTTCCACAGAGAGGAAAAGGTCTAAGGAAACTAATTTACCTTTAAGAGAAGTAATTCAGAAACATGATACCCAGTTTTGAAATCATCTAGATGTATTGGAGATGAATACCATAACACTTCAGTTCCGAATCATACAAATCACTTCTTAAAAATTAAGTCTGACTCTTAAATCACTTGCTTGTTATTTTTTTAAAATGGCCTTCACTTCATCAACTGCAAAAGCTACCTGTCCTGCATACAGAATGGTACTCTTTGATAACGTTTTCTTTATACTCATGTAACATCAGGGAAGTGCAGCATGGCACAGTGGCTAGGGCACTGGAGTGTGAATCAAAACATGCATCTTTTCTAAATATTGCTCTTCAATGAGTGTGACCTTGCAGAAATTACTTCACTATTCTGTCTCTACTTCTGTCTAGCCTTTCACTCTTTAGGTCACCAGTTATTCCCTACCAAGCAATTATACACAAAGACCAACTTCAGCGAACTTGTAAAGTATTTCTGCAACAAAAAAATAGCAACCAGTAACTATTGTGGAGAAAAAAATTCTACAGCAGGGAACTGATCATCTAAGAATTTTCTCCTGGCATGCATCTAGATAGTAAAATGTGGTCACATACTGTCCAGGTTCATTCCTCCTTTAAAAAACAGTTACCAATAGGCTTTCTGCTCTTTCTTACAATTGAATGTTAAAATAACTTTGAAATGTCAAAGACTTAGTGAAGTGGAAAAATAATTATTTGAATGCAGTCAGCCACTCTATCTTCTTAGTCTAATACTAATGGGAGAAAATGGAAGATTGTCACAGAATTTTAATGAATTCATTAGTTAATTATTGCAAAGCCCCTTGAAAGTGCTAAGAAAAATTATTACTTTTATTCCCAAGAAATTTTTTTATGGTGGCAGAGATGGACCTCCCACAATGACTTCTCTCTAGGTTGAACATACACAAATGGTGCAAAATAGCATTTATTTACTCCCTGCATAATTCAAGTAAGGACTTCCCATCAGAGTGAGATACTGACATATTAGTATACAAGTAGTATTATTTTCCTTTGTTAAGAGGCTCATTTAACTGATTCAGGTTAGCTGTACTCCAGGGTATGCCCAACAGGAACCAGGATGGTAAGTTAGCCAAAACACATACTGCAATTGCTGCATATGGAGACACATTAAGCCCTAACATAAATTAAAAGAATTCTGTCAGAAGATTCACGGACACAAAACTGCCCTTCTGCCAGGCTGAATTTGGCCCACCATCCCTAATTCTGTTGAATTTAGTAAGATAAACATGTCTTTTCATTTCCTGACTGCAGATAAGGCTGTCAAAATATTCTGGAATCAGCCACCAATTTTAAGACCTAATCATTCAGCCAGCCAGGCAAATGGAAAAGAGAAGCTTTTCTCATTAAGTAATGTCTAAAGAAAAGTTTAAATCTGTATTCCAGGAAAACATCTTAGTATTTGTTATTGCAGGACCCAAGCATGCAACAATGCATTGTGCATTTTAAAAGCTGTCTCACAGAAAGATGTGTCTATTCACAGAAAAGAGAACATTTTTCCTGTAAATGTTCACACAGGAACCTTTGCTAGAGAAATACCCTGACCTTTAGAAAAGTTTGTCACAGGATCTCTTTGTTTCTTTTCCATTCTAATCACCTCCTGTTTCAAGTTGGAACACTAGCATCCACTATTTTAAGTTAGTGGTGATTCAGATGTTGCTTACACTGACTTTTCTAAAGATTAATTAATCACATTGACTTGGTTTGTTTACATGAATTCTCCCTCTTGCCTTATTTCCCACAATATGTAATGGGACAATGATGTGAGAAGATTTTCAAAATCAGACCAAAGGCTTAAATACACTAAGATTGGGAACTCATCTATGTCTGGTGGCTGTGCATGGCTATGCATGTCACTATGCATGACACTGGCACTTCTTAGATTGTGAGACAGGTTAATGCAGAGGAAGACATACCTGGAACACCTACTGCCTCAATGGCTTCCATTGTAGAAGGAAACCCCATTTTTTGCATTGTCATGATACTTATGTTAATTGATTCACGTAGAGTGAGAGTGAGCTCTACGCACAATGGTTGAAATCCTGACTGCTAAAGACAGAACTTCCCTTGAACTCAGTCTCTTCCTTTCATCTCTATTCTGCCAGGTCTGGTGCCTAACAACATTGGTCCAACTTTTTAAAGTGCCAAAGTTGAAAAAAAGAAACAAACAAGCTAAAACCCTGACAACCAAGGCTGAAATTGAGCAATTATAAGAAAGTTGCACCTTTCCCTACTCCTTTCATATTTTTTACTTGCAACCTGCAAAAGAGAAACGTGGCCCACACTCCTCCCTCCTGCCTGCATACCACTGACACATTGCCCAAAGGTGTGAGCAGCAGCACAAGTCTGTATAGAGCCAAATCACAAATGCCACCACCACAGGGAAAACACAACAATGCAGAAAGCGTGGTCCCCAGAAGAATCATCTTTTGCGACAGAACAAAACACAGCGAGATCACAATGAAAAGAGAAGAGGGTAAGGAGATGTGAAACCAGCAGCAGAACAGAAAAACAGAAGGAAGGTTAGGTGGAGTAGGAGAATACGATCTCTTCCTTCAAGTTTAAACAAAGGAGAAAAGGGAACAGAAAACGCAAAGGGAGAAGGGCTGGTTTATGAATTAATTAAAACCCAAATTCATTCCAAAAGAATAGCTTTTTTACTCTGAGGTTGTGAAATTAAAAGGAAGCATTAAGAGGTTGTTATTCCTTATGACCTTTTCTTCTTCTCCTTCAAAAAAAAAGCCCACTCAAAACTGTCTATTTGCAGTGCAAATCAGTACTACCATGGGCCTCCAGGAAACACCAAAAAACCAAAACTAAGGAAAAAAATAACACTACAAATGAACCTCTGTGCTTTCCAGATCTGCCTTTGTTCATCAGAGTCATGGTCAAGGAGGACTTCCCATTTCAGAGAAACTACATTCATAATCTCCAAAATACTCTTCTTAGAAATTTACTTTTAAACCTTGAGAAACTGAGTNGACCTTTTCTTCTTCTCCTTCAAAAAAAAAGCTTTTTTACTTTTAAACCTTGAGAAACTGAGCGAACAGGATTCTAAAGTACAATTTCCTGTTGTTTCTGAAGCAGGTAAATATGGTTAGCTCTTTGGGGTAAAAAAAAAACACCCCAAACCAACAACCCCCCCCCCAACGTTCTTACTGCTGATATCCTTCCAAGTGGATAATTCAGGACTTTAAATGGATATCAGAAATGAACACCAGCCTCCAATGATGGCAATTCTATTTAAATTTGTATAACATACTCCATTTAACTACATGAATGAGGATTTCATGTACACCTGAAGATTGCTTTGTACTTGTAAAAGTAATATTTGTGTTTAATAAATTTAGTTTGCAAAGAGAGGTAGACTGAAAATTTAATAGAGATTCACAAAGATCTTGAGTCTAAAACTAAACATTAAGTTAATGTAAAGGTGTAAGACACATGAAACCCAGAACATTTGCAGTAGCTATGCAAGTCAGTGGAAACTGCAGGTGCTTGAAATACAGCCTACATACAAAAATTATTACAATAGACAAGTATCAGTAAACACAAAAAAAATTATGAAGACTAGAACATTAACCCTGGCATGGTATTCATATGATCATTGGTACTAGTGCCAGGAATGATAAGTGGAGGGAAACAGCAACCAATTAATAAGGTATGTGCACTTCCCCTAATTTATTTCTTTCCAGGTTAATTCAGGTCTCTATTTTAGAAAAACAAAACAAGGAAATTACCTATTTGTTTTAAGACCAAGACTTTGCAGCAATAACATGTAGAGCTCATATGAATAGTTGTCACATAGCAAACGAGGCTGTAATGCCACAATAGTTAGAAGGAAAATAATGACCTTGTTACAGTTACCTTTTAACATTTGTACTAGTTTCTGGAAACCTCAAATACTATATATTAAAACATAAAAATGTACACTATCAGTAACAACTACACTATAGTATTATATATAGTATATACACTATACTATAGTATAGTGTGTATATATATATATATATATGATAAATAACACAAATAGAACCAAGTTTATGCCTGTTTCTCATCATGACAAAAGGCATTAGCAAGAGAAGTGACAAAGCCACTGTAGCAGGCAAGGACCTAAATCTCACGTCTGAAAAGAAATAGGTGTGGAACACGTGCTACATATTTTCTGAAATCCTTTCTACATAGCATTTGTTACTAATGAGCATTGCATGCAGAGGAACATTTGTTTCTCAAGAGTACATTTGATCTTGCAAATTATTCCTCAGTCATTACTTACCCAGAATACCTTTCTGGGAATGGATTGCCTAGAGAAACCAATCCAGCTGACAGCTCTGCCCTAAAGCACAGGAGCAGTCCCTTCTCTTGTGTTCTTAGTTTGATTAATGTATCTGTTTTATGAAAAACACTAATTCCTTTCCATAGAATCTTTTCTGCCTGTTCTGTGCACTTCAGGTAATTGCAAGGCATATTCTACATGTGCTATGCCTTGGGGTCAAGCATGAACATTATTTTATCCTTCTGAAAAAAGTAAGGTTTTGTTGTGTGGTTTTATTTTGTTTTTGAAATTTCCTTAAAAGTACCAGAAATCTAAACCTACATGCAAGACTGAAGCTCTGGCATTCTGCACTGCTGGAATCCATCACAAGAACAAATTAAAGTATTATATACATTACCCTCTGTACTAATGAGTCTGAGGAAGCTTTCAAATGGAGCCAACCTTGATCTTACCTGTCCTGTATCCTGTGTTGTTGAGGTACACTGCAAACGTTCGTATTTCATGCTGAGCCTGCCAGGAGGGAGAAGAGCAGTTCTCATTGTTAGTGTAAGTGTTGTGGTTGTGGACGTACTTCCCCGTCAGAATGGAGGAGCGAGATGGGCAGCACATGGGTGTTGTCACAAAGGCATTGATGAAATGAGCACCCCCGTGCTCCATGATCCGTCTTGTTTTATTCATCACTTGCATAGAGCCTAAAAGAAAACCATCTCAAAATTATTTTCTTGTTTCAGTCACAAGAAGAGCGAGCTCATTTGTTACATCAGAGACCAGAAAGAAGCACAGGTAGTAAGGGCACTGCAATCTCATAGTTAGCCCAAATACAGAGATTATTCTCTCTCCTCTATTGAAGTCCTCCCATTGTTTTAAGAAAGACCAAATACTCAAGTACTAAATTAGCATTTGACTCAGAGCTGCTGACACAGATCATAATGCCTTTTAAATTTCTCTCTAAGCTCAGAATTTACCAGTGTAACTGCGTGCACCATCTATGCACCCTTTTCGGAGCCACTAGCACTGTTTTAGTAGCTGAAGACAAGAACCAGCATGAATTAGGCTAAGACAATGTAGCTTGAGGGTGAAATTCACTTTGTGCAGTAACCCTGACCAAAGTTTGCATACTCCTTAAGCATTATTTAATCCTTGGTTTGAGATGACACCTGACACACTGCCTTTTGTGCCAACCTTCTGCAAAAGGCTGAAGGTTGTAATTACAGAATCATAGACTCATTGAGCTCAGAAGCGACACTTGGAGGTAATTCAGTCCAACGCCTGCTTGAGCACAGACCGTCTGCTAGGGTTGTTCTCTAGATAGAATGCCTCCTAAGAATTTCCATAATCAACCTACTGAATTCTACCTATGCACTTGATTCATTCTGACAACAGCATTATCTAAAACTTTCTATATTTTCTTAGGCTTTGTTCACCAGAATCAGATTTTTAATGACTACTTGGGACAGATAACACCATGTACTTTATTAACCCTCTTCTAAAAACAAGCAAGGACTTGGATGACTTGGATGAATTGGGGAAATGGGAGTAAGAGTCTTTTGGCTGACAATAAAAACCACGCTACTGCCAAATGGCTCTTCTGTGTCCTATTTAAGACAAAGCTTTGGAAAAAAGACTGGATCTTTACCATAGACATCCACCCAGCTAAAAATGGATCCATACCAGGGTTCTTTCTACATGCATAAACACCAAGGATCAGAAGGAAAAAAGACATGTAGTTTCCCTCATCTGCTGGTGCCTGATGATTAAAACTGCATCGGAGTTATACTTGATATAGGAAGAATTTTCATTTTCCAAAGAACTTGTAATACTTGTCATCAGCATGACCTTGCAAAGAAGAAGAAACCTTTCCATTACCAACTCTCCCTCCTTGTTATGAGCAGGAAATTCAATGGACAACATGGAGATAACAGTATGGGTTCATGCTGGAGTAGGGTTTGGGCTAACTTACCCAAGGTTGAGTTGGACTAATAGTTCAGCTTTAAACAATGCATCCTGCAACCATCTGGCACAAACTGTTTGTTGTTTCTGTCAATAATGGGTTTAGGTTTCTTCTAAGCTCTTTAGGCAGGGATTTCATTACGAAATTGTAACAGTAAGTTGATTTGATACAGGGCACATTGATATAACCAGGAGCCAAAACCTAGAGGGAAAATGGTCATAAGCCACATACAAAATCTAACTCTGGCACTATGAAGGAAGGCTAATTGCTACTGTAGGTCATTTCACCTAAAACTGCCATGACATTAGTTTTCTTGAGATCATTCTGTCAAAATGAATATACATATATATATATTTTAAATCTGTTTGTGTATTTCTCAGGTCAGAGCACATCTCTGTCACATCACTCTGGGATAAGAACCAAAGCAGGTTCCTGCACCTCACATATCAAAAAAAAGTATCTGAAGAAAGGAAAATTTTTATTTCTCTAACTGTGGAACAACTGTTAGTGCTCAACAGCACTAACACCACAGTTACCAATCTTAACAGTCAATTATACATTATGTGAGCCTGGAAACCATGGACATTTCCTCTGTATTGTCTTATGAGCTAGCCCAAGCATAAATAGGCAGATTGAAAGAATGCTTTGTCATCCCAATATCAAAATACAATTTAACAATCCCTTTAAATGACAGAGGCATCTGTGCATAAGTAACAGTACATGTTAAGACTTCCCTTGGGGACAGTAAACCTCCTTTAATAAAACTGCTGTAATGACAAGGCCCTATATATCAACAGTCTTTAATACAAAAACATATGATCTAATCTACTTCCCCAGCTTGAGTCCTAATACAGAGTGACAGATCAGTGGAAGGTAAAAATCCAGTATACTCTTCTGCACAATCTTATATAGGCCAGCTTTAAATATTTTAAACTGTGTTAAACCAGCCAACCAAAACTTATTTTCTTCAGCTTGCCTACACTACAAACAGATTTGTGAGAAAAAGTAAAAATTGATCTTTCTGTGGCAGAAGATCACTTATGTGTTAATTAGCAACTGGAACCTCACCAAATCACCTTTTGAGTTGGGAAATCTTCTGGGGTTTCATTAGTGGATGGACCAAGAGAAAGCATGCTTTGAAGTGCCAATATTTAATTCAGAAAATGTTCTGTTACCTGTCTAAAACCACTGGTAATAAATAAAAAATCAGTAGTTTAATGTGAAGTTTCTAAGCTATTTTAAAAATACATCCATAGGAATACTGTGAAAGTATGAAAGCTTAATCAATTTAATTGATTTTCAAAACCTAGCTTGAAATTGTGCTTGTGATGTGTGCAGTATCCATAACTGCTTAGAGTGGCTTCAGAGTTCACTTTAAGGATAAAGCTGGTATTTTGACTAATATTACTGGAGAAAAATACTTGTTGTTTATGAAATGATACTGACTTTCTCATTAGTTGTGCTTTGTTGTCAGGGATCATAACTTATGAGTTTTAGGGAGCTCCAGCTGTTGAAGAATTTATGTACCAACTGACTTAAGCTCAATTTAAAAAGTGGTATCCATATGCATGTAAGTAAACTGAACCCCAGAATGTTAATTAATTGTCCTGTAAAGCCTTCTAATTTTTATCCTATTTGAATCTCATTTAAACACCCTTTTCACATCTTCATTTCCTTTTTCCCCCTCCTCTCATATTTAATTTTAACAAGGCTCTAAGGCCCTAATCTCCATGTATGATTAAAAAAAAAATCTTCCATGCTACTTTTGTAGTTTTTCAGAGGAAGATGTAGGAACATACAAATCATCTCTCTCTCAGATCTCTGTTGTGGCTGAAACATCTTCTAAATAATCAGATCTTTCTCCAAGTATGAGATAATGACATAAACTGGTTTGTTAAACCACAGCAATATGGTAGGCAAACCTAATTATGCTGGAGATGCGGAGTCTGTCGCACAGGGGACATCAGCATTATACTAACTTGGACTTAAATGGCTCTAATGGGGACAAAAAAAAGGTCTTTGTTTCTAATTAATTCTTTCTCCTCACCAGTATATTCCTTCTTTTTATATTATGCTTGTCAGTACAAGCCTTTTGATTAGGCACTCAACTGCATGTATGTTTCAGTAGTTCTTTGGTGTTCTCATTTGTCTTCTCCCATTTGTATCCATTACAATTTACACTTGTCCTCCTTTGACCTGGAGATTCTGCATCCTTTTCATCAATCTTTTCCTATTCTCAATACAAGGATAAGGTTTGGTCTTCGAAGTAAAACTCATGATTAACAGTAGCACAAAGAAAGTTGTACTCCTTTCCTGAAGGGACGTTCTCTTTCTGGTAAACTCCTCCTGCTACTGGTATATTGTTAGATCTATCTTAAATTAAAGGAAAGGCTGTTCAAAGCACTTGATATTGTGTTGTCTTCCCTTCTGCCTCAAAGGTAACCACAAAAAACCAATGAAAATTACAACACCCATAAGTTACAGAATATTCTTAGAAACAGATGAAATCTTAGTTATGCACAGCTTTCTCTGCTACAGTTTCATAGCTTCCAAATTTTCCTTAGCTTTTATTTGTAATTCACATCTTGTTTTCATCTTTCTTAAATGCATTAACCACAAGTCCCACAAATTACAATTTTGATTAACTTGGACAGCTCACCAGATAACAGACAAGAATAAAAATTAATTAAAACAAATATTGTCTCTCCTAAAGCCATTAGTGGCAAATGACAAATATCAAATCTCAGCTTCATCAAATGGATTTCCCTTAGTTAGATCCTAATTTGTGTGGACACATGCCCATTATGCTTGAAATTGGAAGCAACAGATTATCAAAGAAGAGAAATACACTGCCCAGAGGACTTAGACCTAATTGCATCAGAAACAAGCAGGCTAGCATAAAACAGAAGATGATGAATTTTTTAGGACCACCTTCTGAGCCTGCAAGATAATGTACTTGAAGTTCTTTTCATATACATTATTGAAACTGCTTTATTTGTGATCCAAATAACCATTTTAAAAAAGTGACAACAACAGAATTTTTCTGATCCTACTAATTTAAATTCCCTTTGTATTTGGTGGGGTTAGGGCCATAGCAGGCTTCCTCACCACCTTGGGGAAGAATGTGACATCTACGATACTGCAGATGTGCAGCAACACTGATAAAAGGGAAGCATCTCTAAGAACACTGCCACATTGCTGTGATTAACTTCTCAACTAGATGAGTAAATGTTTAAGTAATACAAGTTGATTAACTTTGTGATTGTGTTCTGTTCCTTCTGTGAGGTCTATTTTCCAGTTTTTCCCATCCACACTAGAAATCTGATGCAGTAACTATCATGAAACCCCACCAGACCACACATATGCAAGCTCTCATCTTTCAGATGATCCAGGCTTTATACTCACTTAAAAGCATGCTTCTAATGCAAAATTCCTCATGTAAATTGGTTTGTGTTAATGACTTCTCCTAACTACAGACAACATTTGGTAAATACAAGCTTGTTCAGGTAACAGAACAAAACCCAAACTCTGTCAGTTAATTCATTATTCCAAACCATTAGGCAAAGTGTGTGTTTTATCTTCATCTCTTTTCTTCAGCAATTAACACAGTGTTGAATAACAAAGTAGAACCTTTTCATACTAAGTGATTTCTGGTCAGTAACTAACCACACATCTAAATGGACAATAGCATGAATAGTACAACTACGTTAGGTAACATTTAAGTAATTAAAATTGTACATGTAATAAATGTCTGCAACTATACAAAAAAATTGTGTAATTATATGGTGCAATAATCAGTTATGAATTTAAGCCTACTGCTTTGGCACATAGCTTCCCACGTTATATTTGTTATTGCCAGGAGCATAGTTCAGTTGTCTAGATGAAGACAGATAGGTAGGAATCTCATATTTCAATAGAAACAGGAAGTCTGACATTAAGTTAAGACTAACTTTTGCTATCCTTGAATTGCATGCAGACAGAAAGTATTTCCTATGTCAAGGTAGGTTTAAACTTCTACTTATTCTCCCTATCATTTTTCACACTGAAAAAAGCCAAGTATTTTGAACAAAAGACTCCAGCTTCAGGGAAAAGCAGTGCCATAGTCATTAGCTAAAATCCTCTTTATGTTGGGCTCTTACCAAGTTCTACATCCTGATCATCAGTAAGAACCAGGATGATGTTTGGGCGGATGTTTCGACGGTCTCTTTGAAACCTTCCCTTCAGACGCTGATTTAACAGGAAAGCTGAACTTCCATCCAACAGTGATAAAACAGTCATCATGAATAATCCAAGGACAATACTAAGCTGTGCCATATTGTGCTGATTTAGTGTTCTCTCTGAACAAGGTAGGTTAATGGCTTCTCTTTCTTCTTTGTTTGCAGGTCTCCTGTAAGGGAGAAGGAAAAAAAGTATTTATTTACACCTTGACCCCTCTGCCCCCACCAAGGAATAGCAAGTTTTTCTCCAAAGTAGTAAAAAGCAATATGCTAGAAATAATAAGAGAACAACAACAACAAACCCCAACAACAAAGCAATTAAATGTTTCTCTAATGTCAGCTAGAAGCAGAATTTCAAAATATTCACAGTTCATAACCCTTTACCAATGTAGGCAATGAAGTTTCACTCTATGCTCAAATTTGACAGCAAGTTCCAGGATTTAACAGAGTATCAAAAACTCTACTTTTTCCTTCAATTCTTATGAAAAGCAATCTTCCTCCTTGAAGTTCCAAGGATGTTTTGAGATGACATTTTGTTTACCACATCAAAAATGCAGATGCTGAAGAAAAACCTCACATCCATCCATATTTTTAAACAGGACTGTCGTAAAATTTACGAGTTAACACCACATTTGCAAATTCATAGAAGATCCTCAGATAGAATACTTGTTATACAGTGATTTATCTTACAAATTTCATTAAGGGACAGAGCTGCCCAGATCTTGAAACTATGGTATTATACTGTTTGAAGTCTACTACAGCTTCGATGTCAGTGTGATATCCCTTCAGCAAGTCTCTTTGTTTCCAATATTTTTTGAAAAATATTATTAATGAAGAGATTTGAAGGTGCATTACTGCAAATGCTTGGGATTGGATGCACTGAAATGATTTGCACTGCCTGTGACTTCTCCATCATAAATATGAGGCCCTGAAATTGACCTGTTTGAAAAACACCACATTTGACTGGTATTGCTCCTGTTAATGAGCCAATAAAAAAGTCTTAGCAATTCCTACAAGGAGATTCCAAGAAAATTAATAAGGGAGCTGAAGAACTTCTGAAATTGTAGTTTTGCTCAGTGATCTTCTAGTACAATAGGACTTTCTCTTGCTTTAAAACTATATTCAGAACATCAAGTACTAATTATTTCGTCAGATCCAGTGATCAGTGGTTCAGTTTATGAATTACCTACTTGCTGCCTGCCTTTTCCTGGCCTGATGCCAACGATCTCTTGTAATGCAGTGAAAAATCAATTAAAAATGACATCAGGGAGACTATCTCCTTTTTGTAAAGGCCAGAAATGGCTGAGTAGAATGAACCTAGCACAGCATGTTTTGTCCAAAGAAATACATTTGCTATTCTGTCCCTAAAGCCACTTGGGAAAACAGTTTTTCCTCCAGCAGATTATTTCATAGCTACATTATTACTTCATCTCTGTCAGTGTCTGTTCTTTGAGATAAACTTTGATTAAGGAAGTTCTCATGAAATAGCAAACCCACTGGTCTGAAAAATTATACTCAGCTTCTGTGCTTATTTAAAAAATGCACACTGCATTTTCACACAAGTCAACAGACACATAGCTATAGTATGATGCAATACTTATGAAGGCAGCTTTCCAAAAATGTACACCAACAGGGTTTTGAGGAAATGAAAAAATACTTCTTCCTTAATAGTCTCTTCAGCAAGTTTCACAGGCAGGTGAATTTAACTTTTTTCATTAGAAAATAAAAACTTAAGTTTAAATATGCTAGCACTTGTTTCCAAAGAGGAAAGTCCAGCTTCCTCAGTTTACAGAAACAGCTTTAGTACCTCTGCTGCTGCTCAGAGACTTGCCAAGCTGAAGGAACACCAACAAGTCCTATCAGTTTTCATTCCTTGTACTCAGAATTCCATCTGCAGCACTACAACTCGGAAGAATCATGTCAGATTCAATGTGCTGCTACTGTCCAGAGTAGTCAAAAGCAGCTTGAGAGGCAAACCTGGATCTGTTTCAAAAGAGAAGAAAAAGTTAGTTTAGGATATTGCCAGAGACCAGCTCTTTAGGACAAGGGGTAGAGAAATAGCTTCTGCTCTTCAGAAATGACACCATACGTGCTTCTGTTTCAAAACAAACCCCAAAGAAACCCAAAACTACCTGAGAACACAGATGATCTCATTACACACAAACATTTTTCTGAAGGTCTAAAAGTTAAAGTGATTTTTTTCTGCTCTATAGCAGCCAATAACTTCTGGGAATACTAGCATTTGCTGACTTTTCTGGCAGCAGTTAGCTGCCTGTTCTTGTTCTATCTGCTCAGAACTACACTCACTGTGGAGTACTGTGCATGTAACACTTTCCCTTGCATTTTTCTCACTTCTTCTAAACAAATGCATGGAAATAACCTCACAACCTCATTGTTTCTCTCTCCTCAGCCTGGGTTTTTCTTCACTGTGTGCTGATTCTCACTCCATTGGATCTAAAAATAGCAGTTGTCCTCAGCTCAAAGAGGTGCTTTTATATATATCTGTAAAATACTTAACATGCTTGGAGATGTGCATAAACTGCAATTCCACTGCTATTTTATCCACACCTATATATTTATAGTTAAAAGAATTAGTTATCTGATTGGATGGTGAGGGTGGAGGAGAGAATTTCCTGTCAAGTACAACAGGCATTTTCTACCAAACCTGTTATCTCTCTCAACTCCCTCCTTGATGAAGATTTTTCATTCTGATGTGTTATGTTCCTATTATTATCAGTGTAAGTACTTCTGGGAACCAACTGAAAGTATGTAATTATGTGCAAAACTCATACCAATAACTAGGTAAGAAAATTAAAGCAGATTTAGAAAATAACCTATTTCTTGAAGTATGCATTCATAAAAGACAGACATGCCACAACTAACACTATATATGCAGTAAAATCTAGAAGCCAGCTTTAAATAGCTCCCAGAATAGCAACAGAAGAGTCTCTTGCATGGATTGTCAGTGGTCAATTATAGATTGGGTTTTTTAACCCCTAGCCTTCAGTGAACTTCAGGGAAGAAATACGACAAAGCCTCTATTAACAGTTCTTCCCCCACTTCTGTCAACAAATTTAATCTGCACCTTACAGATAAAGCCAAAAGAGTTCCACAGCAGTGCCCCAATCTGCCTTCACATTTAATATAGCACCCTTTCCAACAATGCATTTTGATCTGAGTGGTACAGATGGCCCATTGCTTTATGTGCCTCTGCAGGCCATCCTCCAATATTAAAGATGCTTAATCTGTAGCAGCATGAGAATTGGGTATGCCTCTTATTTTCCCCCAGATTGCATGTACAAATTTGACAAATGTGGTCACTCCTGTTTTATAAACATTCTTCAGCCGGGGCATATAGCTGAGCTTTATTAAACCTACAAAATCTCCTAGCAGGCTGCTTTCGAGAAAGTCTGCTCCTCTTATTTTCTATGGTTTACGGTCAAGTTTAACAAGTGTCTGACTCCCTTCATAGCCTGAATTAGATACAGCTGCCTCTTTTTGTTCTTAACTCCTGCTAGTACAGGGAATGAAAACAGAGCCAAACTCAATTCTCCTGTGTGGCAACACAGAACATTACACTAAGTCACATTATAAATGTTGAAGAGATAAAGCCAGACTTCAGTACATTTATTCTATTTATAAATAAGAATGGAGCCAAGTTCTGTTCCCAAGTAACATTTACACAAAGGAAAGGCTTCTTTTTAATACTGCCCTCAGTAATTAATGTCAGTTCTACAGCAGCACAGTCAGGACACACAGGGATGACCAGCATCAATTCTTTCCCCAGATGGTATTTTTAGCTTGCTATTGATTAGTATTGCTTGGCACAGATGTAAACAGGCTCTGTGTGCACAACGACTAACTGACTGCAGCTCGCACACACTAGTGCTCCCAAACCTTGCTAATGCAAGTCCTAGCACAACTGTCCCATGCATAAGCCCAGTACAACTTCACTGAAGTCAAATAACTAAGTTATTCCAGTCTTATGAAAAGTAGTGCCTTTCTGTAGCAGAACAAGTACAAACACATAACTAGTTCTTGTATCAAACAGGTAAGTTAATCCTGTTTTGAGCCTTCTTCAAGAAAGCTATTTCTAGTTATGTTTGTATTAACTGATTTTTTTTTTTTTTTAAAGAGCATATTGCAAGGCACTAAATACAGAATTGCTATGGCAAGTTCAATTTGCTCAGCAGCCACCACAGAACAGGGTAACAGCATGTAAGCCACACAGTGGAACCGCAGAATAAGGGAAAGCTGGTTAGCAAAAAGCAGTGCACACCTGCTCTGAAGACACCTGGAGCCAACACCAGGTGTGGTCTTCAAGCAGACTTAGGTGTGCCATTTATCCAATGTTTAAGTTCACTGAAATACATGGTGCTGGAGTCATTCCCTAGCAACCAACTCAATTAAAACCACTTTGCCAGTTAAACAGATTCAGTGGTGCTGCTCTTCTTTTAACACTTGAATCAGTCCTAAACATCCAGGTTTGGTTATGACAAGTCTTTTTTCCCCCCAAAGCTGTCAACCATCATTTGAAACCATTATATTGTGTTTGTCAGAGATGAATACATTTTTGTATGTGGATTGGGAAGTATATTGTTTGCAATCAAACAAGATTCTCCAGGGAAGGCTGGCATTAACTGCTGTCATCTAACAATACACTATGTTTTCTTATAGTTTTATACTTTCCGGTATTTTTTTCCCTAGGCAGTCAAAAATTTAAGAGAAAGTATAAAAATGAACCCCCCAGTGCTATATGTGACTCTCAAAGATTACAGTTGTGCTGATTGCCTACAGAAACTATGGCTACAGTATTTTTATTTGCAAGTACAGAATTTCTTTTGAAGAAGCCAGCAGCATAACTTCCAGGCATGCTGGAGAACTATTCAGATGTGTTCTTCTGACTTGCTTTCCTTATGCTGGTGTACTCTATACCAAAGCTAAACATTTATCACAGGAAAGCTTACTTGCATTACAGAATCTCTTCCCTGTTCCGTAACTTTATTTTAATGAAACTGAATTATAAATTAATTATAAGTTTTCCTGGGATTTGGTATTTTAAAGTATTTTAAACAGCACAGTATACTTTCCATGAACCCATACTATTTTTCCAGTTCACTGCTTGCACGTTATTATTAGAACAGCCCAGCAGCACACACGAAATTAGTCAGTCCTCAGATAGGTTAAACTACTGTTTGAATCCCCCAAATCCACAACAATAAACATGCTTTTCTGCACCACATGCAAAGATAGCCCAATAACTTGAATGAGTTTACTAATTATTTCTCATACCTATTATCCTCACGTATTTATAAATAATAGACAGTCTTTGACTTTAAAGATAGTGACAGTGATTTGTATTAAGTACAGTAATAACCACAGACTTTCACTTCTGAAAATACCAGAAGGGAATGAATGCAAGTTCTTTAAGATAGAAAAAGTAGAAAAAAACACTAACCATTACACAAATACATTCTAGCAAGTTAACAGAAGAAATTTTGTAGCCATATAGAGGGAGAAAAAAATAATCATGCTGCGTGCATCCATCTACAGACACATCCAGACACTCAGATACAGGCACTACCCGGACACTCACGGTGCTTTGCTACACGAGAAGCAAAGTGCTACAGCATTAGCTGTCTTTGGAAAGTCTTCTGGGCACAGACACAACGCGGCTGCCGCTGCCTCTCCTCGAGAACACATCCAGTGGGGAGAGGGGGTGACAAGGCGCACAGCCCCGCCAGCACCTAACACCAGAACCGTACCCGCTCCTCCCCCGCTCCAGGGCTAGCAGTGAGCGCCCACCCCCTGTGCCGGGCAGCAGCCCCAGGGCCGGGCAGGAGGTGAGGCGGTGGCGCTCGGGGAAACTGCCGCCGCAGTAGACGGGGCTGGCCTGGGGCAGCGGGGTCAGGACCGCACAGCATCACGTCGCCTCTCCTCCAGCATCCGCAAGTCCAGCACCCGGCGCCTCTCACCGCCCGCTCGGCCCCGCTACCTTCCCAGCCCCAAGCTCCCTTTCTCCTAACACTCCTAACACCTCACTCAACTTCCAGCCCCACCCGTTACCTATGCAGCAGGAGCACGGCCAGACCTGATCGCCGCCTGCCGCAGCAGACCCTCCGCCCAGGCTCAGCTATAGCAGCCCAGGCTGGGCTCCGGCAGCCCCAGCTGCGAGGGCTCCGCCGCTTCCAGGCTCCGCTCTGTTTCCAGCTTGGGGGAGGGGGGGGAGCGGACGCGCAGGCAGACAGGAGAACTCCAGACAGCCCTTCTTCCAGCGCTCCTTGCGCGGGAAGCGCCAGCATACACTCACCCGCAGAGCCGAGCCGGCGCTCAGCCGAGCCGTGCCGTGCCCCGGCCGGTGCTCTCGCCGCCCGTCCGCCGGGAAGAGCATCCCCAGCCGCGGCGCCGGGCAGCGGCCAAAGCCCGTTTCCCGAACAAGCGTTTAGAGGAAGCGCTCGGACGGGTGCTGCCCCCGCCCCTTCTCCCTCCCTTCTTCTGCTTTTCCCGTTTAAAAAGTTCATTTACCTCGAGGATCCTCCTCCCAGCACTGACGCAATGCCCCGGCGGCGCGCAGGGAGGAAACCTGTTCCACCAGCCCCCGGCGAGTCCAAGGTCCAGCGGCTGCGGCTCTGCCCTCCCAGAAAGCCCGGGGGTACTCGGGAGGGCAAAGGCAGCCCCGTCCTAGAGGAAGGGGCCGAGGCTGAGCTGCCGCCGGGTGCAAAAAGCCTTTTATAAGCGAAGGGATTACAGAGTGAATTAACTGCCCCTCATTTCATGCTCCTCTTGTCTCTCATCGGCAGCCTTTGCCGAGCTCAGTCAGGCTCCCGACAGCTGATCTCCTCTAAGCGCTGCTGGGCTGGGGAAGGAGGTGGACTCCCGAGGGGCTGGGGTCTGCGTGGGACCCTCCACGGAGACACCTGTGGAGGGAGAGCCTGATGACTTCACGTGTGGGTAACAGATCCCATCCCACCTGTGCAGCTGAAATTAATGGGCCCACTATGCTTGAGTAATTAAGACAGCCTTAACCAAGCTCGTCAAGGCAGGGACTGCATTCACAGCAGGTGCTGTCTACACTGCTTGGATTCAGTTACATTCTACTTCTGCCTGGAGCGTAACAGTGTTTGGATAAATATCTAAACACATATCTCTTCAATTAATTATTTTAAGGACCTCTTAAATACACATCTTTCAAAACTACAGATAGCTTAATGTGCTAAAAAAATTACAAAAGTATAACATTTTATTCTAGCATTCCCATGCTGACAGCATCACACATGCATTACAAGTTGTCTCAGAGCCTCCTGACAGTTATTACATCTAACACTGAATTACCCATGGAGGAGGCCAAAGATCACAAATTCCAGTTCATCTGAAAGTGTTTATTTTGCATTTGTATCTTTAAAATATGCATTGGGAAACATACACCTGAAAATAAAAAGAACTTTAAGCTGGTATTTTTATCATAAAATTATGCTGCAGTGAAAATGGTTTATGTAGTTGAAAAAAGACAGGACACAGTTATCCTGTGCAAAAGCAATGATCAGTTGAAGAGGATTGAAAATACAGACTTACACAGCTGCAGAACCAGCAAGGAAATATGACAGTTCCTGAAAATGCTGTAGGAAAATGACTAGCTGCAGTTTCAAGGAAAATTCCCAAAGCAGCAAAGACCCACAGAAAGAACTATAGCATTCTAGAAGTAAGCAATTTGAAAAGCAATACAAGATAGAAATATACACCTTTGCTCCAGCTAGGATTTATTTCAATTTCTGCTTTGTAACAAGTATTGCCTCCAGTGACCTAATTTGGACTTTGCTGGAGAAGGTGAATAGTCTTGCACATTTTTTCATTGCTGTCTACATTCATTGCTACACGGACTGATCTCAAACTAGCAAAAACAGGAAGCAGCACAATTCCCTCAAATAGAGGTATGTCACTACAAAGGTACCAAACGTGCTTCTGCATAGACAGGAACACCCAGCACAAGCAAAGCACTTAATGTCAGTACAACTGTGTACACACTAGGGGCTGCAACAGTCTAACTGTGCTGGTGCAACTCAACCACTTCCTAACAGGCAGTTACACTGATACAAAACCTGTGTGTAAAACAGAAGCTACACCTTGCTAATATTTTGATAGAATTGCGATATTGCTTTCTAAGATAACATTTGACCTTTTGCTAGAGCCTTTCATCTCACAATAAAACAATTCACAGACAATTAATTTTTACAACCCACCTGTGAGCTATGACATTCTGATTCTGCACATGTTACTAAACATGAGTTAGTGCCAGATAAGGCAGCTGAGTCAACCAGAGCCAAAGAAGCTTTCAGAAGCAAGGCCAGGAACACAACCAGGAACTCAGCATTCCTCTGTCCTAACCACAGGTCAGCAGCTTGCCATCTGCAATACACAACCTCTACAAAATCTCTCTAGAGGAACTGCAAACAGTAACCACTAGACAGAAGAAAATACAAAAAGTTTGCTACATAGAGGTCCACGTGTTACATCAGAGAAGAAAATGGACAAGCCTCCTGTTTAAAACATGAGCACTGTAAAAGGGATTTTCCATTATAAGAAACATATGACCTAAAATAGAGCTACAAAGTGAATTTTCAATAATATTAACTACAAGCAACAAAGATATTAAAACTAGTATTAGTGACATTAGTATAGCAATCTAAATTTGATTTAACATCCCTGGAAAATCTGTTGCAATAGATCCCTCATTTCAACAAAAGGCTATATTCACCTCACAGTGAGTGCATGTAATTTCCATCAACGTTAATGGGAGTTATGCAAGTGTATTAAGAGGATAATATACCCCCTGGTCTGAGACAACCCTGCAAAGTGAAAGGTGCTTCCTCTTGAAGCCAATGGGGTTTCCATCTCATGCATTTCAAAAGAACTTGTTCTGGCTCTGTTACAAGACAGGATGGACGACAACTAGTATGCATATTTGCTGAATAGTTTCAAAAGTTAAAGCAGTTTAGTAATTTCAGCTCCTTTTCCTATTGCCAAAAAATAGATGTATAAAACCCTGTGGTTTATTTGAAGTCTAGAGCAATAAAATTATGCGAAATTACTGGGAAAACAAGAAGGTCTGAAAGGCTACTGCTGCAATAGGGAAGGAACTTCTTAGGTAACTACTTTTTAAATAAACCAGATTCTTTTCATTCACTACCTGGAAAACAATTTCATTGGTGTATATTGATCATCACAACTGAACAGGAATTCAAAAGATAAAATGAGGAAGATCATTCCCTTTCACTCCCACACCAGAGCTTTTTCACTGTGCATCACCAACTAAATTTCAGATCTCTCTCATACTGTCACTAAACAGCTCAGAGTTATTTTACTGTACTTCATATAACAAACGCTGCCTCTTATTTAAATAACTTGTCAAAAAAAACCCAAAACAACAAAACCACCAAAAAAACAAACCATGAAAAACCCAAACAAACAAACAAAACCTACAAACCATCCCAGGATATACCTATTAAAATTAGTAGAAAACAGACATGGAGTCACTTCTTTAAATACATCTTTCTGCATTGTTAGGTACATAAATCCCTCAAAAAATTTAATCTACAGTTTCTCTGTCCACTTTACTTTCAAGTAGTGTGGCACAGAAAAATGTACTGATCAATGCATGTTGGACTGTTTACTAAACTATGGATTGGGATGTAAAAGGGAACCACTTTGAGCCAGTTGGCAGGTAGTGGGGATCCACGTCATTATCTTTTAATCAGTCCTGAGAAAACAGCTGGAACTCAAGGATGTAACAAGCACTCACAGAGACCTGTCCCCCCCAGAATGGAGCACAATTGGAAGAGCAGCATGTCAGCCATAGAGAAGAAACTTTTGGGAAACAAACGAACAACACAGAGTCCAAAGTCATTAAGAAACCACTCCAAAATAGCAGATAGGCAACATGCTGTGCAAGGCATGTCTTCTTTACTGTTGCCAAATACATTGTGCTTTCAGAGCTCAAACATTGTTTTCTTCTCATGTTACATTAAATAGGAAAGAAGGGCTGGACTTCACATTTTTACATACTTGAGTCAATGCCTTCTAACTCTTCCTCAGACTTGCTAGTCTTTATACTAATCATACGTAAACCTTTGAAACCATTAGTCATTTTCATTTCTCCTCTGTGCTTTAATATTTTCTAATGTATGTACACGTGCCTTGAGCTGTCTTTAAAGACCTAGAAATAACAACAGACCATGGGTTTGATCTCCTTTGCTTTTCCTCAGTGTAATTTATTACAGTAATCAGTCTAGAGTTATACTAATTACACTGGTCAGAGCCCTTATGGCATTACAGAGTTTAATTTTTTTTCACTTCTTTAAACAACTGCATTTCAGTTGCACTAAATGTGTAGATACTGCTTTGACAACAAATCCAAATGCTATTAGGAAGGCATAAACAGCACAATATGCTCCATTCCTTGATCCCTCATACGGCATGCATTATGTACTACAGACTCCAGCTCAATATGATTTTGTGGGCAACTCTTTTATCTTTTAAAGCCAAGTTGCACTTCCTATAAATATACAATCACATTATTGGGGGAAATGGCTTAAATGTTTTGAGGTACTTTTAAAATTAAGAAGGGGAATACAGCCATGAGAAGCAAAGGAGAAGGGAAAAAAAATTCACTTTGCTTGCTTGAGCCAAGTGTTAAGCAAAGAAATGCATTACACACTTCTGTGAGAAAATAAAGATTTAGGATACTGTATGAATTTAGTTACAACTTTGAAATTACAATGTAATGCATAACTCACAGCAGTCTATGCAAGTTACGTAGGGAAATACTGAAGTAGCAAAGTTAATGGTGAAGTTGCAACAGTAACAAAAGTAAACACCCCCCCCCCAGTGCACTGAGAAAAGAAACAGCTTAATTATTTGGACAGAAACCTCAAAATAAATCTTTCCTGGAAAGACAAACAAATTCATACTATTAGAATGATCCTAAAATTCACATATAAAATTAATACATGCGCTCTGAACATTAATGCTATTAATAAGGTTCAAAGATGCATGCGAAGATCTATACAGAGGATGTAAATTCAATGAACTCTTGTTGGTCACAGAGCTCATATAAAGAAGAAAACAGATGAGAAAAAAACAGGCCTCTTTTTTCTCCATTTGTAAATTGTCTTTAGAATAGCTTGTTGAAGCCAGCAATGATTTAATAATTTACTTTGAGAAAGAATTTTTCTTTTAATAAAGAATTCAGATTTTTTTGTATATCCTGATTTAATTTCCCTGGTAGGCTTTCAATACATTTTAGTATAGTGCTCAGGCTGCCTCCTATTCTAGTACCTGGATGGCAGTCCTCACCTTAATACAGCACTGCAACATCCGCTCTTTTCTGCCTCCCACCATGCAGTTAGTGTTAGTGGAGGATCCATCTCCAGTAGAGCACTCCTGGCACCCTCAACAGTCAACTTCATGTTCTGCTTATCGATAACTCCCAAATTGGAGCAGGTATCCAGCATAAGTTATGTACTCTTCACCATATAAAGGTTTGTTTTGTGGTTTTTAGGTTCAGGTGAATTTGCTGCCCCTACAGCAGAAGTACCCTCACTTCCAAAAATCTATTCTGTAGGCACAAAGTCCAAAGAGATGCAACTGGATTTCACCTCCATTAGGAAAGCTACTTACTTTAAGCTGTTTACTTTGCTTTTCATGATGTTTTCCAGTTATTACTGTTTAGAAGTTCTCCCTCTCTACCTCATATACTTTAATAACAACATAGATATCTAGATCTGACTCAGTACTTATATATTCTAAGCTGGATTTCAGATGCACCATTTTAAGAACTATAAGGAGAGCATAAGTATTAGGCTAAGTCATTTTCTTGTGTGGTGTGTGTCTCAACGGCAAAAGCGAGGTGAAGCTTATGGTGGGATGTGATACCTGTTATTAGATCAGCTGCTACATGTAAGAAGGAACAGACACACCCTCGGGCACATCAAGCACTTCTTCAGGTCTGAAATAGAAGCAGCAATCTTCAAAGCTAAACTGCTCTAGTTTAACTAATATGTTAATCAAGCCATCTGAAAGGAAAGTAGCTCACATCTCTGGTATAGGAAGTCTTGCTTAAAATGAAAGAGGAGAGGCAACTTGATCTGTTACAATAAAGTAGTAACCAACCTCCTGAAAAACACAGACTTATTTCTGAGTTGGAGATACAGCAGAAATTAGAAAAGAGGTTAAGAAAATCATCTCACCTATAAAACTACTATCTCTAACATTTATCATTTTTGCCTTTTAACAGAATAATGATTTTTAATATTGAGGCTTACCTTTTGAAGGTGCTTTGTAGCTGTCCCTTGAGGGTCAGGATTGATTCATCAGAGAGAGAGTGATTACTTTATGAGAAATGCTCACCTACCAGCCATTGGCATCTCTCACTTATTGATTACCTGCAAAGATCTTGGAGGTTTCCATGATTCGCCTTCTGTAAGGTCATTTGGTTATGCAAGTTATTTCCTCTGGGGCCTACTGAGATATACCAGCAAGTAGATAGGCACTTTTGATAGTGATATGGTAGCTCTATTACTCTCAAAAATATAATAGTATAAACAAATCTGATTTTTGTTGATCTTTCAGAAATTTCAGGCTGATTATAAAGTTGTCTAAAGCACTAAAAATAAGTCTCCAGTTACAGACTGTGTTCAGAGTCCTATGCAATTAGATTAGTCTTTCATACTTTATATAACATGGTAAGATTCCAGTTCTGTACTCTGAGTAACATCCTGGTCTTCTACATAATTATCTTTATTTCAACCTTTTATTTTCTTTGTATCACATAAGTACCCATTTCAAATGATTTATATCTGTGTTTTCTTCATGTATACAGCATACTACAAGATCAACTGAGTCTCTTTGTTATTCAATATTGACTTTGAGTTATTATTTGTAATCATAATTTCTCTTTTCATTTGAAAAAACACTTAGCTCTGTGTCATTTTCTCTAGATTCACAAGCAGCATCCTCTCTATTTGCCACTTAAAAACCACCCTAACTCATCACCATTGATAAGTGTCTCTGGCTACCACTATATTTGGCAAAGAACAAAGTGAGCCTGATTGGGCCCTCTAACCATCATTTTGATTTCTATCTAAAATTATTTTTAAATATCACAGCTGCCCTTCCTGGCACAGAATATGTATTATTTCTGATTTCAAGAATTCCTTGAAAATTGTCTGATTCTGAATTTAGAGAGAATTTTATTACTAACTTTAGTAGAAACACAGTCTCTATTTCTATCACTGCAAAGCTTTTGCACTACCAGTGAGCAACAAATTCCAAGTCAGATATCTTACATATAGTAAGTCTCAATTACACACCTAAAATGGAGTGAATTGGTTTTTCAGAAGTGGTTAACACCCACAGGAAAATTTATGTAGCCTTTCTCATGTCCTGAAATTGTAGCTGAACACTCCTGACATTCAGCAATGCCACCTGTTTATTTGTACTTTAGTTAGCTTTAGGTTATTTATATGCCTTGTCATTCTCATGGTTGATTACAGTAATAATTCTTCAGAAACTTGCTAGTCCCAAAGTATAACAGAGATCAACTACCTGCCTTGCCAAATAGGAGGGATGATATGAGGATATCTGAGTGTATCTCTTCAAGAATTGAAGAGATTACTTTTCAAAACAGGACTAGATGCTCTTAAGTTACTAAGAGTTCTTGGCATACGCTGAAAAGTTGATCTGTGAACTATAGATAAAGAGCAATTTGTTCAAATGAGATTTTTCAATTCAAAAACCTGTTTTTGCAGATTTGTCTCTTACGTTTTTCTCAATAAACCTATGTGGTATCAGCAAAAAGCTCCTGGAGTTACTGGAGGTAACAGTCACAGAGATATTTAGTAATGACAGTGGTAAAACAAAAAAACCCCAAACTCCTATCCTTCAAGAATGGTAAAGCACCAATCAATATTTACATCTCAGTACTAAAATGCTTTGAATTTTGTAGCAAAGAAATAGGTCAAGACAAACTTGAGGCTTAATAATTTCAAGCTGAACGGACTTCAAAGAGGCCAAAATCTTTTGTGAAATGCGGTGTTTTATCCAAGAGCTCTGGCTACAGCAGCATGGAATTCCAAGGCAGACAAAGGACTGACAAATCTAGAAGTAACAATGCACAAGTTAAGTGACAGAAAATTTTGCTGCTGGAATCAAGACAAAAAATATTCTACTGAATTTTAGGATGCTCTGAACGGATCAAACCAATAACAAGAGGGCTGACTTCAAGATATTCTGCTAGTTCAGACATGTTAAGAACTGTGGTTGAAGTAACTTCACCCAAGAGACTCTGTGCTAGATCAAGTTATCACTTGTCCTCCCCTAGCTCACCAGAATAAATCATGAGCTTGGTTCAATCTGGCAAAAAGATCTAAATTTAGTTCATACTTCCAGATAATCCAGTAGTGCATAGATCTAATCTTAATGATCACAAATGCAATCTGCAAATGATATTTTCTTCACTTTAAAACAGAGCTAGAGCGGGAGTGTTAACATTTGCTTATCAGACCTAAACGCAAGGCAGAGAGATTGAAACTCTGTTTAGCAGGCTGTGTTACAAAGCAGGAGCTCTTCAGGCTTTTTGCATAAGTAATCTCCTAGCAAGCCTTCTCAACAAATTAATAATAGATATTTCTCTTCCTTTAGCTTGCAATGTGCTGGTCTTCTTAGCCTCTCACTTTTGAGTCTGACAAAAACGAATTCAGAGGAAAGTTCCTTAGACCTGCCCAAGTGACAAACTAAGGTAAGTGACAAGTTTCTTAGTAGCTTGATCAGTTTAATGAAAAGGAACAATTAAACACTGTGGCAAATAGATACAGCACAGATATAGATACTATTAATTGAAGTTGGATTTTTAAACCTTATGTTGTCTAGCTGCTTCTGATTTTACTTAAGTCCCTGATTGTCTCATTTCCATGTCAGCTCTGTGACAAACAATTTGCTGTCTCCAGGCTTAGCTTCACACCACTTATACTGAAATAGACAACATCATATAAATGGTCTAATTACACTGGTCTGAGGCAGTCTACACAAACTGTAATTCATGTTTAGCAGCACTATTATCTAAGACTAGAATAACCAACCTCTTTAATATTTACAACCTGAAGTGTCTTGCATTTAAAAGTATTCTTACAGGTCATTTTACATCTGTATTTATATGATGAATCCTTCTGTAATTTAAGCACTGAAATATTTTGTCCCCATTCTGACACATTATCATAAAGTCTAAGGATTCCAGTAAAGATGGCAATTCCTAGGGGCATCATATGAGCTGCGTATGAGATTGATGTTGGTAGCTACAATGAAGCATAATACCACTATGTCTGCTGTAACAGAGCATTACAAGTTCTCTTGCTGACCTACAGCTCTAAAAATAAATGCTGAGTGACTTGAATAGCTTTGCTGTAGTTCCTAAATTACAAAAGATTGAACTGCAATAGACAGACTAAATACAGCGCTGTGAATTCTTCAAGCACAATTACAATGTATACAATTGGAAGCTTACATTTTCACACTTTCATACAGACCAATATTCAGCCAGTGCTGCAATTCAGTATTAAATACACATATGAAGCTACATGACAAACAACAGGGAATGCTTTCTCAGCATAAGGAGGACATGGACCTGTTGGAGGAGGTCCAGAAGAGGCCACAAAAATGATCAGAGGGTTGACCTGACAGGGCTCTGAGCAACCTGATCTAGTTCTAGGTGTCTGCAGGAGATTTGAACTAGATGACCTCTAGCAGTCCCTTCCAAATCTAATCTTTCTATGCTTCTATGAATGCTCAGGTCTCATAATATCTGAATTCCTGATTCTGCTTGTTTTTCTGCAAAAAAAAAACTTCTGTGGGGGGAAGGAATCACACCTCACCTCCATTAAGAACAAAGTGCACGTCAAACTTTCCAATAAATCAAAGCCATGAATCTACTGAAACCAAGAATTGTATTGCACATCCACTTCTCTACCTAAAATGAGGACGAACAAGAGAATTAACCTAAAGGAGAACTGATACTTATGTGACAGCATACTGCAAGATGCTAAGACATTATCCTGATCTGCATGGTGTAAGAATCAAACAGGAACAGAATGGCTTCAACACTTCAAAAAACCATTTCCAAACTTCGGTCACCTAAGGTCAACAAACCAAATGGCTACTAGGCTTGCTGTATTCTGGGACATGACAAATGATCTCATGCTTCCAACAAACTTGCTCCAGATTTCTAGACAAGTCATAAATTTACAGTACATCCAAAGTTGGTGCACTGTTTGCAGCACAAAGCTTGTATCAATTCTACTTCCCTTGATCTTCTCATCTTTCTCTGTCAAAGTGAAGGTCTTACCAGAATGTCTTGATAAGCATTTATGTACACTTAGTTCATTATGTTTAGATTTCCCCTTATATTCTTAATTCTCTGGTTCTATTCTTCTCTTTTTATTGTTCTCCAGCATATTTGGCACACAGTAAATACTCAAAAAGTATGCTGAACCTATGAACTTTGACCTTACAAAAACATGAGGAGAAGAAAATATTCTACACAGAGTCCACGTTGTGTGAACTATTCTTCCAGTCAGACCTAAATTCTAATTATAGCACTTTAGGAAACATTAGCTTACAATTTCTGAATAATTCATTGCCACTCAACTCATAGGAAAACTTGTACCACCCTAAGTAGCTTGACCCTTTCTAAAATACTTTTCTTCACAATTATGCATGAAGGTAAAATATTTTTTGTAATAAACTACACACCTAATTCCTAGAATACAAGATTTCCTTCTCACTCATACACATTAGACTTCAAAACGAAGCAAATTTCAAGCCTTTGATACTGCTTAAATTATTGCTTGGGGTCAAAAAAAAAATCCCACCTCATTTCCAAACCAAGAAGCACCTGAAAAGTGGCAAAAAAATAAAAACAAACGACCTCAAAATCATAACAGAAGGTACTTTTAACATATAACAGATTTCAAGCAGCAAAGCTATAATTAGTATTTTACTCTGAATTCTGTAGAGCTTAGCACACAAAGTTTGATTGTTTGCAGGATTCTGCTCACTTAAATATCTGCCAGTAGAGAGGTGTTGAAATGAAAGCCATCCTAACAATTACAGCAGCAGCATATATTCATCACAGCAATACACTCTCCTCAGCATGACTTTAGAAAGATCAAATAATGGTTATTGACACTTATAACAATGAAAACTTTGTGGCTCTATTTCTGTGTATATATTTTTCCATTTGTGCACCAAGTACAATGGGCTTTACCCAGGCAAGCTCCTTGGATAAACCTAGCTGAGCAGCATGACTGAGCAGATAGCTTACACTTTCATTTGGAACGGTAGGCAAAACAACTGGGTTCTATTTGGTAAGCACTACACTGCTGTGGCCTTTCATCACTGATTGTCAACAACCTAAGATGCCTGGCACACAGTTTTCTGCTATAAGACTAGGAAGCATATGCACTATACATCTGTAGCATGTTTTTTGTGTTTCAGTTGCTACTGCTGTTCATTTAGGTCACAAGATACAAAACTGTTTTTAGAGCCTTAGGTTATTTCTTTTGGTAGGGAGATAGCTAGATTTAAGCACAGGTCGCAAATATACTTTCTAATTTAGAAGCAGCTTAATATAAGTATATATGGGTGTGTGTGTGCCTGAAATGATGCAAAACTGGGAATTAAAAATCCTCTTTAAATCCTGCACATCTCTTGTGAACTTTAACAACAAAGTGAATCATACTTGTCCTGTGAATCTCTCCAGGAACAAATATCATTACATACTGCACCATCAGAGGGAGAAATATGGCATCTACAAGACTGTTTTCAGCTTTCAAAGGAAATATACCCTGGGAAGCTCAATAGATGAGCCAAAGTTTACATGCAGGGTATTCTGTGAAACTTTAGCTTGGAAAAATTCCAACACAGAAGAAAGACAGCCTTCAGCAAAACTGCTCACTTCTAACACAAATAAATAGAAAAAAAGACAAAGGGGACAAACCACAAAACAGCCAAGTTTATGTACTTAAGAAATAGGTATTTAAAAAAAAGGGGGGGAGGAGTTTTGGGGATCATCTTTTCCTGACACAGCTTAAGGAAGAAAACTTCTTATTTCGAAGAAGCACAGAGTAAGTGCCAATGTTTCTTTAAAGAAACGAGCCTGATACTGCATATTTACCAGGCACTCCATGGATCTGTATGGTGAATACATGCCAGATATTTTAGAGAAAATATACTAATTTCTTCATATTTCTATAAACCATGCTGCTGTCAGCAGGCATATCTGCAGACATTGTACATATACTGGCCTTAGGAGGCAACTATGAAGCCCTACATGATATTGCCCATCCTCTGACTTAGCAAATTCATTTTATATATTGATTATTTCCTTATTTTTTGGTACATGTACATAATCAGGAGTCTTGTTATCTTAACAAATAAAACAAAACACAACACAACACAGCCAAAGCCTTGTTAGGGGGCTGGTTTATGATGAAAGCAGAGAATTCAACCTATATTGTTCGTCCTCCAGCCCCATACTTACTGTTTGATCAAAACTATATGAGAGCAGAGGCTGCATCATCTTATGTGCTTCTGTGGGACTTAGCATCTTGAAGCCTTGATTAAAATACAGTCTCTTTTGGCTCTTTTTGATATATAAATTCATCAGTTAGAAGACAAAATGCTACAAAAAAGACTAACAGCAGTGAGGTGTAACATCTGTAAAGAAAGAAACCAATTTTGAATGCCCTTTGAAATGTACTGGCATTTGTTAGAGTGGAGTCTGAAATGCCAGGCTTGCATTTTTGCACATACCTGTCATTTCTAAAAGCATTCACTGCTATCTTAAGAGAATCAACTCCGTCACTCCTTATCAATGCACACTTTTTCCTGTGAAGTATCAGACTTTTTTCATGGTTTATTTATTTCAAGTTATTTGGTAGTATCTAGAAAGTCAATAGGTGATTTTTAGGATGATTTTTCTTAATTATTTAAAGCTTCAGACTTTTCTTTAAAAAAAAATTCTTACCATGAACTGAGCACTCACTAAATAATGCTCAAATAGTAAGAAACTCCTACTGTCTTTTAAAAAATAAATAAGGGACCAGAGAAGCTAACTTTGAGAATAGCCATCAGAATAACTAGGATTCCTAGGAACAGCCTCCTGCTCCTGATTCAGGTTCCTACGGTTGCATACTGAGTAAAATCCATTGATATCAGTGCACTGACACTGACAGATAAGCAACAATAAAGATGTATTGTCACCCTATTCTAGCCTTTGGCATTGAAATAATGTTCCTTGTGTGATTAATGGACACTGCATTTGTGAATAGGTGCTGTTATCTTTTAGGATTTCTGAAACAGTCTGTCCCAACATGCTTTTAATGCAGCTGAGGTCAGCACTGAAAAATATCAGCAGAACACTAGGAACCCCTGAAGCAGCTCCTGAAAAACAAACAGTAGTGAGGATGTAGTTGATATTCAACAGCAAAAGGCATCTAGCTTGGAACTGTAAGTCTTTTCTTAGTTTTAAAGGTGTGTACAAATCAGTAAAACAATATAATAAACTGAAATAGAGTTGTCTCAGAGTACAGAGTGAAGCTCTTCTAGTAAGATGAGATAAATTGTTCTTGAGTAAATGTTATTGTCTAGGAAGACAGAACAGCATAAACTGATCAAATGCCCATTTTGCTCTACAGAGAAGTACATTAATCAAACCCTTGTCAGTCAGAAGTTCTAGAAGTTTTATTCCAGATGAGTTTGATCAACAATGTTTGAAGAATGAGAAATTTCTTATCTAACAAATTTTCTGCTAGAACTTTCTCTCAGGCATAAGCAATACCTTTCATATAAAACAGAAGGTTAGATTGTTTAGAACAGTGCCAGAACTGATCCACTAACAACTTCCTATGCAAACAATGCCAGCACAGGCAGATTTTAACTTGCTTTCCAGATCATCAGGTGTCTCTCATGTTTTTTCCAGGAACGTAAGTAGTGGACATAGAAGAAGAAAATTTGTTTGACACTTGGGGAGAAATTTCTAGGATGTCCTGTAAGCTAGTTGCTGAATGATTTTAATATCTTGCTTGGAGCAATTTTGAGACCATGAGTCATTTAGAGACTAAGGGTTCTAACATAATGTAGAAACTATTTTCCAGTATGTACAGAAAGAACTTGCCTTCAGGAGAGAAAAAGCTGCTATCAAGCAACTTTTGCTGCAGACAACAGACATAAACATACTTTACATGCCCAAAGGAAAGAATCAAATTCAACTATCACAGATAACTATAATGACGAAGTTTGGTATCATTTATCTATGATTAAGTCAGTTGACTTACTAACACCTGAGATTTAATTGTAAGTGCATTTGCCCAAGGAACACAAGGAAAACCTATGCCCATGTTTTTAAGATCCTTAATCAGAGATCTGCAATTTTTAATGACAGAGAACATTAATAAGACTCAATTGTTACTGCTACTATTTACCATAGCTGCTACATATCAAGATTGACTTCCCTGTACAATGGTGATTTCATCCCAATGCTCCTTAGCCGTGAGCGTAGATAAGCAACACGCAATGCTGCCTTTGACAGTGAAGGCTGAGCTCTGTACTAAAAACACAGAAATACCAGCACCACAGAGCAGGAATGAGAGTTAGAGAATTAAGTCCTCTAACCTGCTCTTTTCCTCTCTGTTTCAACATTGTAAACTGACGATTGTTACAGTGTCTGCATTAGAAAGAACACTTTGTACAGAATCAGTGTGTGACCTCAGGAAAAGAAACTCCCTATTTTCCATGTTTCTCAAACTTGGAAATTTCTTTTAATAAAACTTTTTTTTTTTTAAACTACCAATTTTCATTTAGCTACTGAGATCCTCAAGGGGAGTTTGAATAACAAATCTTTTCTTTTATAATGCTTGAGTGAGAAGATTCTATGTTTTGTGTAGTTCCTTGTAAGGCACTGACAGCCTTTCCAGAAAGAACTGGGTAGAGATGTACCTCTTGTGGCAGTGTGCAGGATTCTCCCTGGCTAGTTTCAGACAGTATACTCTTCACCTGAGCCCTGATAAATTAGGGTCACTTTAAAACATAAGAAATGTTTTCCTCTTTATATGTCTAATCCTCTGATGATTCAGCTGCATAGGGAATGAAGAGTTCAGATGCCTTTCAATTGGTCACAGATTGCCTGGAGCACTCTTTATACTTTAACACAGAGCAAGCCCATTGAGAGGAAAGACAGACACATTCCTTTTGCCTGGTCAGACTCTAAGACCTCAAAGTGACTCTGTGAAGTGCAAGTCAAACTGTTCTTTTAGATCCAATCCTGGGTTTCACAAGCGTTCCAAGCATTTGTGGAGAGGGAGGTTGATGGCAGAGCATAATGCACGACACTGAAAGAGCTGCTGGGAGAAGAAAACCCATAGAATCTTCCCTCATGATAGGAAGATAGAATCCACTGTCCAATTCTGATGTTGCTTGCTTGGCAGCACTGGTCTGTCTTTACAGGGCCCAATGTCTCAAGACTCACCATTGCTTTAGGGAAGTCTTCCTGTGATAATCCTCACATGCAAGTTAAGCCTCACAGAACAGAGCTGCAGCTATCAGGAGACTTGAAGAATTCCACATGTATGCAACTGTCTGTATCAGTGCCCATAGCCCTCTGGCTTAGCTCCATGCTTTCCTGTCTTGTCTGCTGCTGCAGTGAGGGATAGAGTTGATGTACCAAATGGAATGAGGAGAATGAGTTCTCTAGTCACTCTTTGCCTCAGAAGAAAAGCAGTGGAAGCTCATAAATGAATAAAGGTTAAAAGACAAAATGGTTTAAAGAAGTTCAGCTGGCAATTTATTCCACTGCTGAAGGCAGAAAATACGATGGCCTGAGCTGCAGCATGGAGCTATGAGGGAAGGGTGATGAGATAAAGCATGCATATCCTGCTCTAGCATGTTTTCCGAAATTGCAGATCTAAATTTGGTTTTAATTTTCTATTTTTGAATAATCTTACATCAAAAGTCTTGCTGGTGTTAGTTCACTGACTGAGAAAAGGTCAACCCAAGAATAAGTCTGCCAGAAAGTATTTGTCCCAGCTACATTTCAAACTGGCAGAAAGACAGGAATAATTAAGATGGTTCAAAATAAATCTGAACTGTCCATATAGACAGTAAATAAATCCATATGTTTAGATTCATTCCCCAAAACAGTTCCAAAAACCATCAAAATCCAGAAAAGATGAGAAAGAATAAAGCACAGAAAGCCAACAAGAAACAGACTGCATGTAATGAAATCTAATACAGTGCAGTTCCCATTCAAATTGGCCTAGGAGTTTAATGATGCAGCCTGACTGATCATATCAAACATAAATGAACTGCCCATGAACATAGATAACACCCTACTCAGCAGGATTAGGAAGCAAATCAGTCACAGCCTTTGTTTGCGCTGTCTTCCTCCTCTTTACCGGTAGAACACAGTTTCTGACAGTGCTTTTGCAAGATCTTCAAGAAAGCTGCTTTTTATAAATTCCCGCACTATAGTTTAATCAAGAATGTTAAAGAAAAAAGGGATGGATTAACTACTTGACAGTAATTTGGAAACACCTCAGGATACAAGTCCTGTTCTTCCAAGAAAAAAAAAAGGTTAAAATTGAAATAGCTGATTTTAACAGGGCTAAAAGATCAATACCAGACCCCAAGGCAAATAATAGTATGTGTAACAAATTAAAAGAGGTAGCTGCCAGAATGCTGAGAAGTATCACTGGGCAAGGGACTGAGGGATCCAAGATGGCTGCAAGCCATTCTGTAGCAGCTTCCTGACTATACTGTGAAAATGAATTTCACCAGATGACATTAAATATACAGCATCTCTCAAGTTCCACAGAGAAGACACAAATCCTCCAGATGAGAGCTATATAAGTGGACTCTATATAAGTACTTTGGGTAAGGAGAATACAAAGAGTAGATTAGAGCAGGAATTTCTCTGAATAGCTAATAGGTCACAGGAAACATATGAATGGAAGAGATCTCAAAGTTAAAGGATTTTTTATAGGGAAGAAGCAAGGAAGCATATGCAAGAGACATGATGGTGATAATGAAACCCAGAACAGTGATGATGCATCCCATTAAAAACTACAGAATTACTGTAAGCATCTAGAATTGTGTGTGTTGGTACTGAAAACTAATGATGAATTTCTGAATTCAAAATAGTTGAAGTTACTCGGCATGTCTCCAACTAAAGACAGAATAAGTCCTAACATCAAGTTTTAGTTTAGTCAAAAGTAGAAAAAGAGAAGCTTCACCACTGCTCTATTTTTCCTAAAGAATGAAGAGCCTTTTAAGAAAGTCTTCAGCTTACCAGATAGATTTCTGCACAGAAAGAGGTGGCTGTAANTGAAGAGCCTTTTAAGAAAGTCTTCAGCTTACAGAAAGAGGTGGTTGTAGCTCCACATCTGTGGAGATGCTGTTTTGTGTGGCACCACAGAGACCTTAAGGACTTCCTGCTATGATGTCTGCCCCAGGAAAAGATTTCTGTGTTCCCTGAAGCTTGCCCACACCCACACACTTTTAGCAATACAGATGTACTTCAGTATGAAGATGGCTTGAAGGTACCTTAGACATTACTGTTTCCAAAACTGTAAATTAAAAACTCTTTGAAATACAAAATTTCAGTGTAAATCCATAGCACTGTTTCTTCCAGGAGCTGGGCTGTCCTGGAAGGTTTTCTTATCCAACACAGACTACTTCTAATTGTGAGAGCCTACAGCTATATTGCAGTCAACAGATCTTTTCTAATACTGGCACACTCTCCATTTCTTTATATTTTCTTTAGTGAGCAAGGCAAAAATAACTGTTCTGTCTCTAGCTGGTCTTCTGTACAAAAGGCAAAGCAAAGAATTAACTTAGAAACACTAGACATGGTGGAGCAACTATCACTAAATTATTCCCATTTTAAACTATCTTCTTTGCCTTGTATTCTTGAGAAGTTTATCTTTTCACTATTTGATATTCCTTTCCTGCTTTAGTAAGTATAATTACCATCTCAGTCCCATCTTACAAAACTAATCTATGTCAGTCATTTGGTAGTATTTAAACATTTGAATATTGGCATCCTTGTACACACATTCATAGTAAGTGATACTGCCTTTTATTTCTTCTCTGCCAGTCTTAGCATCTTTCACTTGCACAAGCAGCACCAACTTCTAACTATAAACTTTACCCACTGATTTCCTTCTGCAGCACGTAGTCGATACTAGAGAATAACTGGACCACAACAGGCAATGATGAGGAGGTAAGGTTTCTTTCACTGCATTTAAAACTGGCTGCAGCAGATGCCTTTTTTAGACCTTGGAAGATTGATGATTCCATTATTTGTAGTACTCAGCAATAAATCTCTGAGTTTAGGCTAAAGTGAGCACTTTTCCCTACTTTGCGTCTTCCATTACTCTGTTATTCATCATGTTTAATCATTCATTTACCTCTGACTGCTACTGCACTTGGAGAGGTCTGGCACATTATTGATTTTTGACTTTTACCCTTTAGAAGCTGGGTAAAGGGCTCCGTGACTGCTTAATCAAAAGCGACATGGCCAGGGCAGGGAAGCTGCAGACCTTGGGAAACAGCAGCTGAACAACATGCCAAGTTAGGATGAAATGAAATTAAGAGTCAACAAAGAAAGCAAATTATAATAAAGTGAAAATTAAAGTCGATACCCCCAGGAGACGACAAAGCACTTCTTTGCCAGCAAAACACATTTCTGGGAAAAAGGAGACTAAGATTAAGAAGGAAGATTTACATCTTCAAATTCCCACTAAAAGAAAAATGCAAAGCCATGTTCTGTTACAGAAGCATCAGATAATGTAATTTGGCTGAAGTGTATTCTCAGCTGCTTTTAAACCATTTTCCTCAGAGTATCTCTTCAGCATCCCAGCAAACATGCAACAAGAATAACACACAATGTAATATTTTGATAGTTGGCTTATCTTCTGCTTACCAGAAAACTGAGACTTTTAAGAAAGTCAAAAGAACTCTGTACATTAAAAAGAAGTATAGATAACAAGATAAACAAGAGGTATAAGCACAGTTATTGGCTCCATATCAACAGCATGGCAATGCTGGTTTCCTATTTTAGAAAAGAGGTGAACAAATAAAAAATCATAAAATAGTGATTAAAATTGTCCAGCTTCTTGTATAACCCAGTTATATATATGTTCTCTCTTTAGAGAGAACCAAAAAGCATCTTTTTCTTTTGGTGGCCCTTGATCTGATGAACTGTTTGTCCTAAGTTATATCCTCCTAATTTCAATAACCTTGGTGTAGAATCTCATGTCTTAAACAAACCAGCGTGTCTCTTTTAAGAAAAGAAAAAACCTGATTACCTTTTTGCCCACCTGTTTCATAGTCAGAAGAAAAGCTGTACATCAAATTAAAACAAACTAAGTAGTAGGTATCTCTTGAGCTAGGTTCTCACACATTTTACCCTCTCCTGCTCTGGATTTTACAAATCATCTCAGCAAAGCTATGACAAGAGACCTCTGCTTGTTCCACAGTATTCATGGTAGGATAAGTAAGCACAGGCTTGTTGATAATGGTCCAGTAGCACAAGACATGCTGGTGTCTCCTGGTAACATTAAAGCAACCTGTCCACACTGTTTCTCTTGAAAGCTATTATCCATCACCTACTAATTCCCCTGTAAATGTATGTCACCGCTATTAACTTCACATTTTACAATAAGATTTCAATTGATTGCTCTGCATTTCAGATATCCACAGCCCTGTAAATACAATCACTTTCTGTATCCTTCACCACAGACAATTCAGATCTGCTGTGAAAAAGCAGCTGTCACAGCAAACAAGCAAGGTCCATTTCTTATTTTACAGCTCTTGACTCGAATGAGATACCTGAATGTAACTAAGACAAAACCCATTCAAAAAGGAAAGTAAAAATACAAAGTGAAAGGAATCAAATTTAGGAAATCTCTAACAGTGTATGAACACTAGCATCACACACTCACTTTGACTGTATGATTAAAAAGTGTTTTCACATATGCTTCAGCACTGAGAGTGCACTAACAAAGTACAAGGTATGTGCTTTTGAGTGTGTTTAGTGCCATGGTAGATCAGAAGAACAACTGGTGGAAAGGCCTTCTAAATCCTGCTTTGCTGGTATAACCACGTCCAACCTCTCTACAGGACAGCACATGTAAAGATTAATTGGTCAGAAAGTAGAAAAAAGAGAAAGTGAAGTCAGAAAAGTGACAGGTTTTTTTTTTGTTGCCATTGTTTGTTTTCCCTAATAAAGCTGCTAGGCATACAAACAAATCTACTGATCATATAATCAGACTTTCTGTTAGTTTTAATGATTGAGCAAGATTATTAAATCAGAAAGACTATTCCCACATCCTGAAGCCAAACTGAGTCTGTGCTTCAGACAAAAAAAGTTTTTAACACGCTAAAAAAGGAAATGATTTTTTTCTTAACATTTTTTTCCACCTGGAAAGTAATTGCATAGTCTTCCCTAGACTGACTTCTCTAGAGTAAGCAATGTAATTACAGGAGTTATTACCTGTTCCTTCTGTAAAAAGAAGGTGTGTTTTACTTCCTGTGGTTTGTCATCAAGAGAACTGTAAGACAGTGTCCTATAATTGTTATCAGAATTACATTTTCAAGAACTTTAAAAAGCTAGGCTTCATTTATAGTACAAAGACTTTATTTGATATCTATTTCTTCCAAAGTATTATCATTCTTTACAACAATTCTGAGCAGCAGGGCCTCCTGTTTACTCAAATAGAAACGTATGGTGCTACATACCTGCAATAAGCAACCATTCTCACAGGCACCACAAATATTCAGTACCACCTTCCAACCTTACTCCAGTCAAGACATTTCATGAGCTCTCAATTTGTCTGGGCAGTCAGACTAGTTCATGGTAATACTGTGACCAACTTCAACACAGAAGTTCTGAGCAAACGGCAGAGAAGAGACAATTGGCTCCACAGCTGGAAGCAACCTGATCAAAAGGACACTGTTCACCAAGTACTGACTGAGAAAATAAAGTTCTGTATGATTTTTTATTACTCCTCCCCCACTCCCAATTTAAAGAATATAAATGTTTCTCACTAATCATTATAGCACATTTGTAACATTTATGTATTTCATTTTAAAAATAAAAATGTCTTCATCTTAATCCTACCAATTCATGTTCTGCATGACTTTCAGATCACCTCTAACAGAAAATACAGTTCTTGGAAGCAGAAATTATTGTAAGTCAATGCTTACAATAACTACTCTTCCAATACTATGTGGCTACGTACTGCCATTTCATTGCAGTTGTTATGGAGCACACTACACTAACAGAACACAATTACTTCCCCATGATATTTAATAATTTGAGTAAGTTGAAGCAAAATGCTCACTGCTCACACTAATCAGCACCAGTAAATATCAGTAGAGACAGTTTAATCCAGACTGCCATTCTGTATTAAAAAAAAATCAATTGTTTAATATGTAAACAGTAAATCCTTTTAGGTGGTTGGGTTTTGTGCAATTTAATTTTACTTTGCAGAAAATCTGAGCTAAAGGAGCAGGGTGTGACACAGATGAGATGGTAGGCACCTATTTCCTTTCTGAATGGGCAACTGTTTATCTTTTCAGTGATACTAGACCACTGCTATCCTGGTAGTGACATGTAGGATGGCCATATGTGACTCATCAAATGCCAGTCAGGAACCTCATCTATGCCAAGTGTCAATAGCCTCCTGAGCACTGCCAAGGTTTCTGACACCTGCTTTGCGACTACACTTCTGTAACTTGGCTCAGACAACAGACACTGCCCAACACCCATACTGCTGAAAACATTGGCAAGGTTCAGTTATGTGTAGCACTGGTCATCTTTGTGATCCCAAAACAACATCTAGATTTTCCCAAATTGGCTCACTACTGCCTGCTAAAGAGAAAGGTGGTAAATCACACATAGGAACAGCAATATGCATCTTTAAGCTAGCAAACCTAGTAGGTTTATGGTCTGTTGCTTGGTTCTAAGTTAAATAACCTGTCACTACCACATTTTTACATCACTATCCTACATTGCTAATCTCTACACAGTAGTTGAACACATAAATAGTGCTTCACTGAGCCTCTGGAACTGCTACACTGCAGACAACCTCTCTTCAGAATTGTCTAACTCAATTATTTGTTCTTTCTGTTGCTTACCTCCTTAACTTCTTTCATTCAACAAATACTGTTTGAACACAAGAGCCAAACCTATTTGCCTACATGACTTAAAATGAATATTCACCATTCCAGCTCAATTCAAATGATTGACATGATTACAGCTGCCAGCAATGAGTTCCACGCACAGCCTAAAAGTCTGAAAAAAGAGCAGCAGAAAAATTAATGGAAGCCAGAAACAGAATAATGGAATCTTGTTAGTTAGTTGGACCCTGGAGACCTTGAATTCCACAGTTCCTGGTTGGCATTGTGCATTGAATCATAGAAACATTCAGACAGAAAAAAAAGCAATAATGAAGTACACTGCATCATGAGATACCTGCTCTGACTACTAAGCAGTTAATTCAAACCAGTACAGAGTTTTGAGGATGCAACACAAAGTATCTAAAGCCAAAACTATCAAGTGCTGGTTATAATAAAGCAGGCACATTTCAGTGTGATAGTGCTCAATAATTATACTTGGAACAAGTAAACTCCTCTACTACACTGAACACAGATATCCTCAGAAAGAGCAGGAGAAAGCTTGTCTTACGTGACAGTTTTTAACCATAGCTCAAAGATTAAGGAGCCAGAATCACAGCATATCTGGTTCTCAGTGCCCAGAAGGATACTAACTGGTCAAAACATTTATTTAATCAAACAACTTCATGTCCAATATAGGCAAACAGAACGCCCCCTTACTTACTAATGGGTAGCTGCTCTTAGAGAAGATGTAGCTGTACACTTATATTGCTTTTTCACTGACTATACACACATGCTTTTCCTGAGTCCAGTGCATGCTGATGCAGACTCTGGCATGCAGCTTGGAAAAAGAAAAAAGAAAGCTCATTTTGGCAACAGGAGGCCTTCCTGAAAGCATAGTAACTGAACTCTGACACTACTCAGCTTCTCTGAATCAACAGAAGCCATTCAATTCAGCATCTGCACAGCAAAGCTAATCACATTCAATGTTTAAATATTAGGGTAGACAGTGAGATGAATTAGAAATCTGAATTCTTAGCAAGTAGAATAGGAAAGTATTGCTAAGTTATGAAAAGCCAAAACTTTCCAAGGATCCCGTAGATGAGAAAAAACTGAGATGTTTGCTTTGGAGCTTTAACTCTCCGCCCAGTAGACTGACTTTCCTCCATTAGTTGTCAAAACAAATACATTGCTGTCCTAACACCTCCAGTATTTAAAGTTTATTTTGCTCTGCAAATCAATTATTAAAACTTCTCTCTCATGAAAGACACTTCCTTTTCAGCATTTATTCCTCATTTATAGCACTATAGATGAACTATTTTATAAAACAAGCAGTGTTTCCAATAGGGCAAATTAGCTGAGATAGGAATCACTGAAACTCACCAACAAGAAGGTTTATGAATAATTAAGTAGCTGATATATAGCTGCAGTACCATGAGTGGCTTAATCAGATTGCCATATTTTTCTCAGCATGACACAGGCAAGACTTTGTTTCCGTAGTATAAAGGGACTCTTAATTAAAACTTCATTCCTCAGCATGCCAAGATTTATCCTTACAAACTCAGATTATTATATTTAATACTGAAAAATGATAATTTTCTCCTTAAATTCACCAGACTGCTGATGGAATTTCCTTACAATTCTTTGTTGTTTCCAACTTCATTAAAATAAAGTATTAGACATTCTTTACATAGAAGTTACTTGCACTATTCCAGTCTTCATAGCAGTCATCTGGATATTATCCATTTTAACATACTGTTAGTATGTTGGAGTGGTCTTAACCTGCAGTAATAAAATTCCATGTAATTGCCTGTATTTTAATGACCCGAGGCTTTGAAAACAATCATTGCTCTCTGCACACTGCCTGTCACTTCTGGTGCTTCAGTATTGACATTGTATCTCTTTTAGGTTCTTTGCAGCCCTTTAATGACTATGCCAATTAATAATGCATCATTCTCTCTCCTCTAGCTAATTTTAATTGCTGTAATTTATGTCCCCAGACAATTCTTGTACTACAGATGTAATCTATACCACTGTGACTGAATTAGCAAGTCACACTCTCAAGGTCCCTAGAAGATAAACAACACAATTTCAAGTTCATAGACAACATCTACAATTGACATCAATTACTGCTCAAGGAAACAAGTCATGACATTACAGGTTACAAACAGATCACTTATGTTCTGAAGCAGAGTGGACTTCACCAGCAGGGCTTTGACAATTAATTACAGCTTCAGAGACAGTGCTTTATCAAGACACTCGGATACTCTGAAAGGAAAAAACCCACCTAAAATAAGCAAAGATAAAGGTTGTACACTTCTTCAGTAGGGCAAGGGCTATACTCCTGCACAGATATTGTCAGAAATATATGAATAACACCTTACAGGTAGTATTACATGGTGGCATAAACTCTCTAGGTCCTTGCCTAAAACCTAAGACAATTATTAAAATACATTTGCAAAGCTCATGGGTGCAAGCAAAAATTAAATCTGGAAAAAAATGTTTATAAGTAACTACTCAGCTCTACATAGAGCCCCAAATGAAGGGCACAACCGAATTGTATTTATTCCATGTTAGGGTATTATTCAGTTCATCTCCTTGCCAGTATCAGGGATGCTTCACAAACCATATTCTAGTGTTTCACTTAGTATAGCTTACTTTGATCCACAGCCCTGAAAAGTCCCTCTGTTTTTACTGTCATCTCTTATTACCTTCAATCCACCTCATCAAAACCATACAGCTCCTTTGTGCCAGTTGGTTCCACTTCTGTTCCAAAGCCAAATATCTTTCTGGCCCAGTACACCACATCCTAGCCTCCCTAATAGTCCTCCTCAAGCAGATTGGCCTCTTCATCTCTATCCAAAGACACAGAAGTATTAAGACAGCCCATAACCTGTTTCTAGATGCATTGAACTACGCACAGTACAACCCACTTAATTTACCTGTAGCATTTCACATCGTCCTAGAATATTTTCTCAGTAAGTGAAAATCTATTAAAGATATAATACAGTTCGTATTTCCCCTTTCCAAAGATGAAAGGTACAACACTAACAAGGTTAGAAATCCACAAACGGAAAGTTAAAAGGCAAACTTGTCTGCTACCTCAGTATCAAACTCCATGAATTGGGTATGGTGTATTTGGAGTCCACCAAAACATAATGCTACTGCAGATTAGCTAACCCTGCCTGAGTTCAGTGTTACAACTGAATGGGATTAAAGATCCAGGACATTGTTTGGTATTTGTGTTACTGACAAATACTTTATTTCACAGGGTACAAAAACATTAAAATGAGTGCCCTCAAGCACAGCAGTAACCATAATTCTTATGCAACAAATATGTATCCTATTAAACCATCAAATAAATTTACTTGTGCAGGTATCACAGAATGTAATTTGTCCCAGTCACCTTTAATTGATCCTCTCTCTTTAAAACACAGTGTTTTTAAATATATGGGATCACTAAATGAAAGGCAGAATGGAGAACAAAACTTATTGTGGCATCTATCATTGTTCAACTTCCAAGTGCCTCCTAATGAATCTTTGAAATAGTACACATCTTTAACTAGTCTCCAGTGAACTATATTCTTATATGGTATCCTCAGAACTCATCTAAAATGTTCCATAAATTTGCTGGCACAGAGCCAATATGTCACATTTCTTTAACCTGTTTCCTCTCTCCTATTCGAGTTGAGGCCCTCATTTGCTGTTAATTATTTCTAATAACCAGAACAATGAAAGCGTTACAGAAACAGGTAGAGGGAACAGAATTTGGGGTCCCTTCTCTACACCTGTATACCTTGCTCCATAGCTTGAACATAAACCTAGAAGCCCTCAGTAGCTGAAGCCCCTTTTCTGTTGGCAATAAGATATAGAGGGTACTGGCAAGACACACCTCAGTGTTTCCATGCAGCTGGCTCACACACAGAGGATAACAAGCTGTTACTACAGCACTTAATATACTCATCAAGTAATACACAATGATATGAACATTAAGGTTCCCATCACTCTTCTCGCAGACTGGCCTGCAGTAGTCTTCCACATGACAGCAAAGCAACAAAACAAAACCAAAAAATCCCAAGCAGTAACAAAACAAACTTCCATCACAAAAGGCATGTTCAACTGTAAGTAATTATACTAACATTTAATTATTCATGACTTCTGCTGAATGTCCAGGAAATCACTTAAAGCAAGGCTTTTCCACAGTTGACAGCTAGATCACAATAACCACCATTTCCCAAGTGTATGGGAAGCGTTGTACATGCTGAACTCCAAATGAAGTCAAAAGATGTGCTTGAGACAATTACACTGTAAAATGCTATAAAAGAGAAAACTCATCTAGATAAATAAACCCTAAATATTCCTAAACTAATCATAAAATTTTTAATCTAAATTATGTTGTGCCTGTCTCCCCTTTGTCTGGTGGCAGTAACAATACCCAATTTGAAACTACTCTAATAATCAAAAAATATTTATATATTTTGATAGTGACTGTAAAAGAACCAAAGTAGTTAATAATTCTTCATTCAGGTTTACCATTCAATATTGCCTGAAAAGCCAGCACAAAGAAAGTGCTGCACTAAGCTCCATCTGTCCTACATATTGAACAAGGCAAAACAAAACCTTGACATTTATGACACGCTCACACTTTACGACAATACATTTCTGCAAGCGACCAAACTAAAAGAAAACTAGACTACAACTCCACAAGCATAAAATTAATTTCAAAAAGGGGTGAGTGCGTGTTTAAGTACTGAACTACAGCAGACCTTCAGCTGTTAGAACAGTTGTGACACTCATTCACAAGAAGTTCAAATTCAAAATTTCAACTCTTAAAGACATTTGTATGTCTTTCATCAACCACTCTTCAGTGACAATCAAGTCTGCCAGCAGACTCAGCTAGAGACATACACTGTGCTGCACCACAGTCAAGGAGCATACACAAGTATCATGAAACTGAATCTGTGCATGCAAAAGCAGCATATTTCTCCACCAGTTACTCTTACTAGCAATGTTACTGGCTGCAGAAAAGTCAAAGATGTGAGCCAAATATACTGCTGCTTGCCAGTAAAACTCCCCATTAGAAAGAGGGACAAAGCCAGATTCCCAGGACAGTGGAAGACAGTCATAATAAAGATGTAATTCTTCTCAAAGCTGTACACAATAGCAAGGTCAGGAGAGTGGTGCCTCTGTATGGTTTAGAATTAGGCTTATAATAGGTTTCTCTAGTAGCTCACAAGTGACCTGCTAAGCAGTTTTTTCTTCCTTCCTTGCTGTATCATACTCAGAATAGTAATAAGTATGTCAACCAAAGAAAATGCCAAACACTGCTTTATATAAGGAAAAAAAACCCCAAAATCTAAAAAGCCCCTTAAATGTACTCTACTATATTTCTTTAACTTCTGAAGGACTGGGCACAGCCTCTACATTGCTGCCAAAAGCCTGAATCATAGCAAAGCTAAATCCCTAAGATTGGAACAGCTATAAAGAAGTTTGCAGCCACTACAACTAGCAGCTGCTGGTGCTGCAAATAATTTTATTTTAATCAGAGAGCTTTTGCAGTGTTTCTCATTATCCATATACTTAAGCACAATCAGGCTAAAAGGCTGTGCAATTACTTCCTTGGTCTACAACATAAGTCAAGCTGTGCAAAATATTCACATTGAAACCTAAAAGTTTTGAAAGGTAAAGTTTGTTGATTTTTATTCAACTTCTTGCAATGGAAAGTTGTTTTTTTTTTTTCCTAAATAACAGAAGGAGAATTGCTTCATTTTTATGACCACATGACAGAGTTTGTTAAAAAATATTAACCAAACACATGCACACAAAAAATCCAACCATCACCACATTCCACAACTCTTTATCCTGAATAGATAAGAGATTTGTCTTTCTAAAATGACACAAAAGAGACCGTGCGACAGATTAATAAGGATGCATGGCTAACACCACACAATTAGTTGAAACAAAATTATAGAACTCTGAAACTGACACTAAATCCAAATTAATATTTTAAGCAATCTCTCAGTCATGGCCTTAATGGAAGCAAAATATGAAACCTTCAATGCTAAAAGTCTTTTGTACAAGAGGTAAAGGCACAAAATGGCAACAATGTAGGAATAAAAGCCTACCTGTCATACTCAAGAAAATCCAAATTCCCTAATATTAACTACTGGCCACATTTCAATTTGGGCATATTTTGTCCTGTATAGATATACACTACCATGAAGTGAAACATTAAAACAAACAAACAAAAAAGATCTTTAGAATAATTTTCGGAATACAGACTAAAATCTCTTCAGGTTTGTTGGGAAGAAGGGACAGAATACCATACTTAGCAATGCATCTTCCTTTCCTCCTCGTCCTTCTTCTATAAATCACAGAACGCTTCCAGACATGAAGAAAAGAGTGGCCATATCTTCAGGCTGGCAACTGCACAACCCATCAAGATAGTTACTTCCACCAAATGGTGGTTATTCCCCTCAACATTCTTATTTGCATCTATCCTGCACCATGTTCTTTTACATTAGCATTGCTGCAAAGCAGTAAGACCTGGCTTAAAACTGTAATTGCAGTATAACATGGAGAAGGACAGAGAGCAAAGGGCAGAGAGAGAAAACATACCAAACTGAGCTTTAGAGTATTCAAAAAGGCAACAAGAAGGGAATGACAAATACAAAATGCAAGAAAGAGAAATCAAGCAGTACAGAAGAGAGGGAATGAGCAGCTTGTCTAAACAGAAACATCAGAGACAATTAGCAAAAAAGCAGCACAGATGTTTGCTTCCCTGCTCCAATGAAAGGTAAATGAACTGATCTTTAAATAGTACATGCTTTAAAGATTCCAACCTGGCTAAGAGCTCAGCTTTAATATTAATTACATCAATCTGTTATCTGAATTTATTGTGAAGACCAGTCTTTTGGATCAATGTACTGCAACAATCTTGTCCATAATAGTAATTTCGTAACATCTTTCCAGGATCTTGACATCTAACAGCAAGACTAACTCCCAGAGTGAGGTAGGTAAGGAAAGCATCTAGTCAAGTAGATCACAGAACAGGAAGATGAACTCTGATTACATCATCAATTTTGAGATTCGGTCATTACGAGACAGTCGAGCATTGATTGAAAAAATTGGCATTGTATTTCCGCTATGCTACACTGGTATGTACTACCAGACTCTCACAGTCCTGTTTCAGATTTGGATCACAGGTCTTAAACTGATCAGGGACAGAAAGTACATGGAAAAAAAAAAAAATCAGTATTCCATGTAGAATACTGTACATAGGACAGACTCATCAATATAAGGCAAATACGATAAGGTTAAAAAATTATACCTTCACAGATTATCTTAGTAACTTAGAACACTAGAACAACAAGCTTGATAGTTCCAGAGAGTCCAGAGGATATTTTAGTAGTACTTGACTGAGAAGCCACACTACCAATGAACTATATTCAGAATTTTAAATCCCTCCTGCCTACATGAACTGTCAGAAATCAATACATCTATTAAACTTCATAGAACTACACTGATTTACAGTAATGCTTACTTTTTTCAAGTTCTCTCAGAAAAGCAGCAGTTTTTGTAAAAATCAACAGTCAGAAAAATACTTGGCAATTTTGCAACTGTGAGGAAAATACTTGCTTTCAGTTATTTGACAAAAGAGATTTCCTGGAAATGGAAAGTAAAATTATTTTTGCATACTAAAAGGAAACTTTGTGCTCTATTCCTCAGGCAAAACTACTCATCAGTAAGTAAACTCTGAACGTATCTACAAGTCTCCTCATGGAATATATGAGTGAATTTTAAGTGCCACAGAGGCTATGCCATTAATGTGGTACAAAAGGGTTTTACACACTCCCAAGGTCAGCAATTGGTCTTCTAGAGAGGCACACTGAGGTGAGTAATCAAGCTTTCCAGTCTTAGCAGCTGTAAAACATTACCATGAACAAATTGCTAAGTGATTCACTAGTGTGCACAATTTTGCTTTTATTTACACATATAACTAAAGCAGTCCACTCATTAAAATTAGACTTTAGGAACACATGGCAAATACCATAATCTAAGGTTTCCTCCAAAGAGGCATCATAACAGCATTGCTACATTCCCCCCTCTAAGCTACTGATTTATTCAGGACATGGTAAACTGCATCCATTAAGCTACTCCATATACCACCTGTGGGAAGGACTCCTGCACAACCATTAACTAGCATTAAGTAAATACTGATATGACTGACTTCTCTGGATGAAGCATCATGCAAATCTGAGAACACTACCACCACCTAAAACCATACATTTCGTAAAACTTATTTCCCTGATGTAGAATTAGTTTTGGAAAAAGCTGCTCCTAACTTTGGCCTCTCAGATGTTCTCATCTCCCTCAAAATAGCAAATTGAGTTTTTTCCTGGTATATAGTAATAGCTAGTTTCCTGCCACATTTCCCATGCACAATTACCCCACTAGAACTAAACAAGTACTAATGCCAGTCTGCTCAGTTTCAAGTTCTCCTATAGCTGATGCTTAGTGGACATTATATTTAGTAGTGATGGTGCTTAGGGATTAAGGAAAAAACTCAGATCTTACTGATCTTATTACTAACACAAGTTGAGAAACACACAAAGATTCTTTGTCAGGTCAGTCTGCAGTCTCTGTTGGGCACATGCAGTCTTGCAGGCTGTGACTCTGACATGTGCCAATACCACAGTTTAAGTCAAGCAGTCTGCCGTTAACAGGTTTGATATTGCTTATGACTCTTTCATATTAGGATAACCTCCAGATCTGGTATGTAGATAAACTTTTCAGTCTCTACTGTTAGAAACAAAAACAAAGGGAGTTATTTCTGATGATTCTAGTTATAACGTTGCATGCATCAACCTGAGGAAAGCAGAACTGAGCTCCATTAGGGCATTGCAGCACTAATACTGCCAGTGGAGCAAAATGTGCTGTATGCACAGACACTACCATTTTAGCAAATTCTCAGACAGCCTAATTTTCAGAAGTGCTGAAGTCTCAAACCTGCAGAGCAGCCAAGCAGAGCTATAAATAGTTAGCACAACAGAAAACCCTGGATCATTAAAAACCTGTTCAAAGAAGGAACTGTGATTCGTATTATTCACCTGCTGTGGTTTACTTTTAAAATATAAATCAAGTTATCATAGGAATAGGTTACTTCTGTGGAGAGGAAAATTTAATTTTTTTTAATAACAAGTATTAAGAAAAGTGTAAAAAGTTACCATTCAGCCAATATTATTAATTTGCACACTGGAAGCAACAGCTTAATGTCAGACAAAATATGCTGCTTGAATGGAAAAAAGGCTTAAAAGTTGTCACCATGTTAAGAAATCAATGAATTACAGAAATAATTTACTATGATAAAAATCCCAGCTATTTAGATGTCTTGATGCTTGTATTGTAAACTTAGGACTTACAACCAAAAGTTACTTTATATAAATAAATTCTTAAAGTTTAAAATACAATGGTAGCCATTCAGCAGACAGAAACGTGACACAGCTTTTCCTTGAAAAGTAGGTGCAACTACAGGCACTACACAGTTATTTAACTACTTTCAACTAGCAAGTGGTATCTTGTAGTTGAGTACATTATGCATTTGTTAGTGAGCATCAAGATCACTTTCAGAAAGTTAGTGAAAGCTTTTGCCATGAAAACCAGACATATTTTCAGCTGAATATTGTATTTTTTTATAGAAGTTACAAGTTGTGCAAGTCTTTCAATATCTTCTAAAAAATATTGGAACCAAGCCATAGTAACTTCTTCACACTTCAGGCTGTTCACGGATCCTATTTCACGGCTCATTCAAAAGGAAGATTAGAAGGACTTTTTCCATTTCATATATTAAATGGTTTAATTCACAAGGGATTTGTGTCAATGTAAATATCCAAAAATAGCATGCTTCCTGTATAAATCATATTTTTTCATCCCTATTAAGCCATGTTGCACCTGCACAGTCACACACTGTCACTGCTACTCTGTTTCAAAGCATAAAACCTACAAGTAGGGAACTACCCAGCCTGGATCTTTGAACTCAACTCTGGTTTCCTAATAAAGAAATACATGATTAACTCATTTTATTATGTCATCAATAATTATGTGTCCACAAAAAGAAGACAGACCTTGGATCTTAAAACAATCCAAAGAACTCACAGCTGTGTTCTTCCAGTAAGGACTAAAAATAACATCTACTGTGACTTCTGCTGAAAGTCACACCAAAATTTTTAATGAAGTCTAACAAAAATTTTGGGACAGGGGAGATGGATTACATAAAATTTTGTGGAGCTTTGTTGCAATTTTTCCTATCCTACTGCCAAATACTAGAGGACCTTAAATAAGCCAGACCTCTGACATCCACTTTGTCTCCCAAAAGGAGCTCTTCTTAGAGTGCATGACGTCAGCATTACACTGACAAGTCTGTTACCTCTTGCATCTTAACAAGATCACAAGCTGAAGCAGTGTAACTGAAACTCATAAACAATTAATATGCTAAGTAACTTTCCTCAACAATCAAAGGAAAATGTAAACAGTTTACAGCCAAATTCCAGTTTCCATCCTACTTGTACTCTTGGTTTCATTACGTGTATTTAGACCTTTTTATGAGCAATGTGGTAAATATTGATTTCCCCTTGCTTTCTCAGAAATATGATAAAACCAAATGCATTTGCTTGTAGTAACTCACAGATTCTCACAAACTTGCTAAGCTGCATTTTTACAGAGTAACTATAAATCTTTCATCTTCCTTTCTCCCAGGACATTCTCAAGGCTATCATTAGTCCCTTAGCATCAGGAGAAAAGCTAAGATACTCCAGAGAATTAAGAATCTTAGAGTTAGAAATAACACAAAGTGTGTTGTTGTCTCAATGCACAGCTATGGTTTCATTTCAGCATCAGGAAGGATGGCATCATAAACTGGCAAGATTAACATATTCTTCTGCTTCTCGCAGGTTTGATTGCTCTATCTGCTAAATCCAAGATCTCTTAAAAAGTTTTCCTTGAATTACTCCTCGAATGGAATATGAGATAGCTCATTCACATGCTACATTTCACTCCTAAATAGAAGCTTTGGCACTGTTTTATCAGCTTTTGTTATCTGTAGGCTCTTCAGCTCAGGGTCAAAAAGCTTATTACAGAGCTCTGGAGTAGTATCATCAGTACAGAAACATCATGCAGTACCTGAAAGGGCAATGGCAGACCAAACCAGGTGCCTACACGTACTTTCTTTTGCCATGATATATATTCTTAACTTATGCACGTAACTCATGTCTCCATTCAGGGATAAGCATGGCTTTCCAAGACAATCTTCCTACTACAATAAATATTATTTCCAAATCTTTCAGTACAGAAACCTAAGGATATGGACATGATATCTGAATGCAATGTTCTGAAGGTTATGTAAGAATCAAGTAGACGTAACCCAAGCTTAACTGAAATATCATGAAATCTACAGAATGGTCAATATTTCCACAGCCAAGTCCTACGCAATTTTGAAAATAAGGAAGATGATGAAAGCCTTTCAGGTAATACCAGCATCTTTTTTTCTCCTGAGGGAGCAGAGTTTTATTATGTTTGCTAGCAAGTTTAACTAAAAAAAAAAAAAAAAAAAAAAAAAGGAGAGAAGAAATCTTTCTTTAATTTACATAAAACTGTATATCATTCTGCACAGCCACAGTTAAACATCTTACCTATGGAATTTGAGAAATAAAGTTTATATATAGGGATAAGATTTGAGAAGATATGAAAAATTCAACAGCCAGTAATTGAACTGCTGTAGTTGATTGCCCCAGAACCACTTTGTATGGCATACTAATTCCAAAGATAGATTCTATACAACACTCTAAAAATTGTTTATGCAGATCACATTTATGATCAAGAGAAAATATGCTACTAACTTTCCTAACTTGGATATGGTTTGATTAAATCTCAGCAGAGTAATGGGTGCAGCACTAAGGAACTCAGATTTTTCTGGTAGAACCCTGGATCATTTTTATTTATTTGTATTGTCAGGGATTTTCTGGTAGTAAACAAATACCTGCCAGCAACGGGCTGACAATTTTGAGGTTACCAACTATCTTTTACAGAAGACTTTACTGAAAGAATTAAATGCATACTTCCCTTCATCTGTGATTAGTTTGCATGGAGATAAGGCAGAGTTGTGACAAGTATTTGTTATTCACATGGCCACAAATGAAAAGTATTTTCAGACTTGAAATTCCATTCTGAATCACTGTCTGTACATATTCATCCTACAATTAAATCTCAGCAGTTTTCACTTATTATTTTGTATAGTTGGTAACTGCCTTTACCCTAAAATTTCATCAGAGAATGCTCATATCATATAAGAAAAACCTCAAGGGAAAGAGGCATGTGAAGGGTTTTCTTATTTACAAGTGAGGATATATTCACAGTTACACAATGAACACACAACTACAAAAATTGTTAAGTTACAATTATTGTATCCATAATTCATTCTACAATTAGAATGTGGTACACCTGAAGAACTCATAGCATCTATACATGCATATGTTTCTACTTCCTAGTTTTACTGTAATGGATTACTGTTTGCCACATGGTTGGACTAGAATGGTTTCTCACTGCACTTATGAATGGTTGCCTACATTTAGATTATTGCAATTAACAAATACCAGCTTTAGAGTGATTACCTTCTGATATTTTTAACATTTTCTCCTTGGCAGAATGGTGGTTTGATGCATCTCTGTATGACTCCACTTCTTCATTATACCAGATAGACAGCAGAGGAAATTCACTAGTTCACACTTATGAGGAGTGGATCCTTTACAAACTTAGTTCAGAAATATGTGAGGTGACAGAATTTAATCACATATATTGAATCACAACGTTATGCTTGCAAAGCCAGGGTTTGGTTTGAAGTAGTTACTCATTAGTGCTGTGTACATATCTAGTATTTAAGCAGTTGAGGTATTATATTTGAAAAAGTAGCAAATGTTCAAATATATGAGATTTCTCCATTCTCTCTGCTGTTTAATCTAGTAGGAGATAAGAAAGACAAAACTGTACCTTTATATTATGGGATTTACATCTTAGGGTCTCAAAGTTATATTACAAAACAACTTCTTTTGTAAGCCATTCAGTTAACTAGCTTTGTAACACCCAAACACAAGCTGTTTCTCTTTTTCCATTCACAAATGGCCCTCTGTAACACAACACTCTTCTTCAGCCCTGGTCCCAGCTTCAGCTAAATCTCCTCTAATTATAACTAGACCAAGAATTATTACACCTGATTCCAAGCACTAATTGTTTAATATGTATGACTGACACAAATTGGCTAACAGAAATTTTTTGTAAGCTTTTACCTCAAGCCTCTCACTGACACAAGCCACTTATCTGACATGCACAACCACCAGTTTTCAAAAATATATACATTTACAGCTGATACCTCCGTCCCTCTAAATTATTTTTTAAGATTACAAAAAATATGGAGAAGGTAGAATCTTGACTTCATAGCCTCCCCGAGGTATGATAATGTACAGTAATGCATTGCTAAAGGGGTACCAATCCTCTGCTTAGGAAAAGAAACACTTGGTGGTGGGTTTCATGCATGTTCCTAACAGAAAAGGAGAAACTTATATCTAGAAACTGAAGAATCCTAAGAATCAAATTCCCTTTCATTTATCCTGATACACAAAACCACTCCATTCCTCCAAGAACAGGAATACAATAGTTTAAACCATGCTATAATTAAATCTAGAGCCCAGAGAACAATAGCATCAGCATTTCGTTAACAAAGCCATTACTTCCACAGCTGCAGTGTTAACTACCAGAGGACTGCAGAACTTAGTCCCAAGAGCAAAAGATATCTCTGTGCATATTTCAGAATGTGCAATCTGTAACTCCACTAGAGACTTCAAGTAAGCACAATTATTTATATACACAGAACCTGATACTCTCCATTGCTCCATACAGCATGAATTTAGTTTTTAATATTTATTAAAACAAAACTCTGATTCCTTTTCATTTCTACAAAAAAGTTCTTCTGGAAACAATATTCTTCACTGCATTCTATTGAGAAAGGCTCACATCAGGCCTAGGTATAAACAATGTTTGACACTTGTGCTATATTTTGATTTCAAAAATACTTTCCTTTAGAAGCAATAAAGCTACTACTTATTTTTCGCTTGTTAAAAGAGTACACATTTTTTCTCGATTTGCTGTTTATTGGAAATACTCTGAGCAGGAATCTATGTTAAAATTAACGTATTCCCATGCAGGACTGGGCTTTTTTTTGTGTCATTGCAACACTCTAGAAAGATATTTAAATCCATTGTATTTTGGCTATTTCAAGAAATTCAGTTTAGTCACACTACTACAAAACTGTTTCTAGTGCAACAAATACTACTCATACCTGAGGAGAGCTGCATTTTCTTAAAATTTCCTGATATTAGAACATTTTTCAGAGATGAAACAATATGTAATTGGTGATGTTTTCAATTTATCTTTCTGCATACCAGTTCATTTCCCCTTCCTTGTCCTTTCTCTCCCTTGCTACATGTGTCATCACTCACAGAAGTTGATTTATTTGTTTTATTTATTTGTCTTTGTCTCCTGTATTATCACCTGTAATCATGCAAGAAACTACGACCTGGTACAAAAATATAAAGAAAAAAAATCACAAATGAAACACCATCCACTTGTTCTGCACCCAAGAAAGCAGGCATTCAGCAATGTGGATGATGTACGAGTTTCTGATAGTGACTGATGGTATCTCCCACATGCTACCTCCTGGCAAAGGAAAACATCCTTCTAACCTTTCAGTCACTGATGGAATTCAAGTCTATGTATTACCACTGTAGTTAGCATATAACTGGAGGGAATATAATATTTGCTATAAATCTTTCTGTTACAAGCCAAAAATACAAATTACTTCTGGCCTAAAGAGTCCTTTTGAGTTTTGAAACCCTTGTATTTTGCAAGCATAGAGTGTATACACTGGGAAGAATTGTGCAGAGAAAATAACAAACAAACAAAACCACAAAAAACCACCCCCAGACTGAAAAAGAGGAACAAAAACCAGGTATCTAAAGAGACCAAAACACAATACATAGCAGGGACCAAGAGAATGTTTACTCAAGTAAAGCAATCAAGAGTACAGTTCCAGCACCTCTAATACAGAACAATCTTGCTGGACTAAGTTTAGAGACTGGTATTTACAGTTTTCAAAAATGACAAGCCAAGTCTAACCTCCATGTGTCTTAAATACAGATTTGCTAACTTAAGCAGGTTATAAACAAAGACTATGAATACATCACTAATGCAAATAATTTTAAATACTGCATAGGAAGATGCAAATATCCATAAGAAACACCTATTAGTAGAGATCAATGTACTATAAGCGTAGAAAGACAAAGCTAAAGACATCTAAAGAAAAAAAAAATCCCTGAAACTCCTGGTTTTAATCTATTACTATGGTATGTCAATCTATCAACAAAATATATAAAATATATACACTCACACTCTCACAATGGGTATTTGACAGATTAGATTTCTGCCTGTTCCAGATTATCAATATCATGTGCCTCTAGCAATAATTGTCTACACGTACATAACATTCATGAAATACACAACAAAAATGTTGAGACCTTAGGCTATAGTAAGAGTCCACATGTTAAAGAACTTGAACCTTCTGGCATTGAGTTAGTTGTGGCTACAGTACACTCAAAGGATAACTGTTCAGAAATCTCAGCATTTTCCCACAATTTCAGACTAAAGAGACAGTACAAGAGTTTGGTTTCAAGCTGTTTTTTTCAGAATACAGTCTGATTATTAGTGCTAAATGGATTCTATATAAAGCACTTTCAGGAGCAAGAAAAGTAGACTTTATAAAGAGGCTTTTGATAGGCTCAATAATAAAGGAACACTACCATTATAGAGCACTACAGCCATCTATTAATAGCATTGCTTACATGAGCACCAAGTATGCCAACAATATCTACTGTTATCCATTGGGAAAAAGCATCACCAATTTGAAATGTAACCAGTCTCTGGATAGGCATTTTAAAAAGCATTATATCAGTGGGATTATCATTTTCTAATCCTGCTCCTGCCCTACTCCTTCCAAGCACCAAGATGTGATAGTTGAGAAAAACATGAAACCCCTTATCACCCTGATAATCCAAGTTCAGCCAAAGCATGCAAAAGCATGCTGATGAGATCCATCGTTCTTTTTGGATTTCTAGAAATTACCAAATTACAGCCACAGAGGAAGCTTGACTCAATGACTTCAAAATTGTCAAACTCATTTTGATTTTTCCTTTTTTTTTTAAGCAACTGTGCCATACATTTGACAGACTTCCTACTGTCATCAACTGCCACAGCAGATAAGTCAGTTAGGAGGTATATGCTTCACAGTCATATCTTATTTAACATTCTGTGGTTATTTTTTTTAACATCATATACTATCTTATTCTGAAGCTGCGGGAAAGCTCAGCTCCTTGTTCATATCTGCTCACAGTACTGTCAACTCGCTCTTGTTTTCCCTCTGAGGTACATAACATGTACACGTGTACATTCCTATGTCTTTCAGAAGAAATATCCCATTCCAATCTCTGCTACCTTCCTTTAACCTCACACATTCACCTCTCCATTTTTCAGTCTTTAATCGCAAATCCATGACTGACAGCCACCTCTCTCTCAGTACTGCATCTGGAGGTAGCCAACGTGTCAGACCTACAAAATGAACTCTGACTACAAACAACTCCCCTTCTCTTGAGCTGACAAATTAGGACCTTTATTTCACATGGTTAGTCTCCGCAAAATGCTGACAACTCACTGAGAGGCCAACTAAATAAATCATTCAAAATGAAGGAGCTGCTTCAGCTGTAAGTGACCTGAAACAGCTGGTAAACTTTTAAATGCCCACACCCTCCCCTCAACGTATTGAAATATGTGGTATAAATAGTCTCTCCAAACTTGCTGGGCTATCAGAAAACAGGGTTAAGAAGGAAGCACAGGAACTATGAATCAGCAGGAATAATTAATTTTTCTTGAAGGACTGCAACATTGCCATTAATTTCCTTGAAGTGTACAGAAAGTAGAACCAGCCTCAATTAAACCAATATCCAGATGCCAAGTATACTTGTCTTGTAATCATGTACTTTGCATACTGATTTTGATATAAGTGTGTATTATGAGTATGATTTTTTACTGTGAAAAACCCTTTAAGAAAAAAGGCTCATTTAGAGAAAAATTTCAGCATTATTCTGTGGACATTAACAAATTTCTATCATATTTTCCACAAGTTGTTGTTACAACAGCCATTGCAACAGCTAAGCAGCCATTTGTCTTCCAAAATAGAGTATAAATTAAGAGGTATTTTTCTATAGGACACTGTCTGCTTTTTGTCATTTGTTATTGCAAAGTTCCAGTTTAAACTGGAATGTTCTTGTGCAATAAGTTCCGGTGTAGAGCTCCCAAAAGCTTCATCTTAACTTCTTACACAGTTCTTTTATTCTGTGGCCTAGAAAATAGAACATTTGAAGAAAATAAGAGAATGAATTGTGTTTTAAATCACATTTTTGTGAACATTTTGGGGACCACTCAGAATATCATAGCCTCTGCAATAAGCTGACAGTGAAAGGCAGCTACTTTCAAAACTGATGGTGATACCAAGAAACTGCATCAGAGAACACACACAAAAAAGAATGAAGCTACAAGGTTTTGTTTTTTTTTTCCTGTCAAAGTTCCTAATCCTAGGCAGAACAGATTGTTTGTAGATTTTCACTTTCATCCCTGGCAGTGTTCAAGGCCAGGCTGGATGTGGCCCTGGGCAACCTAGACTAGTGTGTGGCATCTGGCATCTCTGCCCATGGCAGAGGGGTTGGAACTAAATGATCTCTAAGGTCCCTTCCAACCTGGGCCGTTCTATGATTATTACCATCAAAAAATTGCCATTTAATTTAAATAAAAAAGAACAGAGGTATAATCTAGACCTATACATCAGAACCAGTAAGGCTAATCTATAAAATATACCGCACAAACTTTCTCCCACTTCACCTTCATTCCAATCATCACATCCCTTCTATATGAATAACTGAATGCAAAAGACATTTTTCTGATCGTCTTTAATCTCTCATCCTTTCCAAAAATGGTCAGCTCTAACTCCTTTTTAGCCACCAGGATGAAATATGTTTCATGGCTAAATTAGCTAAGTACAAAACGAAGTTCTAAAAAGCACAGGCCCTCAGTGAACCCAGCAAAAGCTAAGCAATGCTAATGGAGGAGAACTGGAGCTATCCAAGAAACACAAAAGTTCAAGCAAGGACAAAGTGGATAAAATCACTTGCAGCCTTTGAGTAACCCTAGTCTAATCATTACCACTGCCTTAGCCAAAACCACCTTAAGCATATTCCTTCCAGTTATAGATGACTGGATGACTCAAGTTCAATTCCCTCAACTAATAAATAACTACCATCCATCCACAACAAACAAGAGAGCTCACAGTACCCCTGTTCTCCATCATATACTGCATTTAGTTCAGCTTCCTCTCTCTTTTCAGGTTGGGCCATAACTTACAGAAGCTGTCTCTGTCCAGTGTTAGGCTATCACACAGGCCACCTCTGCCAGAGGAGCAACACAGCCACCTCATAAAAACAAATTAGCTGTAACAGCACAGACCTCCACATAAGCCACATTGTCTCCTCATTCTCTTTTGCACATGTTTTGGTGAGTGAATGATACTTGCAGCATATTCTAGATCTGTCATGTGGAGAACTATTCTACAAGAAGGCACAAAGTACTCTAGATTTTCCCTAGTAAATTCTCAAATTTACATGTAATGAAGGCATCTCTCCATCACAGTTGGGTATCTATGTTGCACTCTGCATTAGCAGAGATATCAGACATCAGGGATGCCCACCTTCAGAACACAAGCTGACCAGATGGAATTAATAGGTCAGAGATAATATTACTTCAGCTACACCTCACTTGGAAGGAGACATTCCATATTTAAGCAAGAGACAGGAGCAATAAATTAGAATTTAATTTTGAAGTCATCTGCTGCTTGGAAAGAATTCAACCAAATGACCTCCACAGGCTCCTTCTAGCCTAAATTATTTTGTGATAGAAAAGAATAGCCAAAATGTACTGTATAAGATTCAGTTTAACATAAAATCACAAAGTTTTCTGTTGATGGTGGAATGTTCAGCACAACACAACAAGAACTAAGTATTTTGTGCAGGTAAAGCTACACAAAGCAGAATCTAGTGCATCTCATTTCCAAACAAAATATAAATTGTCACTGATTTTTCAAATTACTTCTATAAGATTACAAGATTACTTAGAAGGAATTCTCAAGATATCTAGTGTCAAAGGAGAAGGCTTCTCCAATCTCTTACATTTTTATGCAATTAAACACACCAATTTGAAGATCATTCAGACTCTCATAATTCACCATATATGACACACATTAGGCAAGGTCTAGACAAACATGAAGAATTAGCATTAAAAAGAACAGAGTTCTGGCATAGACATGTCACTGCAGCTTCCTTTAGTATAAGGTGACACCACAAATTTACAGATGGAATTAGCTTCAGGGTTTTACTAAGAAATAAATACAGTTCTTAAAAATTTGTTTGAAAGCAGAGACCAGCCTGTTATAGCTTCTTACAGAAGATGAAACTCTATATTTAGATATAGCCATTGTGAGCACAGCACAAGCACAAAGCAGTATCAAAATGGTCACATATTGATCATATGAAAGAAGTGAAAACAATTCTCTAGTTGAAAGGGATGCCTTAAAATGGAAACATTCTTGCTTCTCAGTTAGGGGCTACATGGCCACACAAAACTGAGTCACAGCTACTGCTGCAGACTAACAACTTTCTAGCCATACACAAACAAACAAAACACCTAAACTTTGTGACCAGCACAGACTCGCATATTAATGAAAAACTGTCACAACTATAGTCATGGTTATGCTAACTGCAAGAAAATTTCACATCAAGTGATCAAAAAACGTCTACTGCATTTTGATATGTAAGGAAGACAACACCATCTGCAGAATATATAGATCAAACTGGCATTCATCTCTGCATAAAAATGTTGGTGCTTCATCCATTTAAAGTAACAAATTTGAAAAGAACAATCTTAAAAGCCTATTTCTATTTTGTACACTAAACTTTAGCAAGTCCATATATAGTGGGTGCCTCTGCAATACTCATTTTAAAAAAGAGGAGGTTTAAGAGCCACATGATACAAAATACAGAAAAATCAATGCAACTCCTCTATGGCATCCTATGCATGATGAATAATGTAATTCAGTGTACACAACCACACTCCCTGCCAGGCATTTGCCTGTAGTCCTTGCTTCTTGATCTGTTTCATACCAAAACAAATCTGTTAACCAAACAGATGTAGGTAGAGCCTATACTAAGAGACAGCTGAAGCACATTTCTAAATTTACAATTAAAGTATCTTAGATTTCACAATTCTAATGAACATGAATGCTTGAAGAAAATGCAGTAAGACAATCTTTATACAGTTAAGGTATTTTAACTCAAAGTGATCTAACCAGTGATAAACATGTAATGAAATGTTATATATTAGAGGGATGGGGAACAGTTGGTATTAAAAATAAAACTATAACAAAACCCCACAATGACTCCCCAAAGATATTCCTGGTATTATCAGCAAAGTTAATAGCAGAAATTATATTGTCAAAAAGTCCTATATCTATTTCTTCATTCACAGACATCTGATCACTTCCTAACAAATTATTTTTTTCACCTCTATTTAAATCCAAGTGAATAAATAAAGGCAGATTAAGAAGGATTTGTTTCATAGATAAGTAATTTATGGCTGGCTGTTAACATTAACAGCATACCTACTTCAACATCTAGTTCCCTACAAGATTCTTCCCCATCTAACATCTGCTAACAGAAGTAACATGAGAATTTATCAGCCATACACCACATCAGAAGAGAGACTATGGTTCTGCAACCCTCTCTAAATTGTCATGGATGCTACAATTATAAAACAAAATATCTAACAATCTATAATATTTACTTCAAAGGCATTATATACTATTTCCTTATCAAAAAGCAACAATTCCTTAAGGCATTTTAGAGCTCAAAGAAGCTGTTATTAAAATAAGATTTATATGGTATAAACCATCCATGGTTCCATCCCTAGAAGTGTGAAATTAGTGACTGAGGAAAGATTTCACAGGAACTTAATCTGAGTGCAGTGCTATTGCAAAGGATTTGCAACTTTGGTCTCTTTGCCAAATCCTACATATTTGCAAGCTGCTGTAGTTATTCATGCAAAGCAACAGATAATCAGCAGCGTCTGAAGCTTTTTTACATTTATATTGAATGTGGAGCTCTTTTCTCTCTATCGGTGTGTATCTAATACCTTATGCATGGCAAGGTCATACTTGAAGTAAGCACTGAGGAGGTTCCTCATATCACACCTCTAAAAAACTTTGATTTCATGTTTTAATAAAATTCTGGAAACCTTTGAGTTCTACTTGCAGTCAATATTAGAAAAAGATGCAGAATAAAGAACACAGAGTCACAACTTGAACTTCAATGTGCAAGTGAATGATTAGTATTTGCATTGTAATTGTTTATAGGCTTTCTGCACTCATTTAATAACACTTCACAGTAAATTCAAAACAATAAATTCCAAATTTCTTTAACTCACACATCATCACATTGAGACATATGGATCCCCTGGACAAATTACCACAGCTAGAGCAACACTGAAATATTGACAAGGCTACTCCCTCTACTACGCATGTCTCAGTTCAATGCCAAGAACACACACATACACTCACTTGGGGCTCAGTCAAGCATTCCGACTCAGTGGCTACAGAGCTAAAAGCAAAGGCTTCCCAGACCTCACATTTATAATACATCACATTCTCCCCTCTCATTTGCTGTTCTGAAAATTCATCAGTTGCATCTGAAACAGCACCTGAGAACAAAAGCTGCCAGAGCACTATGCAGGAGCAAGGGAGTAGTGCACCTTCTGGATCTGCTAGGGATCCTTTTAGAAGGCCACATAGTTCAGCAGCAGAGGCCTTTCAGTGTAGCTCCTAAATAGCCCATGTGGCTGGATGTGTGGCATATTCACTTTTAGCAGATAATTCAAGACTCCTGATTTGAATTTTAAAAGTTTTTGTTCCCTTCATTATGCCTCTTGAGTTTTAATAAATATGAAATAAACAAAACTCCAGAAGGGTTCACACAAACACATACAGGAAAAAAGGCTTACTTGTGGTACAAGCATCACCAACAAATACAACAGAATGTATCTGCCTAAATGCTAACTTTCTTCCTCAGTGGTAAACAAAACATCTTCAAAGAGAAATCGTCTAAAGTAAGTGTGTTTTCTCTTCATATTGAAATATCGTAATGCAACTGTACTGAAGTCACTTTTCTCCAGATAAATACCAGGGCAAGGATAGAATATGGTACAAATAAGACGTTAAACTTGGTATTAAATTCATAGACTTAATGGCTACCTTCCCCCACTTTCCAAAGCAAGAATATTTTTCCATATATCTACTTTTCCATTAGTCTAACAGTCAGGTGTTATGAAAAAGTGACATTTGCAGGCTTCAAGGCAGTTGGATGAGGACAAAAATTCAAATTATTCTATATATATTCACAGGTTGAAGCTATAAAAACTAATTTGACAAAATTTGACACAGTCATGCTTTATTCTTTCTATAAAGAAAATTTGAGTAAGGTATTGCTTTTGCATCACTGTAGTTTCAGAAAACACTGTAGTTTGAGATCATTTTCCTTAATCAGTGTTATCTTGAGCATCTGCACTACCTGGAGAGATCATCATGTCTTGTTAAATTCTGCTTTAAATTGGCTTAAGAGAAGTTGCTTCAATTCTGCACTCTGTGTTGAAAGCTACTTGGCAGATGGTAATTAAAAGCTTAGTATTTTGTATCATACTTTTTAGGTATACTGTTTGAGAGGAAAAGAAACCTGTAACAGAGTAGATTTCAATACACTAAATATATATTTAAATCCTGGGGATAGTCATGGAATCGGTATTCAAAAACAACCAGCACTAACATCCTGGATTCCTTTCCGCTAAAGCTATATGGCAATTTACATTTTAAATTTTGGGAAGAGTAGACTTACGAATGACGTTAACAGACTATTTACAGTCATGTTTGCAAGATCAAAACCAAATTCTGCTTTTTTTACACAAATATTAAATAGAAATTTAGTCTCAAAATAATGCACTGTTCTTTCACAAAAGTATTTACAATTCAAAAAGAACTATTTTTAAGCACAAATATGCAAAATGAGCTTCTTTATACCATACATTTACTTTTAGTCCTTTGAGACAAAGGTAGTATCTAAATTCTCCTTGTGTCCCCTTCAACAAAAGGGCAAAACTATTTTTAATCACAAAACTTAATCTGAACGCATACTACACAAGAACATTATCCAGAGCACAGTACAATATACTTAGTATACTTTTCCTACCTGGTCTTGAAGAAACTCATGTTAGGCCTTCCATCTGAAAGTTTTTCTCCTTATACCAGCTTAATAGCAGTGATTGAAGATTTGTACAAATTAATAGAAACATCACATACTTCTACACAGGAATAACTTCTCTTATTGATTTCATTTTTAAACACAGGAGAAGACAATATAAACATCATCGAGTTTATGATTTGAAAGATCTGGAAAGTATATTCCCTGTTTTATAAAAACTTGTGATTTGGTTCCTCTCAACCACTAACTAAGAGAAGCAATTCCCTTAAAAATTTATGAATAAGGGAACTACACTGTGTGTCATTCCAATCTTCTCAGTCACAGTTGCTTTTTTCCTCTGGCAGTAGGAATACTCAGAGGTGAAACAGGGAAAGAACCCATGGAGACCACCAACAAGTTTGAAATCCTGTTAAACCTCTAACAATACCAAAACTAACAGACCTTGACAGAATAAGCTCATAAACAGAGAAGACTAGGGACTAAGCTGTGGGGCACTGTAGCTCCCTTTGTACATAGAATTCCCTGTACTCTGAGATGACTGACAGAAACTAAGTTTTCATTTTCAAGATACTCCAGTCAGGAAAGAATGAGAGATTTCCTATCTTGTAACTTAAAATACTTTTATTTAGACTTAATCTCCAAGGAAAACAAAACAATACAGAGGTTGGAATTTTGCTTTGTCACAAGGAAAAAACAGCAACAACAACAAAACAAGCCCAAAACAAAGCTAGGAGACTACAGGACACTTTTTCATCATTTAAGCACAAAATCACATTGTAACAACATAACCTACAACATCAGTGTTATTTCTACAGAGGTTTGCCCCCCCTTACAATAAGGGCTGCAGTGCACAATAGGACACACAGTTGTGGATCCTTTATAGACAGGCTATTAGAAGAGAGGAAGAAATTGGTTTAACCACCAGGTAGAATATATGCAAAGTCCTGTTTGGATGACAGTGGTTTCACAGCAAGTGATAAAGCTTGCATGGTCCTGTCTCAGAAAAGTTTTTCCATGTTTATTTATTTTTACAGATAACAAGGAAATTAGGACAGATAAAAATAGAATGCCAGCTCTCCTTAGCTGGTAGGGGTAGCTGGTCTCTAACAAAATTGTAGAATGTATCCAAGGCATTCACAGAGCACAGACATTGCTTATTTTCTGTAGTGCTCTAGGCCACCTGGCTGAACAGAGCAAGTTCCCAAGAATCTGTTCACGGAAAATTCTTCTCTCCTTCTCAGTGTTGCATATTTTTAACATATCATCATCAAATAGTGATTCTTAGGTCATAAAAAGTCCCAAAATAAAACTAACAAGTGTCTGAACAAGTGTCCCGTAGCTCAGAAAAACAGCCCAAGCTTCTCCACTCCCTGTCCAAACCCATCTGCTTACATGGCCAACACAGGACTAAGGATTGCTGTAGAAGATTCCATCTGCTCTTCGCAGGGCAGCTATACTACAGCATAGGGCTGAGCACTCAGTAAGCTGTTACTACCTGTTCTTATTGCTGCCCTGGGCAAAATATAAAATAAGGAAGGAGTTCATCTCCACAGGAAATTTGCGGTAACAACTTCAAAGAAAGGATTTGTTCTAGAATGGTTGTTTTCTAAGGCCTCAACCTGTAAGCATTAGATGTTCAACATACCAGCAAAGGTTCAGGTTGGTTTGGACTATGCATTACATAGATTTGTAACACAGACAATATGGACTATTACTATGAATGGGTGTGGACAATCATTCCCCCCTGCTCTGCCAATTGCTGTATAACTTCAGTATAACTCCATTTCCTGCAAAAGTACACTTCACAGATGAGCCCACCCAGCTGCCAGAGTATCCTATTTGCATCAGAACAGTGGTGTTCAGATCTGCCCTTAGACAAGATCTTTATTATTGCTATTTTATGGTTATATTCAGATTTATTTGCGTAACACAGCCATGCAGTAATAAAACTGCATTAGTTCTGAACTTTCCTAACCATGTCTGTACTGGTTCTGGTTTAATTTAAAGCGTGCAGAAGAGGGAAGACTCTGGGAAGCTGCCAACAATAGTGTCCTCCTGCACGTTAAGCAAATAGTTTGTTTCCTCCACAGGAGACAGATCAATACTCAAGAAACAAAAACAAAACCAAGAAAAGCTAAAAGCTTAGTCATGTAAATCAGGGTGGAGGAAAAATGAAAGAAAACTCCTCATTGGCATTCTACAACTTCTGCAGACCCCCATGGCCCATTAGCTAATTTCTATTAAAACACACAGCTCTAGAATAATAAATGCCAGTGGTAGGTTTCTAAAGGTTTGTGGCAACTGAAGTAAACATGTCCCTGTTCCCAGGACACCAAGAGACAGAAAATTAACCAGAGGTTAACTGGGTCATTAGCTAGAGCACAATATAGGTCACTGCAGATTTAATTTAGTTTGTATTCAGCTAAAGAATCAAATACAGCAACCAGTTCTCACAGCAGGAAAACAAGTAACTTATCAGCATGTTAACGTATCTTGGATACCAAGGCACCAAGTGTGTCATTATGAGTCATACTACTTTTAACTAATTTCAGATTATTTTGATGAAACAAAATATAGCGTATAGACACATGCATACAATTTAAATGGTTCTGAATTCAAGTATGCAAACACACACAAATACAGAATATTTAATATTGTATACAGTCTGGTTTTTGCCTGTTTTGTTTTGTTCATTTTGGGTTTGGTTTTTTTTTACACCACACTGGAAAATATTTAAGTAAGCTTTTTCTTCCAAAATATGGCTGGCAAGGAAGTAATTAATATACAAGTGTAAAAATATGTTACATGGGTTAAGAAAAAGCCCAAAATATTATGTTTTAATGAGAGTTTGATCAGGACCTAAATTACACCTTTAAGTATTTTGCATGTACTATATTTTGATGCAAGCCAGCATATAGTGATGCCAGCACCAAGCCAATTCAAGTACACTGACAAATAACAAGGCAAGTACTGCTTTACTAAGAATTACTTTGACAATTAAGCAATTCTGCTTGAATATTGTAGCTTCATCTAAATTGCATTTGTTCCATTTGTTCAAACAAGGTATTTTGAGAAGTAAATACAAGATCTCTCGTTCTGGAAGTATCAGTTGAAGGTGGGAAGGAGAAAATTCTACATTACCTTTCATATTCCTGTTCAGCAGCCAAAGGAATGATTTCGGCACAATCCAGCAGAGCACTGGAGCAAACCAATTTGGTGGTCCAGCCCTATCTCCTTGTAGCTCTCTGAACAGCTATTTCCATTTTCAACAGCTATGTTTTCTACTTCAGCTGGGGTCATTCTCCAGCTCCCTTTCAGCTAAATATCCCAGGTAACAGCTTTCCTACACCAACAAGATTTTCATTTTACCCCCAACTGGAAATCTCCCAATGGCTCCCCCTAAGTAAGAATCCCACACAAGTGCACACCTCAAACACTTAGCTTATGTCGTCATCGTGGCTAGGCTTCGTGAACGAAGATCCAGGGAGGACACAAACATATTGATCTCTATTGTTACAAGCCCTTGAAGCCTCTCAGCATTAAGCAGGCATTACAAGTCAGAATCTGAAATGCTGGAATAGGATCAGCAGACAGCAATGGTGTGCACCAGGAACAGCACAGAGAGCAGAAAGACCAAAAGCTTCAGCTTTGGACATTGTTCAAGTCCCTTCACCCCTCTCTCCCTTTAACTTCTTCCAAAGAAGATTTTTAAATATCGGTAGTTTCACCTCCAAGAGTTATTCTGTTTTGTAATAGCACGGGTCTAAGAACCTTAATACTGTTGCTGCAACAGTCTGATTATAGCAACTACACCATTGGGCTCAGTGATAGCTTCTCTAGTCAATATTCATTATACTAGCATTACCATTCTCTAGCATTGTATCTTNTCCAACCCAAACCATTCTATGATTATATGATTTGCATTTCAGAGTGATCAAGTGTCCACTTGATTATTTGTATTTATTTTTCACTAAATGCCTCAATTATCTGTTTGCAGAATATAAACATCTGTCTGAAAATTAACAAGGCATCTCAACTAATTCTTACTACAATAAGTTGAGGGAACTCACAGAAGCAGCTTAGCACTGTGCAAAAGTTAGCTATGTAACTGCTTTTCAATTTGGACTTACTTTCTCCTTATGTAGTCCCTGCTGGCCATACATAAACATAGGGCTTCTCAGGCCACAAAATAGCTTTTTTTTTTTTTTTTTTTTTTTAAAANTTTTTTTTTTTTTTTTTTTTTTAAACAAACCAACCAAACAAAAAATCTCCATGAAGTTAAACTGAATCAGAAACAAGCTTAACCTAGATCCAGCTTACAAGAAGTCCCAGTGGCCACACAGCTTCATAACGAAACAAACCAATATCTGTTTCTTTAATACATTGTCTCAGGTGAGGAAACTAAACTAAGTATCATAGTTAGAAGTGTAAAAGGGGCCTGGGCAATTTACTGGAAGTTTTGTAAATATTCTGGAGATTTTGGCATTCCTTTTCCTGTATCTTTGTTCTCAACAAAAATCACATTATATTCAGGAAACGTTATGACAGTTCAGTAAACCATAACATGTTATACTGAAGCTTCCCAAAATTTGAACAAACTTTCCCTCCTCCTACAGTTGGAGTTGCTTACAATACACCTAGAGAAAGTAAAGGTGCACTTCATGGTCTGAGTGCATGAGATTTAACTAATGGCAGAACAATGTTAAGTCAAGCAACTGTGTACCCCATCTCCCTCTTTATATACTTTTCCACCTGTGTTTTCAATACATAAGCTTTTATAAGTATAAACAGAGCAATTCAATTTTCATCCAAATCATTCTTCAGAAACACCAGTTTCATGAAGGATTTCAGTACTTTTCTTTCCTCCCTTGGTAATATTAAAATAAGATAAGATGCATGTTTTCTGTGACAACACTTGAATCCTCAGATTAAAGATTAATAATGTATCACACATGCTGATGAATGCATGATTCATGAGACACACAAATGGCAAGTTCTATTTAAAGCTTTGAATGGCCATGAATAGAAGACTAAGATGCATACACTGGAAGACAAAAAGGAAAAGGTGCAATTTGCTGGAGAAAAATCCTGCCTGTATATGTGAGATCACGTTCTGCACAACAAAATGGCTGCACAGCTAATATATTAACAAATCACTGCTCAAAACCATAAAGCTGTTAAGCAATAGTCGAGTACTAGACAGCAGTATTAGACAGGAACCATGCATATGGTCAGGGAAGCTTACATATCATTGCAAATGCAGACTGCATTGTTATTTGGTGATTTTCTTAAAGCTCTACCTGCTAGAAATAAATCAATATTTTAAAAAATGATCTCATGAATCACTTAATTTGATCTTGCACAACTGAAGAAAAAGCTAAAAAACCTGTAACTAAACAGCTGAAGGAACAAAAGCAAAATAACACTATCTGGTTTTGCAGTTAAGTATAAAGTATTTCAAACTAAATGTTCTTAGAATGGGATGAGATGGGAGTAAACAAATAAATAAAACCAAACCAATGAATTTCAAGACTCTCTTTTTAAAAAATTCTCTCCAGTAAAATTTTAAAGCTTATTATAAGCATATGTGAAGCTTTCCCAAAATTCAGAGACATACAGCGTCCGCATTAGGAGCTTGAAAAACCAGTAATTATTTTTCCCCTCCACTTCTTGCAGAGCTACAGAATTGTGGCTCAGAATATCTCTTGCTGAAACTCTTACCAAAATCCTAATTAAAAAAAAAATCAAAAAAAAAAAATCAGTGTTTAACTAAACTAAGTTCTGTAGTACTATCCATTCTAGTTTCATGACCACGTGAACACACAACTGCTCCAGCACAGGATGTCTAGAGCAGATGATGTGAATTGTAACAGCATTGAGACACTGAAAGTTCCACTAACCAAATCACCGCACTATCCAATTATGTTTACACATCATATGCTTTAGTGTCATTGTTTGCAGTTTGTTTCATGCCTCCTCCAACAGATTATGTAGAATGTTCAGTAATATCTAAAATTTATAACCAACTAAATTATGTTAGTGAGCCACTGTTTCATAATACAGTAGTAAATCAACCTGCTAAACTATGTTTACAAAAAGGCTTTCTGAGAGATGAGTTTATTAAATGCTTCAGTTCTTTGCCTACTAAGAGTCAAAGAATCCTTACCATATACATCCATCTGAACAAAACCATCCTCACAATATAACAAACATATTCATAGGTGATCAGGCAAGCAATTGTAATTGCTGTTTCTTCTGAATGCAAAGTTTCCATGGGACTTGGAAAATAGTTTTAAATTAACATCCGAAGTGTTATCTCTCAGCCTGCCATTTTTCTAACTAACAAAGAATTTCCTCTCTTTCAGGTGCTATCTTTTCGCTTTTCTAAACAACCTTATTCTAGTCACAGTTACCAAACTACCTTCACACCACCTTACTCATTGAAGGGCTCAGAACTACATACTACCACCCAGAAGAAAGCTTCAAGAGTCTTTGTGAAAAGCATAACCCAAACAAAAATGCTCAAAAATGGCTAAAAATGGTAAAAGAGGTTCAATTTAGTGAAAAGATACATTTGTAGGCCAAGAAAATCCATCAATGATTATTAATTGCAACAAGAACTTGCTGAGCCACAGGGACTTCTCAATAGCACAGCTCTCTATGTTTGTGTTCGTACTTAAGTACTATAACTCGCTGCTTGACAGATCTTTATGACCACCCTGCTGTAAGACTGAGAATACTGGATTAGGTCAGAGTGTTATTTGTCTTTAGTGACCCCAATAGTATTATTACGTTTAACATTCCTGAATAGATATTTTTCTAGTAGACTAATGAAATACATGACAAGTTATTTTCCAATTTTTGTTGAAACAACCTGAGTTCTCTATTGTTCAAATTATGTTATCACCACCTTCAGTATATGCATGACAGTACTTTTTATAAACCCAGACTAAAACTGAAAGTTTTGAAACAGTTATGCAACATAATTGCCCTATTTAGTAAGGCAGAAATGCATGTGTCCCCACCCCAACTACGTAAATATGAACACAGCATGCTGCAGTAGCCACTTTCCAAGCTATCATTTAAAGAGACCAACAACTTAAGACATTGTCACACAAGTTATTCTGAAGAACTGAAGGCAAATAGTTACTCAAATAGCAGTCTACACCTTGATACATCAGAAGAATTTGCTGTGAACTACATTGTATTGAAAGTGATTTTGTTCTCAGCCTTATATTTTCCACAATTTATGCACTAAGAATAGGATTACTGTAATCTAGTGATCAAATTCCACTTTAGAAATAAAATGATGGGTTCATATCTGCAGTAAATACTTTCACCTTGAAACTCTATTTTAAAGGCTCCTACCACAAAGAACAGCTGACATCATCTGCAGAGGTTTTCACTTTAAGTGCAATAACTTTTCTATTAGTGGTTTCTACAGAAGACATGCTTTCAATGGCAAGAGGATAATATAGAACATGTTCAACATTTTTTTCTTCAAGAGATAATATAATGGAACAAGTAAACTTGGGACTATTTCTTCAGAACGTGATGCAACACTGAAGATACATTTAAACAAGAGAAGTCTGACAGTTACTCTTCCTAAGGCTACTATAAGAGCAGCAACAGAATCCAGGTTCAAAGGTTCAGAGGAAGTAACTTCCTCAGCAGCTGATCTTTCCCTCTGTGTCAGCCAAACACAATAGGTGAATACAACAAGCAACATGAACACTGTTTTCCAATGTCATGGGCTATTCCAGGTTATAACCTTTCCAGAGGTAGCCTGAGTTCACTTAAAAGTAAATTAAACCTAATTCATAGAGGACAGTATTTTTATGTTTGGTTTTTTTTTTTCCTCTCTTCCCCTCCTCTCTCCCCACAGATGATGATTCATTTCTTCTGATTGATTCCTCTACTGGAAACATTTTTTCAGCTTGTCAGAATTCTGAAGTGCTGGATTACACAATACAATTTTCTGGGAAGCTGACATATGCTCAAACATTTCATTATAATTGACTTGGACTTAACAAGCTTAGTTTGTGTTGTGCAAAATAAATCAAAACTAGACAGATCATTTTCTCCTAGCATATAAGGTAGGCTTGGGGAGGAAGAAAAATCAAGAGTATAGAAACTGGCGTATTGTGGTTCAGTGCTTTTCAAATCCTGATCTGCAAACTAGTTTAGATAATTCTGAGACAATTTCATCAGAAAAAAAAAAAAGAATATGACAGTGTGATCAACAGTCAAATGAACTGAGCCACACACCAAAACAAATCCACAGAGCAGCTTTTTTAAAAATCAACTTCTGGAATACATTTTTAAAAAGAGATGTGTGAAAACTATCTAACTGTCTCACTGTCTCTACCTATGAAGCTTTCAAATTTTATTTCAGGTTTGGGTTTTGTTGGGTTTTAAATTCAAAAGCATAATGAGAAATTCACTTACTACTACACCACTTCTGCATTGCTTAGGATTTGTGATGTATGTGCTAAACACCACTCTCAACAAGATTCCTTCACTTACTGTGCTTTGGCTTATATTCTGGAGCCATCTCAAAGCACATGAACAGGACACTTATTGGATGAAAGTAAACTGGCCTTAGAGGTCCATTAAAAACCTTCTACATACATTAATTCAAATTCAGCTGAAAGGACCTGAGTAGAACTAGTATAGAGAAAAAGACCATAAAATATATAGCATGGATGTCAGGTCTTCAGTACCAAAAATCTTGCTCTACAGGACTGCTTATACTGAGCTCTACACGTTAGCTCATGAACGATGAAGCACCTTAGTACGTACACATGGAAACCAAGAGCTCCCACAGTGTTAATAATTTTTCCATTTTTCATCAAAAGTTTCCTTGCCAAAGAGGCACAGTCTGTTTAGTAAATTTCTTCACATGTGCAACTAAAGCAAGGGAGTAACCTAGTTTATTCACCACATAGTCGTAGAAAACATCGGAAGCCTTGGAAGTTTCATCTTCACCATCGTTTCTCTCTGGGTTCTCTAAATAACTTTAAACCTTTAAGGCACACAACTGCACAAACACACAGCCCTTTCAAAAAATCAGGAGTATGAACAGATTGCGTATTCTTTCTTTACCCTTTCTACAGGCAATGCCTTAAGTTATTAAAAAACATTCTTTCTGCTTTGAGATGTCATTCATCAGAGTTGTTGCTTCAGCTTGGCTTCTGCTTGACTGCTCACTCATAATTCCAAAAAATTCCTGTACTGTAAAGGCAGGGTCAACAGTTAAAAAAAGTTTCATTTTAACAGAACAGACGTCTATGGACATTATTTTTCTTTTATTTGGTTGCCTTCAAAAGTCTTCACAGACATCACACAAAAAAACCCCACCACACTCTGGTAGATTAGAAAGTTGGAGAGCAGAAAATAAAATAGAATGAAAATGCTATTTTGAAGGTGTTATAATTCTGAAATTCCATTTGGACCTCTAATTGGTCCAATCTGTAGAGCTCTCTGCTTCCAGTGAAATCAATAAAACTTCACTGATACTTCAGCTCTCCTCAAAAATTTAAACAGATATCTCTAAATGTACTTATCAAATCACATTAACCTGCTGCAAATCCAGACTAGGTGTGTCCACAGACCCTAGTTCAGTTTAGAGATAACCAAACAAGCTCAAAGTAATTTAACATTAGCACAAGGGTCTGCCAAACCAGGAAAATGCAGAGCTCTGTTCAGGTCCCTAACACAGGTATACTGCTTCCAGTGCTCAAGGACTGTAACTTGAAGCTAGCTTAGCTGTACTGCATTCAACAGAGCAGCTGTATCTCTGGTGATCCACAGCCTTGATGGGGAAGAGCATCTGAAGATCCAAGGGTAGATTCCCAAGAGCATCCAACAATGGGGGCAAAAGGGAACACAAAAAATAGCAGGGACATTACAACTGAAAACAGTGCTGATATCCTCCTTCCCATTAACTGGGCTTTTTAGCAGACAGGATCACCAAAACACACAGTATTTTTGCCCCTTCTCCAAGATATTCCAATGTGTCTGTGGCAAATCAGGAAACAGGATCTGAGGCAGTGGATTCTTCCTGAGGATGTTGCATTAGATCTATGCTGGAGATTTTGTGATGCAAGGGAACTCCTTGTTTCTTGCCTTAAAGCAAAATAGGAATTGCACGGGACTAGAAATAGCCTGCATGTGGTCTAAAGGTAATTGTTTTAGAAGTATTTGAATAATAGAAAATCCAAGAATCAGACACCTGTCATTCTTCATTCAGTCAAGTTCTGCTGCTGGCTCTGAATCTACCCTAACAAATTCCAGCAAAAGTAAAAGTGAAAAGCAGTGGAGAAAAAAGCCTTGCTATTCAGCATAAGGCTTAAAATAAGTCAGTGTTCAGAAATTACTGCCTCACAGTACAGCAAGAGTGAAGACTTTAGGCAAGAAAACCTATCCTAGAGCTCTAGAAATTGAGTCCCAGTTCCTAATGGAATTGATGTTGATACTTGGTGGGCAAAGGTCATCTTGTCTACAAACCAGACCGCTAACTGTCCAAGTGTAGGTATTACCTATGCTAATGGATGAAACGGAGAAAACTGGTATTATGCTGGTATTATGGATTCTTGCAAAGAAATAAACTTCACCAAACACAATGTGGAGATACTTTCTTTGCCTTTGGTAGTGTTGGCTTCACCTGTGGCAAGGAGTTTTGGAAAGTGAACAATGGTAAACTACCCAATATTTAAGTGAAAATAGAATAAAAAACTCCTTGCAAAGTGGGTACTCATGCTTACCCTTCAGGTGCCTGTGTATTTAAACTCCACTTCCTCCAATGTAAGTTAGAGTCTCTTATGTTGTAAGATTTGTACCCAGCTAAACCAGAATCTTTCTGGCAACAATTCTGCATCCATAAAAGCAGCAGGCTGAAACTTACCAGAGCCTTTAAGCATACATTTTTTTCCTGCTAATTAAGTTGTTTAGAGTATTCAGCATTGAAGAATTATTTTACTAGCACTAAGAAGTAGATATTTTAATTTGTAAAGGACTCAACCACACAGAGAGGTGACTGACTGTAAGACAATCTCCACAGCTGCACTCTTCCTGAGAAGCATGTTATACACACTTCCTCATTAATGATACACATATTTTTAGATCAGTGCAATGGGTATGAGAATTTCAGAAGTTACCTGGAACTCTGTCGCCCTCTAGTCCCTCACAAACACAGCAGAAATGCAAGTCTTGATGCCTTAGGAAGAATCACAAAGTTTTCCTACAGGTAAACTCATGAGGCAAAATGCTTTCAGTGGTGGAGCACTGGACTCATAACACTGCATTACTTATCTTAGCATCTAATCATAATTATTCAATAAATGCAAGGGCTTCAGATGTTGTCTCTTCAAAACTGATTTTAAATAAACCTGAAGTGATAGAAATGCAAGAGTTGATTTTTTTAATTATGATTATAATGGCTTTTAGTGAAGTCAGCCCCATACCCCTGCATCCCATCATTATTGTGCAGATATGTCCGCAATACTCCACATGAAATAAATGCAATGCATTTTGATAGGAAGAGTGAAAACATACCAAAGAAAGGGGGAATTAAACACTTTTACTGCAGTTTACATGCCATTCTCAGGCTGGGAACATCTGCCAGGTAAGCAGTAAACTAATAACACCTAAGCATCATTTTCATAGTCCCTTAGCAAGTTACCTGAGACTTCCAAGGTCTGAGTACAGAGTTTCTAGTTTTCTTTTATACACCATCTGAAAGTACCCTCTTAGAACTATTCTGGGAACTCTCCCTTCCCCCTTCTGCAAAATCCTTGCTTTTGTACTGCAACTTTACTAATTTAGCGTTTTCAGAAGAGTTCAATTCTACAAGTGAAGTGGCTGGCTGTTGCAGTAACTTCTAAGCAAAATTCCAGTACGTAAACACAATTGTAACATCTAACAAATAAAATGCTGCAGTCAAATCTAATCCCAAGTGGTTCTGTCACTCCCATCTCTGCCACCATAGCTGCACTGTCTCCATTCTGTATCAGGAGCATACAACCAGAGATACAGATGTTCAGTCAAACAGAAACCACAGTATAAACATATTCATCCTGAGAGTGACACTGAAGATTGAGAAATCAGGGCTAACTGGGTTTGGTAAGAAGTATAAACCTAAACAAAATCTTTCATACCTGAAGGAGTTCTGTTAACATATAGAGCACAAATATCTAAAATATGTCTAAAGACTCAAAAAGAATATTTGTTCAAGGAATTCTGTGCAGAAATTTGATTAAGCATGTAACGGATAAATGGAGAAAGTCTTAGAATTGGTTTCTTTTCAAGCTTAACACTTACTACTACTCCTCTGCTGAACACTCACAGAGGAATACAGGGTTCTAACAAGTAACCACACTTTTTAAATAACAACGTGGGAAACAGTATATATTTACACTCCAGCAATCCCATCAAGTACAACCTGATCACAGAGGGCTGATTCAGAAAAGAAGGGATCACAGGAGCTGAGCCAGCCTACACCTTTGCTCCATGTGAGAAAGGAGGTATATAGAGCTATTCTTTCCAATGTCTGTCCAACCTGTTAAGCTTCTCACAAGGTTCCACAACTTTTCTGGGTACTGTGCTCCTGTTCTTTGAAACGCAGTGTGGTAGAAGATCAAGTTCAACCCACAAATACAAACACATAGTGCACGTTCATACTGCAAGTTACAAAACACTATAAGCTATTATAATGCCCCACTGCTCAAGATCACTAGAAACAAGTTACACAGCACACTGTTTTATAAGGGGACAAAGAAAAATCACAGGCTTTCTCAAGGTCTTAAGTCCTGAAGAAGGAATTCTGTTTGGCTTACCCTCTAATTTCAGGACACTAATTCAGACTTCCCATATTTGCGTAATAATTATTTTAGATCATAAATCATTTTACTCTTTTCCTCTAGATTCCTCCTAGGCAGCTCCTGTGTTATATTTTCAGGATAAATCCTTAAGAGGAAAAAGTGCTGATCTTTGACAGCTAATGACAATATAGGAAGAAAACCAGATCCTCAGTCTCTACAAAAATTGCCAAAAATCTTAACCAAGGGAAGTGTTTCATTTAAGGTTGAGCTTTTAAGCAATACTGGTGCCAAGGTCCTCTGTTTGTCTCTCTTGTTTCTTGGGATTTTTTTTAAATAGGTCTTTAATAATTCTGTAATGTTGCTGTTTACAAATCTGTCTTCTAGAGGAAAGGAAGAAAGGTGATTGCTAGCTAATTAAGTTACATCTGCCAGCCAGTTTTATGTTTTTAAAATTTAACATAACATTTTTTGCTTGTAACCTCTCTACTCTTGCAAAGACTGGCAAAAAGTTTTGAAGTCTCTGAAAATTATATTTGTAATTTTGAAAATGACAATAACTATCAAGTCTTTCTGGTTCTTCTTAAACTGCAGCAGTAACAGAAGATAAAAGTTTGATAGCACAGCAACTTCAGCCATAGCTTTAATGAGATAAACAGCAGTGGCTGAAACACAATATGCAGTCACACTCTAGAACACTGGTATGGAAGCTGGGAAGTTAGCTCATGAATTGCACTACCTAAGAAGCTACTGCAAATGCATTGCAGTGTTGAAGCCTTTATGTTCTGAGGCTGGTGATGTTAGTACTCTAATTGGACACTACAAATCCTTATACAGCTACAGAAAAATAAGACAAATATAAGACAGACAAAGTTATCCAGAAGATTATAGGGGGAATTATTTGAGGCTATAGCATTATACTATAGCTCAATGCTGGAAAACTTGCTTAACAAATCATAGGCAAATCTCTCAATTCAACAACAGACCCTGAAAGAAAGGAAAAGACATCAAGATATGCATTAAGTACATAAAATAGTCATCAGTATTCTTTACAGATGTGAAAAGATAAGCAATGAAGGATTCATTATATGAGGGGAACATTTTTGTCTTGCCAGAGGATAGATTTCCAAAGAATGGTATTTACATTTTCCTACAACTTGTAATTTCTTTATTTATCATTTGTCACTACCCAAAGACCTTTTACTGCACATAGGATGTTTTCACATGTTTAATGATCCTTTTACCAAACAAATGTCACAATCTGAATGAGGAAAATAGCTATTATTGCTCATGTTGCTAATTTACCACCATTAATATCACACTGTGAACAGCTACAGAACCTGCAGTGTCCAGTGTCATAGCTAAGCTCTACTGGTTGCAAGCCTGTCCTCCAGCAGACAGCACTGAGGAGATAACCCATGAAAATATCACATGCAAGGAAATGCAATAAAATTTTTAAAGATTACTTTGATTCTGTAGTTAAGACTACCAGAGAAGTGTGACTAAAGACAGATCATTTGATAGAGATTTAGAGGCACTAATTGGAACTCGCTCAGCTACCCTTAGAGCTGCCTCCACTTTTATCAGGGTGCTAGGATTTGGAGCAGTCAGAAAAGACCCCAAGTGGATCACAGAAATTATTATTATATTTCTAAACGTACAGCAAGATTCAAAGATTTACCCAATAAATTAGATGGCAGAAGACACATTGCAGTGTTGTCTTCAGTTGCAACTATGCAATTGAATTTGTCTCCACGCATTATATATGATGAAACCTTTCTAAGAGCAGAACCATTTAATTTTTCTCTAAGCTTTCTACATGCTTCCTCTGACAAAGAAACGATGATGTAAAGGACCTTTTCTTTAGAAAGTCCATCAAACGCTGCTGCTACTGGAACACAGGGGAAAATAAAACTTGATGAAGACTAAAAGGTAAATTATTTTAAACAGAATTAATAAACACACAAACCAAATATTGTGTTGAATGTACCCAAAAACAAGGGAATTGCAATGAAAATCTGTAACAGGTCAGTTGTTCAGGACTTGTACAGAAAACCCACGAGAAGTTTGCCTTAGTAATTTTTGAGATCGTAAACAGCATCTGCGTCTGAAACATTGCAGCATCTCTAAGATCCACAATCTTCCATTCCCAAGTATTACTAGAAAACATAAGTTCTTAAATACACTAAATCCATCTATTAAACTGAGTAGTCATAGTCAATGACTTAGAGATTGTCAGAACCGTCAGATCACAGCAGAACCACTGTTTACAGCACTTCCTAAATCATGGATCAACAATTTCAGCGTTTCACAATGACTGGTGTCTAAGATCTTCAAGTAAGGCAGACAATTCAATTGCTTTCTTTTTAGGAACCTGAAATAAGGTACTGCCTTTTCCTAAATGGGACATGGCTTTTGGGAGAAAAGAGACTTCATCCAATATTTATGTTATTTCTTGTGAGGTATTCACTTTACAGATGTTTCCCCATCACCATGAAGTTACTACCTTCATTCTAGACTACTCTATGCAGATTAGAGACAACTCTGCAGCCTAATAGATACATTTTATTTTGACACTCTCTTCTAATAATCCATTAAATAAAACTTATTTCACCACAAACTGTTTAAATTCATTGAACTGTGTCCTACCAATCTGATTTTACTGTGGAATGTGAACTAGGAAATACAGACAGAAATACAAAATAAAAAAAGTGAAATCTAGAATAAGCTTGTTACAGATGTTAACTACAAACTTCTATGTAACTTGAAGTAGATGAATAAATATCATTGCTATCACACAAGGTTACAGATGTTAATATGCCACTGTACATACTTCTTCATCCTCAAATCATCATTTTGTTACCTCAGTTTATTGTGCATAAGTTTAGAAAATAAAAATATTTGCTGTAGGAACTGTATGTATTATGAAGGTTCCAAGCACAAAATAAGGTATTGTAAAACTAAAGTCACACCTGCTTTATGAATCTCATTCAGCTTTACAGACAGTTTCATCAGATCAGTTTTTTGCATCTTTCACACTAGTTAATTTTCTTTGGTGTTATTCTATTCTCAGCACCAAGCCCAATTTCCTACCACATCTAAACTGCAGAAAGAAGACATTATTTCTAACACTTCATTTTGAAATTCTGCTCACCAGGACCCAGAAAGTAACAACACAGATACATGTCCCTATATTTTTTTTTCATATGTGTACACACATATATATAGACACACACACAGTTCAGTCTAGGTTAAACTTATCAGCTATTGCATTTCCCTTAAAAATAAATAAATAAGCCTTACCCAAGTATATACAGAACTATGCTAATACAGAAAACAGAAGTTTGCATTTATCTGTACTACAGAGTATAGTAGAAACTAACATGCAAAGATCACATAAATCATGCCTGAGGGATCTCAGGGCTGCCGCACAATATGAGCAAACATATCACCTGTTACAATAACACTAGAACTCACAAAATCCCTTACAAGAGGGAAAATAAAAATTTGGGTTTTGAGACATTCTTACTGCCTTAGAAGGAACAACACCTTTATTTGTAGAAAGGCATAATTATATCTAGTATCAAGACAAGTCTGAAGTAGTATTTACGGAATTCAGAAACACTACATATCTTTTTTTCCTCCTACAGAGGTCAACTGCCAATTAGTTAAAATCCTCCCTTGTCCAACTTGCATTATCATTCCAGAATGTCTCTCCGCATACCATCTGGGTGAAGGGTGTAGTGGGGATGAGCAGAGGAGACACAGTCACAAGCAACAAACTCTACTGAGAAATTCAGAAGATTTCCAAAAGTTATAAAAAATCCAAGACCATAAAAGAGTAACACTAATTGGGAGGAGAAGAAAGCAAAACAAAACCCCTCAATCTAACAAAGTAAACCCGACTTATTGCAGCTTCTCAGGTTTCAAACTAAAATCATGACTTTTACTGGAATGAACCCAAGATATTCTCAAAAACATGAGCATATCCATATTGGAAATGTAGGTCTAGCTCTCATTCTCCAGACTATTCACACAGCCTGAAATTGGCCCAATATACTGATAAAAATGAGAATGTGTTCTGTAAAGGATACTTCAAGGCACAATTTGAAAGGCAGGTCTTATCTACGCTTTGTGGAAACTGGCAAAGACATGGAGCATTCTTCACAGAAGTATGATCTCACCAACATCTTTAACCAAAATTCTCTGATGGGTTTGTAGCAGTTCTTGCTGCAAACTTACTTTTACTCTACTCTGAACTTCATGAGAGGGCTACATGTTCAGGTGGCTGTGGAAAGGATATTGAGAGAAAAGCCACAGAAAAATACTGTGTCCCTCTGAGGGACTACAACTATTTTGAAAATATTTTAATCATTCTATGCTCTCAACAGAGCAAGAAGTTAGAGCTGTCTGGAATTCAAATTAGTTACTTCTAAAACCAATTTTGAAGAGAAGACAAAACATAAATTCACATCCTTTCGAAGTTGTATAGTTCTTTGAGATATTGGATACTAAATCTAGTATCTCAAAACCACTTATCTTCTACTAAACAGAAAAAGCATTTGCTTTATTCTATCAGAGAAGGATCTTCCTCATTGACATAACTAAATCAATTATATTTGCAAATTTGGTGTCACCAAGTCTGTTTCATTTTCTAGTCTGTAGATAAGCAGCCATAATTCTTCTCACCTGGAAGCCTTATAACGGAAATGCTTGAAGGGGGGTTACAATAGTCCATTTAAAACTTTGAGAATAATGCTATATTTTCTGAATGAGATAAATACAAAACCCTCCACATTCCAACCACAGAACATCTATAGTAGGAAAATCTCACCTTGCCTTGAATTCCATTATTTGTGCTGAAGAGAATCCAGAGTACACCCGAACCTCCTAATAAAGATTAAAAAGAAAGCTGTCCTATTTACACTAATATTTTAAGCGTTGCCCTAAACCTCTCTCATGCCATTTCCCCACCCCTCAAACAAATTAGACCAGTTAAGGTAAAATTGAGAAATACGATAGGGAAGTTAGTTTTTGAGCAGCACACTTATCTTTTAAGTTTCACTGCTGCAGGACATGTTATGAAATGCAAGAATCAATCAAATTCTATGAAGAGCATTGATTTGGAGAGCTCTCATTATATGTTTAATCAAAACAACATCATTGCATATGTTAGTTTCAATTCCACATGATGAGAAACTCAAGAGAAACACTGAACATTACCAGGAATAAACTACAGAAGAATATATTTATGTAAACACACTAAAATCACACACGGAAAGGAGAGAGAATTGTTACACATATAGCTAGCACTAAACCAATTACTCCAGTTGCATCCTCTGGAGAACTCTTAATCACATACTCTAGTGCCTAAGTTCTAAAAACATGGCCTACCACACTACATCTCCTACATGCATTGAGCATAAAAGCTATTGCACTGCAGATTAATTTTGGAACGTAGCTGACACCTAACCCATTAAGGGGCTTTACATAACTACAGTCTGATGGCATAAGAAGACATTCACGATTAATAGCAAAGACATTACTTATTGCTACTGCAGAAGTGAAGAAAAAACATATTTTCACCAACACTTACTGTTTTTAATCTACTGAACAGAACATGTCACACACAGAAAAGCAAGAAGATATATGCATTCATTCACATCTCTGCAGGTTGGAGAAAGCAGGGGAGATGACATGGACACTACACCTCTGCACAGCTTCACATCCAGACATAACACTTCAAAGGAGAACCAGGAAAAAAACACAAAAACCCACAAAACCCAGCTAATTAGAAACCCACGTACAACTCTACCATGTCTGTGCCTGGAGACCTGCAGGACTGTTGAACAGCCAAGCACACAAGTAGGAATCAGAAGTTTATAGTGCAGAGTATGTTATTTTCTAGCCCAGCCACTGCCTCACTGCGTGACCTTGGGCAAGCCACTTCCCCGTATCTCAGCTCCCACCTGACAGCCTCCCCTTGCACAAAGCACCGAGATGAAATCCCAGTAATTATTCACCACAAGCGACTCTGCACCAACGAAGCTGGAATTGCAGTGTGTGTGGGGGGGCGATCTGGAATAGGGGTTTCCTCACTTATAGGAGATAAAAATCTCCTCGACGCTGATTCAGCCTCCCGACCCTGGGAGGATCTCCCACCATACCTTCGCCGTTTCCCTGCTGTACGGGTAAAACCGGTGGAAAAGTCAGCTCGCCCACTGCAAGCACACGCTGCAGCCGGGAGCCGAGCCCTCCGGGCTTCCCGCCCCCACAGCCAGAACCCTACCGGCGGCCCCAGCCCGGCTACGCACGGTGGCGGCGTTACTTACAGCACTCGCCAGCCAGAAAACTCACAGGTGGCCCAGAGCTGCCGGCGATCAGTCGCTGAGAGGCAACCGGTAACACAGATACATGTCCCTATATGTTCCCCGGGGCGGAGGTCGCCTCAGTTCCCCGCCGCGGGGCCACGCAGCTCCGGCCACTACCGTCGCCCTCCCTGCGCTGGGCCAGTTCCCTCCCGCCCTTCCTCCCGCCCGGCTCCCGCCGCCGGCCAATGCGGGCCGCAGTGAGGAGCCGGCTTTAACCATCTGTTGCGAAGCGCCTCCTCCCAGCGCTGCCGCCTCCCTAGCCGGGGGGCTCCCGCCCAAGCACCCCGCCAAGAAGGTGCGGAACTAGGAGAAAGCTTGAGCCCGCGCTCCCCACCCCCGAGCAGCTCTTTGCCCTCCACACCCTCAAGCGACCGACTCCCTTTCCCGCCTTCCTTCCTCCCTTCCCTCAGGGTCGCCGCGCCCCTCCCCTCGCCCCCTCGAGGCCGGCGCCCCTCACCTCGGCGTTCTCCTTTTCGCGCCCTCTGCCCCTTCCCCTCGTGGAACCCCTCAGCTCCCCCCCTGGCGGGCGGGAGACTTCCCGCAGGCCTCGCCGCCACTGTGGGATGAGGGAAGAGGAATATGGCAGAGGTGGACCATCCCAGGCAGCCCCTCCGTTAGGAGTGCCAGGTGGGGCAACGAAGGGATGTGCGTATGGGAGTTTCAGTCAGGGAAAGAAGGGTGCATGTGGGCCCTAATCCTCCTCAGGTTGGTGAGGATAAATTCCTGACCCCATAATGGTACTTGCCACTTAATTATCGGGGTTCTACATGTGGGGTGTCAGGAGAGAGCGGTGGTATTGCATGGAGAAATGTGCCTCATCCTGCTTCAGTGGACATAAACCAGGGCTAAAATCTGTCTGTGCTTAAACTTAGACATCTCCTGTGGACAAGCTATGCCCAAAGAGTAAAAAGTCTCTTTAACTATTTAATAGTTTAGCGTTTTAGCCTTTGACGTTGCTAATTTGAAGATTTTTCCACAAACATGGGGACAGCCAATGTGCAGGGTTCCTTATTTTGGGTCCTGATATCCACACCAGGTGGTAGCAGTTCAGATGTTTGCAGTGTATTCATAAGCCTTCCTGAAAACAGCCATAGTTCCAGTTTTACTTCTCTTTTTATATTAATAATTTCAGGAAATTATACAAACTCTTCAACTTTCAACATCTTAAATATTAACAAAACTGTTTTGAGGTACATGCTGGGTAAAGAAAAAAATGTGCACTTATTGCATGTGTTAGCACAAGTTCTAAAGTAATTTTTGTTATTTTTGAAACTGTCAGGTTGTTATTTCTCACCAGAATACCATGCCATTTAATTATGAGTTTAAAACCAGAGTATGGACCAGATATGATTTGCAGGACTTCCAATATTTGAGTTATAATATTAAGCAAAATTTGAAGTTATATTTTCTCATTGACATGTATGTTACCTGAATAGTCTTGTAATTAATTGAATCGTCTTTTTATTATAGAAACCCCCCTATTTCTAATAATAAAGTCAACCACATGTCATCCATACCAATGCTGTAATAAAATGGCTTGTAAATAGTACAAAGTGTTTCTCCAACTAGACAATTTCAAAGATGGGAAACACTTCTTAACCACTAGGAAGTCTTTATCTTTGCATTAAAGGATCTCAGCACAGCTGAGATTTATCATATTATTACAAAAAGTCTCAAAAATACTCTAAATTATTTGGATTTTCTTATGAGATTCCAGATGGATGAAATTTTGCCCTCATGTGTGTATGTGGAATAAATTTGAAGGGAGAATTTGGTATTGCAAGATACTTTTAAGGAATGATCTCTATAGTCATAATTACTAGAATGAAAAATTAGCTAGTGAATCTTCCATTAATCTTACAAAGCTATACTCAAGCCTAAATTATTCCCATATATATATTCTAATCAAGGCTTATGTATAATAATTTTGTGAGATACTTTTTCTAACATCACTACAAGGTTTTGTGTTACTCATCAGTTCTTATTTTGTCAAGTCTTAAGAATATTATTATTGATTTTATTAATACAGAGAAATTCAGTCTAACAAACCAATTTTCCTAGGTACCAAATACTTGCATAAGATGATGGTCCTCACTTGAATGCTTTGCATGCTGTCATCATATATAGAATTCAAACAAAGGATGGCTGGAAATAGAAAAATCCATAGACAAACAGCTGCCCTCTGAAACAGTGAAAATATAAATAACTTGTTCAGTTGCTCAAGCAATCTTGGCAGAATCCAAAAGAATATGCAGGTAAGTGGTGTCCACTGCTGTAATAAACACTGCTGTTAAATATAAAAAGCTATGCTTTAGTCTTCAATGAATGTTTCTCTATGAAGCCTTTCATTTTGCAAGGAAAATGACAGCTGCAAAGGCAGTTGCTTACTTTTAAAAAAATAGGTATTCTTTCTCCTGGCTCATTACAATTTTTGTTATTTATTTCTATCAGTCAAAAATATGAAACATTTTGCATGCATAACTCATCAATATCATGTATGTCATGGATGTGATTAGGGCAAGATTGAAATAGACCAGCAACATACCATGAATTCAGGTTTTTTTTTCCTGTATTTTTACTTGCTGCTATCTTGGTATGTAATCTTGGACCATTTGCTGAATGTGCCTGTGAATCATCCTTTCAACTATGAGAGGTGGGATAGTCATACTTGAAGAAGGACACTTTATTAGTAATAATATTTTATAAATTTATTTATCTGTAACAAATGAACTAGTAAATAACACCTTTGAATTTAAGCAACAACCATTATCCATCATAACAGTACTTTCTTCTGCTTCATTCTATGCAGCATATACTTAGCAGTCTATAGTGCTTAAAACAATGTTTAAAAACGAGGCAGTACTTTTTGTCAAATATGGCAAATATCTTAAAATCATCAAGGATCCTGTGTGAAAGTCTTTTAGAGAATAAGCCTATTTTACTAATTGGTCAAGCAGTGCATTAACAGTTTGTTAGAGCACAGCAGAGGTAAAGCTGCAAGCAATTATAGGTCAGGAGACCAAAGGCAGGGAGAATGAACAGTTTTCCAAAGAGTTTGTGATAAAGAGCACTGTATCCCTGAATAGCTTTATATTTTCTTCATGAAAAAAGATTGCAGTGCCTAATTATGAGAGTTCAATGAGACTAGGGTCTGTACCTCCAAGAAAACTATTCAAAAACTATTTTGGTGTGGTTTCCATGTGCAGCAGGTGTTCATCCTTGCTGTAAGCTCAGAGAACAACATCTCTTGCCATTCCCACACTACATGTTTGCACTAAGAATTTTGGTTTTAATGGGTGCTTTCAAGTCACTTCCAACAAGAGATTTTGTGTGAATGTTACATGCAGTTACCCTGTAACTTTCTTCCCACATCTTTATGCAGAGTTGAAGGAAATACGATCTATTAAACTGATGCTTTCAGAGGATTTAAAAATATTGATATGCGTTAGCTGCAATAATCAAATTTTTTAAATCCCTAGTGTCTTAGAAGATCCATTAACCTTAATCAGTCCAACACATCTGATTGTGCTTGCCAACTGCCCTTTTCCAAATGAAGACATATTGAGTTACATTAATAACATCAGTAATTAAATACTAGCATGAACACAAAAAATAACCTAACCCTAAGATCCAAATAGTGAAAATTTGGGCCACTGATTTAGTTTCAGATCTTGCGACAGCCTGTCCTCTGAAATGAATTACCCAAAATCATGAAAGTGGAACTCAGCATGTGAGTGTAAAGACAAAGTTTGAATTTTAACCCCTTTTTCTCTTTCCATGTGAAATATGTTAAGTTCTCAGTGGAAAAAAAAACAACCGTGAAGATTGAATAAACTAATCAGAAACATATCCTTAGAGCCTTAGTCATAAAGAAGTTGCTTTGTTATAAAGACAAAGCAGATTTGTGGGAATGTTGCCACTTTTTATAAACTGTCGAAAGCTGGGGGTTGTTTTATTTTGGTTATATGCCAGTCATGACTTAGGAACTGTGATGAAAATGAATGTGCTATTTCAAATGTTGCAAGACCTGGCCTAGATGTAGATGGTATAGCATATTTACCCAAAGAAATTAATCACAGAAGCTACAGATCTGAAACCTGTTGGAATGTCACTTAGGTGCTGACGCTGATGAGGAAACAAAACCATGGATGGACAGTGCTAACCACTGAAAATGCTGGTGGATGGTAAGTGAAATGTTATGTTCCTATCCCACAGGGCCACGTCTCCCTCTGGCAAACAACTGTATGTTAGGGGAAGGGGAAAAAAGGAAAAACAATAGCAACAAAAGGTACAGCAAGTACATAAGGAAGCAGCTGTCTTAAACTTCAGAAGATGACTCCAAGATTAGTCTTTCTGTGTAAAGGCAACTATTAAAACTGTGAGTTTTTGCATGTTCATTGATAACTGTGGTAAATGCAGTGTCATGTTTCCTATTCTCTTACTCAGAACACATTAAGGGAATGGATTATAACCCCAGTGCTAACAGGGAAGTGTTCAGCAATAATAATCTGTAGCTTCTAGAGCACTTTTCTGTTTCAAAGGGCCTTGCAAACATTGATTAATTAATCTGTTCTGTGTTCTGGGGAAGTATGCAATCTTTCCACTAAACAGCTGGTCTTTGTTACGGCTTTTAAAGTCTGAACTGTACTGTGGGCTTGGCTGAGTGAGCACATGCAGAGGGGCAATACTGGAGTGATAGCTGCTGAAGGCATGCCATTTGGGTAGCTACAAGGAACATGTTTAACAGTGGCTGTAAATCTTTTCATTTCTTGAGATGCCAGATGATGCACAGAGGTAAAGAAAGCCTCATTATCTCTTTCTGTAAATTAGGTTTCCTCTTTGATGTGTTACACATAAAGAGAGGTTACTGTGCTAACACAGGGATCACAGTCATCAAGTTCTATCTGCTACCCACCCATGCTCACAAATTACATCTCTTTTCTGACTTTCCACATGTGCAAGAGCAAAACTTACTGTATTAGCTTCTATATTTAACCTAAAACGAATTTAATTATAGTCATGATCCCTTTGTAACGTGGAGTTTCCTTTTTCAGTCGAATTCATGAAGATACACCTGTCTGGATCCATTCACTTGCCCTGACCGCCTTCACTTCAGGTAAGACTGGGACACTTTGGCTTTGTACTTCTACAGGATCTATCACAGGTCCTGCCTTTGCCACCTGGTAGCCTGAGTGATCTGAATGGTATATATCCAAAAATTATCCTTTTAAGAGCCTCAGCTACTGGGAACAAAACCAATTTTCTTAATTTGAAATGCATAGTACACTCATTATATACTTAAAGTATACATAGTTATAATGGAACCCTGCCAATGACGCTGAGCTGTTGCATATATTGCATGTCTACTTTGATACAGTAGTGAATCTGGCACTGAACATTACAGAGCAGATTTGTTCAGGGTTTGGGTGGAACACAGATCCTAAAACACCTTAGCTAGCCTATAAAAGATGTTTTTTTCCCTATCTCAAGTATATGTTGAGAAAAAGCATCCTAAGGAGGAGGAATACATGAAGTAATTTCAGTGGGGAAAAAGAGATGGAGAAAGAACTTTATGTAATTTAGAAATCTCTGCCAAATTACTTGCTGTAGAAGCTTCTGCAGACACACTTTGAAAGCAAAGATTCCTTGCACTCTAGCAGGGGACTGAACATTTTTGAAAAGATGTACAGCTTTACACTGCAAGACAGAGTTCACATTATTTAATGAGAAATGTCTGGCTGCCTGCCAAGCTGAAAAATATTCCCTTGCTAACATTTCAGCTGAGGAAAAAACAAGGTAAAATAAATACCTCAATATTACTCTGTTACAGTGTTTAGACTCTACCTTTCATATGGAAAAATGAAATTTATTACAACAATAAATGACCCCCTGAAGATCTGAAAACCAACAGAGTTCTCTATCTTTTCCTTTCTAATGAAGCTTTGCAATTTCACCAAAGTCAGAAAGTTGTGATTGTACCAATAGATCATGCCTGTGCATACATATGCAATGTGTATGGAGGACTGACATGCTTTAATTGTATTTTTAATGGGAAAGATCAAATAATTTCATAAAATATGCTACAGGTCTCGTGATTGATGATTTCATTTTGAACAAGGCAAATTAAAAGTGAGATTGAGAGCACAAGGAATCTGAAATTACTCACTGTTACATATACAGATTTATACATAGATAACATATACAGTTTTTATACATAGATCAAATATATATGATATGAGTTGAATGTGCCTGCAGCGTCTTTTCTGGTTACAAGTTCATGGATCTTTCCTGTTATTTGTATATTTCTCAAGTAATACCAATCAACAAATATGCAGTTTCTGCATCCTTAGAAAATGTTCAAGGAATTTAATACAATTATCACTGGAGTTTTTTCTGATGGTATCTGGAAGTTGTATTTCACATATAAAATGCTGCTGCAGATACTCTTATGTATTAACCAGTGGACATGTAATTTGCGGATGAACAGAAATGCATGTACTTTTTAAGACTATAAGTCAGCTCTGAGTTTCACTCTTCACCAGCAGCAAGGACTGGTCTATTACTATCTTCAATCACACAGGATGACTTGCAAGCTGTATTTAAACATTTTATGCATGCCTTCTGTTCAAGTTCTAAGATATAACGAAGTGAATAGTATATCTGTACGCTAGGTCACACAAGCATAGATTTGTAGATACTAAGAATAGCAGGAACCATTGTAACAGCTTAACTTGATTTTCTAGGGAATTTAGGTTTTCAGGTTATACAACAAATATTTCAAGCTTCACTGGTTACAACTGTGATACAGTTCAATACTACTGTGATAACTTTTAATACCACAGATACTGTTAGACAGTATTTTAATTACATATGCCATATGTGTGTCTATGTTTTGAGCCTTAAATTCAAACACTCTCTGACTGTTGGGACACGCAGTTTGAACCACAGTCACACCTGGATTTAGCTGCTAGCATTTACTACTTAAAAATCTCTAACAGAACTGCCATTTTCCTTTTTTGACTCAACATCTGGGCTCAGATCAGACCTGCATGTGTGAGATACAGCTCAATATGTATGAAGCCATATTTGGAATCTCCAGGGTCTCAAGGGTAGTTGACTTGAAGGTATGTGCTTATGCTAGGGAACAGAGAATATATGCAAAAGCAAGACTTCTTTGGGATTTTGCTCTTCTCAAATATATGCACTGAACGTGTACTTGTATATGCTGTCTTTATGTTGGAAATTTGTATCTAGGTAACATTTTTCCCAGGACAATATGTATCTGTGTCTTGAGATGCCATCGTGTATTGAAAGATGTGCAAGGAAGGACTAAAGTCAAATAGCTTTAGATATAAGATTTAAGCTTGGATTACCAAGCCTAAAAGAGATACTTGCACAAGTGAGATATCACAATAACACATCCTTTTTTTTGCACATATCCTTTCTTTAGGTAGAAAGCAATTGTACAGCCCCATTTTGTGTTCATTTTGCTGCTTGGCATGTTGATATAAAGCATTGGAAATAATAAATGATTTCAATAATTTTCTTGTTATATAAAGAAATTCTGATTAAAGAAATTTCTGCTTCCATGACATGGACATCCCATTCTGCAACTCCTAATCGTCCTCAGATTTTGGTTTTAATTTTGTATTGGCAGTGTACAGAAATTTGCATGTGTATATGGAGGGGAAGAGGACTGAGCTGTACAAATTCTGGGAAGCAGGAGGAGCAAATGAGAAAATACCACCCAGAGGTTTTCATTATATGGTTCTTATGAAAGAAGTTACATTGTGGGATAAATGCCCAGGCATTGTTTGGTTTTTAACCCAGTCCTCACTCAGATGAAATCCTATCAAAATACGTTTAAGTTTCCCAGAGTGAAAAAACATGTTTTGATTTTTGCAAAAGTATCAAAGTTTTGTCTGGAAAATCCATTGGAGCAGAGGTCTTTTTTATTAAACAGATTTTACCAGATAGGATCCTTTTTCAAAATATGGTCTCATACAGTGTACCAAATAGCTTTCTTATAACCCCAAAAGTTATATAGCAGAAGTCAGTTTAATGCACCTAGCACAGCAGCTGTAAGGATCTTGATCTTTAGAGCAGAATGTAAACTTTATTTCTATGCTGTGATGGTGTAACTAAGAATAACTGCAGAAAATATAAAATTGTCCCATGCTGTTTGCAGCCTAAATCTGTATGGAGCTGAGCCCTCACAAGGCAAGAGCTTTGAAATCCACACATTTAAGCTGTGCCCTAAAATACATAAATCATGCTATTCTGGCTAATGAATTATAGAAGACAATGAGCAAATGCAGTGCAAAGGGATCACAAAGAGTAACATTCCCTAAAGCAGTAAGGATTCATTTCTGGGTTTGATTTTTCTGAGTTGTGACATGCTTGTAATGCTTTCTTAAATTTTTTTTAGCGTAAGATGTAAATCCTAATACTTCCTAAATGAAAAAGTTTCATTTGTGACAGACAATTTTGCAGGAAAATTGCATGTAGGAAAACATCATTAAAAATTCCCAATCTCCTGCTGAGAGCTAGTTATCATCTGAACTTTCATCCCACTGCATAAGCACACTGGTTATATGTTTGTTTAACATATTTTTTACCACGATGCACGAGAGAACTGAATATGAACTAAAATTGCTTATAAATTGTATTACATTCTTTTTGGTTTCATTTGCTGTGGTTCTCAATTTGTGATTGCAACAGGCAGAAATTACTGTGGAGAAACAAGCATAGGCATGTATAAATCAATCATCTACATTTCTTTCTGTGTGACTGTAGAAGTCAAAAGTTAGCTCTCCATTTTTATCAACTGCTGTTAAATGAGGCTGCAGTGGGGGTTTCTAAGAACTGTGGTGAGCTGACCTAGCTTTAAACTGGAAAATATGGATTATGTCTGGTTGCATATGCACTTTTAGATTACTCTCTTCTATTATTTGAAGAATGAATCTAAAAGTTAGTCCCTCTATTTTTTTGTGCAACACATGATATGCCCTTTTAACAAGTAATACAGCGTAATATTTTTCAACCATAATCTAAAAATTCTGACAGATGACATTCAAATTTTCTGGAAAAGAGCAAGAGACATAGCAGTACTGACTGTTGGTTTTAAGTCCACCTCACTCTAGAGTTCATATGCCTTATCTTGCAGTTACTCTGTTATTTGAAGCTTTATGATTCATGTATTTATCTACTGCTGTATAAACAATAAATACATAGGCTAGCATCATAATCAGAGAAATCCATCTGTATTTTATTCCTTACGTATAAAAATCATCAGACTCCTTTAGATCTTACCTGGAGACATCACTCTCTGATGCTTTAAAAGAGTTTAGGCACATTTTCTTCTGGAGTATGGATGATTTGATTTGCCAGGGATTCATTTCAACGTTGCATGTTTCATTTTACTTATTCATTCTAACCTTACTAGGCACCTGTTGATTGAGAGACAGTGAAAAAACATAGAATACAAAACTCAGTATGAAAAGAATGATGTAGGGGGACAAGAGAAGAGCAAAATATGAAGGGGGGGGGGAATAATAAAGTCTGTTAAGAGAAATAGAACTTGCTTATTCTTTCTTACCGTTACCTACATTTATGCAAGGTCACTGCAAACTGTGAATGAAGAGCTGAAGGATAGCATTTCTATTTACATTGAATTCGTGGTGGAAAATTAAGCTGAATATGGTCCTCAATTTTTACCAGCCTATTTTTTGGCAAGGGTCTTCTATATGTACTAACTGCTGTAAAATTGACTTTAGTAGGAAAAATAATATATTAAGCTGTATCCTAGACTGTGTGCTGGCTCCTCTGCACTAAAAGAATCTATAAAGCTTTCCTGAGTTGACAGCTGAGATTCCTCCTGCAAAGGGAATCCCTGGCTGAGATAGGGCTGGCTTACAGCCACCTTGGCTTTCCTCTGTGCCAGCTGGTATTAAGAGACCTGGAATATTGTCCTTCAAAACTGCATCTCCCATAGAAACACAAAGACTTGCACTATTTTTTTTTAACTAGATCCAATTGTTCGTGGCTCATCTCCTCCCTGTGCATATGTCCTAAGCATATATATATATGCTGTGCATATAAAAGGACTCTTACAGCAGAGGTGTGATTTTGCAGCATTTAATAGGTTTAATTTATTTAGAGTATTTATCTTTCCTTTTTGTGAAAAGTTGTTTATGTGAATGTTTGACTGTTACTATGAAGAAACTTGGTATATTACCTTTGGGAAAACTCATACTGATTTCAGGTAGAAATTTGTTTACAGTTCCTTTTCCATGCCCTATACATCTTAATATTTTATTCGTAATAGTCTATTACAAAATGTTGATTCAGACACAATGAAGAGTAAGTGGATTTTATTTAATTTTTTTTAAAGCAGGGATTTAATGACAAATTCAAATTCCTTTATATTGAACCCATAACATGGTATCCAAGCCCATAAAAAATAATAATCTTAACATCTTTAGGTTAGGTATATGGTCCAGAAGGATGTAAAACTGAGAAAAGCCAAAGAGCTTTGTTTGAAAAATACAAGTACCAAAGCTTTCACTTTTATTTTTAATATCTCATATGGAGAGCTGAAAGCACATGGGAATTCATGAGTTTACTATGATACGTGTAATGGAAGTCACTGTTACAACAGATAACATGTAAAAGATTGCCACAAGCAGTTACATAGTATTATGTAATTTATCCTTTATAATGGCTTTGACACAAAGAACTTGTTATCTTGCAATACATAGGGTTTTGTTTTAAAGCTTCTTTGATATTTTGAACCTGACAAATCCTGAGCACTTTACCAGTAACAGTCGATCTGACTATATGCAGATAAATTGTTATGTGACTGTTAAGCTACCACAGGTAGCAAGTTTGAGAATTTCAGGTGTTTGAGTGTGTTTGTCATTGAGATTCAGAAGACGTTTTGAGGTGGCATTTTCAAGTACCAGATGTTGTGAAAGATGTCTCCTTTGTAAGTGTAACCTGTGGCTGTCCAACAAGGAGATAGAAATGGAGAGAATGCCCAACTTTAGATGACACTCCCAAATAAGAGCTTTCTAAACCATTTCTCTAACCAACATTTATTTACTAGACTAACACATTCCTCAAAAGTGCCCATTTTAAATAGCCTCCCTGTTTCACTCACCATCCTGGTGTAATATCAAGAGCCACTTCATCTCCATGGGACTGTTCACTAGTGACTCTGCATCAATGTATTACAACTGCACTAGGACATTTTGTGACAGTACAGCATTGGCACTATAGGAGCACTAGAGCTAAATTTGGTCAGTGAAAGTATGGTAGAGATAAATTTCAATTCGAATAATTTACCTGGGAATTACCAGCTTTTTCTTCCTGAGCTAAGCCTGTGGCATTACTATACTCTATCCTTGCTTGTAGGTTAGTGGTTTACCACTAATCTCTCAGTATCCCCAGCTGAGCTGTTTAATTACAATTCTTGCTCCCCAATGACCATTCTGGCCAGACTGTTGAGCACCGACTTGCATATTAGTGTCTTATGTTCTATAAATATCTTATGATGTTATTACATTGTAACATGGATAAACCAATTTGTTCTGTAGATGTATCTACCATGAAAGGCAGAAAGGTTGTGGCATATTATTTCATGAGATATTTGGGACAGATTCTCAGCTCATGAATATTGATGTAGCTCCATTTGTACATCATACCTTTGCCTGATCTATCTTGTATTTTTTTTTTCTATTCCACCTTAAATTCAGACACTGGTAATGCTATTTCTTCTGATTTAGGCTTTTATACATTCCACTAAGAGTTGTGAAAAATTTCTTCACTTCTTACCAATTCCTGAGGCATCTTATCCTTAATGACATGTAAAGTGAAACCCAAAGTGCCAAGGACCAAGGTGTTGTGGAAGTTAAAAATCTTTTAGAGATACCAGTCTAGAAAAATTTTGTAGCAGAGCCATAGGGCAGGAAAAAGCAGTGCTTCTGAATAGAAATACTCAATTTTAAGAGCAAGAAATTTGAACTTCTTGTATATAGTGTTTTAAAACACTGATAATTATTTCCAAGTATAGGAATAAATATATTCTGCCATTAACCTGGACAACACTTTATGCAGAGAAGTCCTTGTAACCCTAGCTAAAGCTAATATGGCCCATTTCCAGCTACTTAATGGAAGACTTCTTAGTGTTCACTCGGGTATACTTGTAGTTTATAGGGTTTTGTACTGGTCCAGATTTTAAAAATCATTAAATATTGTGCGAATAGATAAACTTTGACTTAAGTAGTAGAAACCTGTAGAAAAAAGGAAGACAAAGGTAGACTTTTTCTTTATACTGCCTTAGTATTTCACATAAAGACATGACTTACTGTAATATCTCCTACTAATCTTTGTAGTTTTAAGGTGATTTTAAATGTCCCAATCCATTAAAACATTATCATTAACATTTCAGCCAAATAGTCCTCTTTGTGATTTAAAGAGTTTAAAATGTTTTCTAATGGCTCTAGAAGGGTAACTTCACTGTGCATTTCATTTTTGTCAAGTTTTTATATTCTGTGTATTATTCATCACAATCACACAGCCAGAAGCCCCTTATATTCCATTTGCATAGCTGTTTGACAAGAAATAAAAATGAAAGGAAAAGATTGAATTTTTGGATTAATACTAGCTACAGATCATCTGTGTTGGATTAAAAGAAAGATATGTGGGTCAAGAGGTTGGGAACGAGATATGAAATTGTTCATTTGAGGATATAGGATCAAGTCAGTTTGACCCAAATTGATTGCATCTGATGATCATTACTATTTGGTAATTTTGGGAAACAAGCTAATGGTCAAATTACTACATAATAAAGAGCTGAACCAAGTCATCTCTGCACTTCTTATGTTCTATTTCAAAGGAAAAAAAAGAATTTCAGGAATGTAGCTAGAGCTTACTAAACTCCAGCGTTCACAATAGTCAAAATGTGTTTGAGCAGATAACATATATATACTAATTGGATTTTGTATATAGAGTATGAACCCATCTCCAAAAAAGTACATGTTTAAGTAGAATCATAAATTCGATTTAAAAAAATCTGTAATGGAGGTATGTGTTTGCTATGCTTGACACAGAAAAGTGCAGGAATATTTGCTGATCAAATGTCAGTTTTTATTGAGGAAAATACATGTATTTACATTTGTAATTATTTTGATGTGTTTGTCCCAAACAAGTCCAAGATAGATTTTATCAGTTTTTCCAAATATTTAGACTTATAACATTTGTTTGCAAATTTTTCACCAGCTTTGTAATAGAAATGATGCAAAGCAAAAGTGAAATCTTATGTGTACAGCATGTATGTGTATCCATTTATCAAAATCTCTCTGTGAGTTTAAAAAGCAGCTAATGCAGTATAAGAGCTACAAGAGGAGTGGGTGACATCATTGAACCGGAAAAGATCTCGAGAAATGAGACTTTATACCTTTGCCTGGAAGCATCAAAGGATAGAGAAGATGATGCATGCTGAACAGATTTCACGTTTATTTGGTTATATTTGTGACTTTTTCAAATTTCTTTTAAAATGTGCTGAGTTTTGCTGTTTTGCTAGGAGTTCAAGATCAAATAGCCATAGTTTAATTGTAGGCTTTGTTGCTGTTTTACTGACTTAGTGCAGAGGCATTTATCAGTCTAAGGTTTGAAATTAACTTCAAAATGCAAAAAAAGACATTTTAACTCAGGGAAAAGGAGCCTGTATTTTCTAGTATAAAAGGAATGTTAGGATCTGAATCCTAACATTGGGAAGATGGTTAAATGTCTAGAAAGAAATTGTCAGATATGATGTTATGCAGTCTGAAACACTTCTGGAATTTATATCAAAGGATCAATTTTCTGAAGAATTTTTTTGGGGGAGAGAGTATTTCTGTCAGCTGGTTTACCTCAGTTTATTACAATACATTAAAATTTAACACTTTACTAACGTGAGCAGTAACAGCAATAATATTAGGACTAAAATTACAGTTTATAACATAAATAGTTTGAGCAGTATTGCAAAGAAGCAAGAATTCTTATCCTTGATTTGTTGTTTACTCCTCATTCCTTTCACTAGCCTTTAAATAAAATCCCTCAGATCTAACCTCTTTATCTCCCATCCCCCCCCAATCATGACAATGTGTTCCAACAATCATCCCAGATGTGTCCAGTACTCAGAAATTAAACTAACATTCTGAATCATTGTCATAAAGTAATGTCAGACTTTGGGATGATGATTCTTTGTAATTTTGAAAACAAAACAAACCTAAGAATGTTGTGATTGGATGTTCCAATTTGGCCCCAACACCTGAGTAAATTACCACATATTCAAAAAATAGTAGTAGTCACAGTGCATAAAAGCCTGACAAGTTACTTGTTGAGTTGCACATAGTAGTTAGAAACCAATGTGTAGCAATATGATATAACTCTTAATAGAAATAATAGTATAATAGTATGTGATACCTCAGAGTTGTAGGGCTCTGTTGTGCAAGACTCGATATAGACAGCTGGTTAGGGAACATCCTGCCCAAACCCAATGTGTTATCTCAGTAAATGAGGCCAACAAAAATTAGAGTACATGAAATAATTTGAGAGTGTCATGTGATTCAAGCAAGCTGGCCAGCAACAGATAGAATCTCACTTTGTCAGAGAACTGAACACTGGCTTTATTGTTTCATGTTTCAATTTTCTAAAGATGGGATGTATCACATGTTAACAGGAGAAACAAAGCCTTTGTCTTCTTATGGATATTTTTGATTTGTTTAGGTATAAATGAAAGACATTATGAAAAGTATATGGCCAGGGACTTTAAAGGAAAATGGTATAGTTCTTGATAGACATAATATGTTTGGTCTTGACTTCATGAGGCAGGATTGTTTTAGAGAGATGAGTGTGGCAGATATTTAGAATGACCTGTAGATATGTGAGACTGCTGAACTATGGCAAGTCAAGTGAATAGTTTTTTTTCATTGTTTTGCTTAGTTAATTTTTCTATCTATAATTGCAAATTTTAGTGAATTACAAACAGAACAGCTTATGCAATAATGTTAGCATTAGTTGGAATTGCTTAAAAATATACTGTCAGGCTCTCAAAATACATGATATTCATTGTCTAAGGATTTCATTCCCAATGCAGATAAAATGACGGTATTTTTATTTGCCTATTTGCAAAGTCCAGTGAAAGGAGTTGCAGATGCATAGTCTCTACCTCTTCTTGCCAATAATGCTGCATGTAAGTGAAGACTGTTACATTACCAGTGAACAATGCAGCTAGGGAGTCACACCATTTACCACAGAAGCACATGGACCAGAGAGTTGGGAGTAAAAATTTCTTCTCAGTCTTAATTCTAGTTATGCTAGTGATTTGCTGTGCGATCTTGGAAGAGTCATTTTACCTTTAAAGGCTTTGTTTTCCATGCTAAAATTGAATTCATTATCACAGAGGCACGAAGTGAACGCTCCTTATAATTTTTGTACTACAATTTAGAGGAAAGTGTTGTGTGGGCAAATATCCTCTGTAAAGAAATATTTGTAACCAGTAATTAAACACGTGCAAATCCTATTTGGTGTTACCTTTAAGAAAAAAAAAGGGACCTCGTCTCTCTTTGAGATGAAAGCTTAGGATAGGGCCATAACCTCTAGCTAGCATGTCACAAAGGGATCCAGATCTGAGTGTGTAAATCTTCAGTATTTTGAAAGTTTTGCATTTAGTAAATCAATTCTAAGATGAGCTATATTTCATAAATTATTTTTCTAGGGAATAAAGGAACTATTTAAAATATAATAGATGTACACATGACAAGGTACTCAGTGGTCTTCAATGTGCCATTAAATACTGCTGTAGTGTCAGTCAAGTGCTTCCTAGGCATTCACTTGTGGGCACTGAAAAGAATTCATTCAGTATGAACACCTCAGTAGAGAATGCTGTTGCAAACTGCTCATTGCCAGAGTCCTACAGTCAGGCTGTGTCATAAAGCCGTGGGAAGCAATCTGTATGTATGTTTGCTGAATGATCTGAACGTTCCCTTTATGCTTTCCTAAAGAATACTTTGCTATGTTTTAGCTTTTCCTTGCATGTAGTCTGTGGAAGGTTTTCTGCGCACTGAGAGTAAGTCCTGTCCTGCTGCATCTGGAGTGGCTATTATATCCTTCACCTAAACTTGCTGCTGTCTCCTGCTTTTCTATATTTTTTTGGACTGTTGTGTTGATAAGTGGGGCCTTTGGATGCCAGGTGTGCTGCTAAGGAGAGGTTTGGAAGAGCTGTAAAACTGAGTTCAGTTGGTACCAAAAACTCTATATAATTCCTTATGGTTTTTCACTTGCCTCTAATTGTATGGAAGCTTAATTCTGCTCAGCTTCACTGCTCTTTGTCAGAATGGTTTTGTGGTAATTGTCAAATCATATATAGGTGTTTAAGGGCCAAGGCACTATCTTGTTCAAGTTTCCGCAATGAGTAGTGCTTCTCAGGCAGTATGTTCAGATCTTTCAGAGCTAGTTTTCATTGCTATATAAAATGGCAATGTTCTTGCCAATTCCTGTGCTGCAGCACTTCTGATGCTCCTTCTTTGTGTCTCTGCTCCACAAAGGATATCCAAGGGGCATTTTGAACAGACGAAATTGCATTGCCTTGAAAAAATTCTCACTTGAGTGAAGCTTGTTGAGATGATCCTATTTAAAGCTCAATAAATATCTTCTGGTGTTGTTTCCAGACTTGCATTTCATCATAGAGCACACACTACTAGGTAGGAACCTTGCCTTTTACATCCTGAGGTTAAACACTTAATTGTGCTTTTGCTAGTTTGAGAACGGATTATTGAACTTCTTTCCATTTAATGGGCTCCCAGACAGGAGCTGTGCAGTGAAGTCAAAATGACATTGCCAGAGGGTTTTATAGGAATGAAATCTACTCAAAATGGACCCAGCTCTGGCATGTCAAAATAGGCTTATAAAACAAACAAAACCAGGCCTCATCCATGTCTACAAAATCTCCCTACTATTATTTCCCAGTCTGGCATACCAAACAACAGCTCTTGTGCTTCTCGCTCATGGTTTATAACTCGCCTATCACTTCCAGTATAGTCACCCATACTCATGCTTATACTGATGCCTGATGAGCGGCTTGTACCGATGTCTTGATTTATGGCTGTTACAATATAGTCAGTTTGTAAAGAAATTTTAAGGTGCTTTTTAGGATATAATTATTATTGCATCTAGAGATTTAATCTTCAGAAGAAATTAGTTCAGCTAATTCTTAGCAAAGTGAAATTTTCCATTATTTATAAAGAATGAGATCTTCAGTTACTGTTCTTTGGTCTGTAGGTAGAAGACAAGATAGTTGATTAAATGAACAAGGCAATCCTACAGAAACACAGTAACATCATTTTATATGATCATTCATGTTAGTTCCTAAAACACTACAGGCATAAATTTGAGGATCAAACATCCTATAGCCTTTACACCTCTTATTTTAGGGAGTAAAAGGTAAGTTTTGGAGATGCTTTTGAAAATGTTGGATTAAAACAACAGGCACAGGCTACTTCATGTACAGGTAAAAATGTAGAATTTCTACCAAAAAGTACTGCAAGAACTTTTTTAAAAAGTGGAGGTTTGATTGACTGTAGGGATCAACATTTGGGGAAAAACTTGATTTAAGGTTGACTGATCACTCCACAACATACACTTATGTATGTAAGATACTGCCTGAGCTTTTTACAGTTTATTTTAATTGGTACTTTTGCACTTTGGCTTGACTAATGTTTCAGCAACTTTAAAGTCCTGAATTAATCACATGTGCTACCATTTATCAGCTTCTTGTGCTATGTTGTATTTTAATGATAATCTGGTTTTCAGTAGTGTTAATAACCAAATCCTGTCTTATCACTGACAGTTATTGCCAGTTTTTGCCAAACTTGAAACTAGCATTTGAGAAAACATTGTAGAGCCTTGGGAATAAATATGATTTTAAAATATTGATGGCTAGCCCAAACGCTGAAGATTTATGCTTCTTTAAGGAAATATGTTTAAAATTTGTATGACCTTGCATTTACTTTTATGGTTACTAGGATTAGAATAACACTGTAGAATTGAAAAGTGAATGCTTTCTGTGCCAATGCAGAAGCAGTGGCGTTATGTGCTAGGGCTAAACCCACAGAATCTAGGACCATGATCAGTATCTAGTAATTCAGCTCTACCAGTAGAGGGAGCTTATGGTTCTGAATACCTAAAAAAAGTGTGCTCAGCTGCACTTCCTACAGTAAGTTTGCTGTCTGTCGTTTGCTTACTTCCTCTCTACTAAAGTATGTTAGAATAATATAGACAACAGCAGAACTACCTGATGCTGTTAGTTGCCTTTGCAGTGACTTTAATCACTACCCTTGCAAGACTTCTTCCTAGAATGGCTACTGTCTGAACAGCCTTTTCAGGACTACATCATTGCAGACTGCACATGTGCCTCTGAAGCATGATGTCATCTCTTCCTTTAGCATACCAACTGCAAAATTAATGCAGAAATATGTAATTCTTGCAGTTTTACTGTAAATTGATTTTGACTTAGAATTTTCAGGTAGGGCAGCTGCTTTTTAACTAGAAAGTGTGAGTTTGGGATGTGTGAATGTATGCAATTCTTGCATGCATGTGTTGTGGAGGACACGGAGTCAGGAAGTGACCTTGGAGATATCAAAGTGTACCATAGAGCAGGAGTTTAGCAAACTAAGGATGACTTGGCAATATGCAAATGTTAACCAATAGTGCATTATTATTGTTATATGTAACCAGTAGCAGGACAAACGTGCTAGAGAAAAGTATATAAGAAGACACTTGTAGCTAATAAAGAGACTTGTAACTTGCTGCTTTACTGTAAGAAACCTATCCAGTGTTGTTTGTCCATCCCAACCGTGACAATGTGTGTGTATAAAGATGAATACTTTGGTATTGATGGAATTTACAAAATTATTGTAAACATTTGGAGTGAGGACATTTTCAGAAGATGTAACTGTGACTCTTGGTGGCCTTGCTTTTAGTAAATTAACAGCTATTTTCTTGAAACATTCTTACATAGATCTATATGCCTAGGACTGATGGGGGTTGAGTGGTGGATTACAGCAGAGTATAATTTGCTGACTGTAGATGTCTTTGTAAGCAGGATGTGTCAATGCTCTTGCCCTGTACTAGCATCTGTATTCTAGCTTTTATATTTTCATATAAGGACAACAAATCAGTTAAAATAAATGCTTGGGGTGACTAACTAGTCTGCTGGCAGCTTAGTACATAAAGAAGTATTCCAGTTTTATGTCTGATGATGAACAGTGTTAGGCAAAAGATCTGGTCTTCAAAACCGTTATAGAATAATTACATTAGCTCATTCATGACATGCTTACAGTGACTGCATTGGATGAAGGTATTCTTTAAAGAACCTAGTAAGCATAGAATTTACCCAACATACCATGTAATGTCACCAAAATGATGTGAAGAAAATTGTCTCCACTAAGGATCTTAAAATGTTCCATTCATTCCTCTGTGACAGCTGTCAGATGGAAAACAAGACTAAGTAGTTATTATCAAGGGTTGGTATTCTAGATGGAAAAATCTTAATGAGGCTAGCAAGACAACCAGATTGGGATGCTCAGAAAGTTGTATGGCTAGGCTTCGCGAACGAAGCTCCAGGGAGGGCTCCATCCACGCTCCTCCTCAGCGCCTTTTCCAAGCGCGCTGATAAAAAGAGGATAGCAGATAGGACCCTCGAGCCTGCACTATGGATTTTTTTTAGGTGAGACACAGCATGCACAGGGCTGGACCCACCCTTTAGTCCCAAGGTTCATCTGCCAGGGCCTAGCAAGCTTGGACGCTGACAGTGAAGTCCTTAGGATGGAGGTTTAACCTCTTAGATGGAAGGCCTTACAGGGCTAAACGAGCTCCATCTGCCCGGGTTTGGAATCAGAGTTGTCCCTCTCCTAGGATGACTGCCAGAAGGCTAATGAGCTCATCCTACCCATATAAGGATTATAGGAACATGGGCATCACTCCCCACACTTTCCTGTAGGCAATGAGTTTAATGCTCCCTCTGCTGTGGGCACAGTTATCACACCAGGGGCCACAGAATACACCAAGTGATTTTCAGACTGTGCCTGAGATGCTCAGAAAGAGCCAATTCATAATTCATTAAATGTCAGCAACCCTACTGAAGGCTTCATTTTTCTTTAAAATACAAAACTAGTTATTGTAATGGTTCTAAATGTTTAATATATGATTATAAAATTCTACTGCTTTTTTTCGCTACCAAATAGAAAGAGGAAGTGTTGGGAGGAGTCAGAATAGTCTCCTGAAAGGAGGCACACTTAAGTGTGTGGATTTACTTACATTGCAGGCATTTTACTCTTCCAGTTAAGTGCCATGTAGGAGTAAAATGATGATAAGATCACTCTCTATGAAATCAAAGTTTTTGTCATCTCAGTTATTTTTTATCAAAGGACAATAAAATTAACAACTGCTGCTTTTAGAAACCTTTTTCTTTTTTCCTTTTTTTTTTTTCTTTTATTTTTCTTTAATAAGAGCTACCTGCTCTCACTGAGGTGCAACAAATCCGTATCTGCTACAGCTTCTTTTACTATACTGGAAACATTGCATTTCCATAAATCCAGTGGTTGATGTCCTTTAACCTGACCCTGTTGCCAGCTTCTGTGACCATCTGGAGCTATAAATTTGAAGGCAATATCTGAATAAAATGGCAGACATAGAAAGACATCTTCACCTGAAATCTTTTCTTACAAACATTTTCCTCCAATTCAGCCATAGCTAAGCTATGTCACCTGAATGTCTCAATTTAGCAGGTTCTAGTGACCTGGCATACAACAGCTCTATCATGGATATTTCTTTTTTATTGAAACTCTGTCCTTCACCTGAAGAGTTTGCATTTTTCATATGCTTTACAACTTATTTAGTATTTTCCTTTACAGATGAAGTGGCAAACTCCTCCTCTTTTTGGTTTAAAAAGCAGCCATAATAAATACATTCTTTTCTTCTTAGTGTGAAAAATTCTCACCTGTTGATGAATGTCAAGCAGCTGAAGGGAGAGACCTTATAATCCTTGGAGATCACTTTCATCTAAGCTTGTTGGCAGAGTGTATTTTCAGGCAGCATTAGAATTTTGCCTAATCTCCAAATTCCTTCTCATTATGATGCATCATTTTCATTTCATTTTCATTACTGCTTTTAGATTTGTGACCAACTGCGTTTCTCAGCTGACATTTTAATCCATTTATTTACAATAAGGTCATATTTTAAGCAGCCGACTAGTCAGATTGCAATATCAGAATGCAGTATTTTATTTCAAAAGATTGGGAATTTGCTGCAAAGGATATTCTTTTCTCTTTTCAACGTACCCAATTCAGATCTGGAAAAATAATGAGTATTCTCACTCATTCTCTCTTTAAAGTTGTGAGATTTAAAAACCAAGCAAAACTATAATTTTTCATTTGCTTTTTAGGAATGAAATATTTGGGGTCTCCCTCATTAAGAGAGAAAACTTTGTAAGAGATGGTAGACACTTCCAGTAACTGTATGAACTGACCCTCAGAAGTATGGTATTAAGATGCTGTGATGTCATAAACTGGCAACACTGTGGAAGAGCACAGAACAGCTAGGCAGAGGAGTCTGGTCTGTGTTGGTAATGTCATTTAAAGGCATGAGGAGAAGGAAAAGGGAGCTGCTCATACAACTTTTCCTTCTAGGCTTTCAATGCAGCTGCCATTAGCTAAGCAATATTGTGCAGGATTTTAGGCCTTGAGGACAGGCTTGTGTTCAGATACTACTGTTTCTTTTATTTTTCTATTGAAACCTGTCAAATCTTGCTGAAAGAGTTATCCTTCTATCTACTCCTTAGCCATGAAACTGGCTCCCCCTATTGTAATTATATGCCCAACCCTTTGCAGTCACTGTTTTACTTTTTTACTAGTTCTGCAATAGGGCTTTCAACATTTTACACTGACAAAAATACAAACTATTCATGTGGATGCTTTAATTCTAAATTATGACTATTCAGAATAATATGATTTTATGAGAGGATATTTAAAATATGGGTATAACATTTGAAAATGCTTGCTAGTGGGGTTTGGTTTAGTCCAGGCTTTAGTGTCAATACAGGATTATACTTATTTCCCTTGAAGAACTGAGTAATGTGTTGGTAAAGATGGACTAAAGAGCTACTACTGGTTTTCAAAATGAAAGCCTGGTATGGGGAAGGATCTTAATTTTCACTTCATGACATGTAAAAGTTTCAGGCAGTTTAAGAGACCTATTGTAGAATTGGTAGTATATTTTTAAAATGTGCTTTAGAAACAGACATGGATATTAGGAATACTTATTAGGAAAATGTTGACTCTAAACATGTAGAAAAGGTGGAGGTTAAAAATGTGCATAGTGATAGTTTATCTCTGTCTGTCTCCACCCTTCTTTGAGTATGACTGACTTGGGGTGCTGGAAAGCACAACCTGATCAAACTATTCCTACTTTCTGAGCAATCCAGCAGCTGACGTAAACATTACGATGTCATTCAGGTGGACATCCTCAGACAGCATCTGTAGCAGAAATACGTGTCATATAATAAAATATGGCCTCTACAATTTTATAGTATTTTATTTTGTTTACACAGCTACCCCACTGTCACCTGCTTTGGGGTGTATTTGAATGACAAGCTTCTTTTACTGCTATAGTGTGTTATGTCCCATGTCTTGTAATTATTTAGCCATGGGTAACAATTTACTGAATTATTAGTGTTACTTATTGCTTCACACAACAGTTAGTCTCCAAATCCAACCACAAGAGTAATAGTTGCTGCTTGGTCAATCTTGATGACAAAAATAATGAATTGAAACCATAACATTTGTTTACTCAAAGCACATTAGGCTGGCAGTTATCAAATAAGAACTGTATTCGCACCTTAAATTACCTTGCAAATAAAATCAATAGCTTATTTAAACAGACCAAGCAAGAAAAAAATTAATTGCCCTCAGGAAGACAAGTAACAAGTTTCATTTAGAAAGAAACAATACTGATAAACTAGCAGAAGAGTTTGCAGGGCAAAATTGGGATGTGCTGGTCAGTAGAGGGAACAAGAACAACAACAAAAACCCAAACAAAAACAAAAAAGTCATTTCTGTCCCAGTACAAATAGTTCAACAAGCATTTTTTGAATTTAGGGTACATCATGTCAGAAATAATGAGAATAAACACAAACATCTTGACTCAGCTATGCATTCAAAGTGGATTTTAAGTGTTTCCATTTGAGAAGCTCTTTTAGGAAATAAAATCTCCAGCTGGTAGAATGACAGCTCATGTATAACTAATACTTCAATGGGAAAAGCAGTGTGATTTATTTCAGATGCCCTGTTACCTGTGATCAGCCTGTTTCAGAATTTTGAACTAGCCAGTCCCTAGTTCCTGTCTTCCCTTGCCCCTTTTCACCTGGCTTGTTTCTTGCTTAAGTGAACATCTACTCCGAGATAAAAACCAATGTCTAATCCTTAACACTTTGAGGCGAAGGTGTCGCTAACACTTGAAAGCAAAATAATGTTCAGCTTATTTCAGCTCTTTTTGAAAAATCAGGGCATCTATTAGTCTTCTAAAGAATAACTCAAGCAGATGGCAGAAGATCTGACACCTAAGTGAAATCTTAAAAAGTCTGATGCTCTTTCTTTTGCAGACAGTGACAAAGTTTGCATTTCCGCTGTTGCCATTGCCACTAGGTCACTGTCTGGTATGAAATTGCTGGAGGTGTGACAGTGCATGAGTTTGGCTGGGGTTCGCTGCTTTAGCAGTTACATTGAAGCTTATGAAATTGTTCTAGATACACCAAAATCTAAAAGGACAATTGTTTTTCTTTTCCAAGCTTTTCTTTCTTTTTGATTAAGATCATCCTGTGTCATCAGTTCTTTATAGTTTTCAGCTTGCCTGTAAGTGATTCCTGGCTCCCCAGTGGGTGCTCACATTACTTACAGATCAGTGATGCCATGTCCCTTTCATTCTCAGGGGATGGGTTTCTCATCCCTATCTCATGGCAGACAACTACCTGCCTGTCCAACCATCTCTCCCCTAGAAATCAGCTCTGCAGTGCCCTCTGAGCATTTACACAAAGAGGTCAGAAGGGGAACTTACATAAATGTTAATTCACTTCCCTTCTTTCTCCCGTTTCCTAAACTAGAGGTGTCCAAATTGTGCTTGGAATATTCGTAACAGGTTTACTTCTTTTAAAAGACCAAGGGTACATATCATAGCAGAAGGCGTTGGTGGCTGTAACAGGGTTAATGATGTACATTGGTATTTAAGAAAAAAAAAACAAACAAGGAGAAATAAATCTATTTTCATTTATAACTTCAGCACCATTCACCATTTCTGGGTGGAACCAAAGCTATATTGAAATCTCTGCGTTATATAATACGTGGCAAAATTACTAAGGTTTCAAACAGCTGCTACACCCAACTGAATGACTTTTATATTGAAGTATTGTAGTCATTATCCTCAGAATAACAGACTTAACTATTCTGGTATTGAAGTACTTCTGCATGATAAACCTTCTGTTCCACTCATGGATTATCTGGGCTACGTGTTTCATTTGTCTGAAATCTAGGCCTGATTATTTAATTTTTTTTTTTCTAAAATGTGTAAGAGATTTTGGTGTTCATTACCTAGTAACAGCATGGAGAGAGGACCTCTCTGTTTATAAATTAGCATAGTAGTTTATATTTAAATCTCTTTTTTGCATATGGCAGGTTCATTCCCTCAGGGTCCAACACTATTTTCTTGTTTAATCCAAATGTCCCTTCAGTTACCGTATCTTTTCTAAGGCTTACTAAATGACAGAGCTTTCATTTTTATGAAGTAAGGTGCCTTTATAAATACCCAAGTTAATTCTTAAGCAATTACTTTTACTGTCAGCAAGATTAATGTATTGTGAATGATGCGAATGTGTAACAAGATCTCTGGGGTTACTCACCCAATCCAGATGCTGCTGGCTCTAGATAGATTATTGCATGTAATTATTTTTCTAATTTATTTGTGTGGGAGTTGAAAGAGTCAGGGTGATGGTTTGTAGGAGCTCCGAGGGGCAAGAGCGTGCAACCAATGTGGAAGATCAGGCTGTGCCCCTTGAGGTATGTAATAGATACTGAGAACTTCATTCCTTTGTTGATTTATGTTAAATGAAGAAGCAAGTTTCTGATACCAGTGCTCCCACCTCAACTCCAACTCTTAGCCAGAACTTCCCAGTTTCAAAACACTTGGCAAACATCAGCCTGCTGTTGATCTAACCTTGATCACTCCTTAATGCTGATTATACAACCATGAAAGTAGTTCTTTCCTTATAGCTGCTCTACCACTGTCAGTCTTCCTGTGCTTTTTGAATGTCTTGTTACTTACCCTACTTTTTAGTTACAGTCATTCCATTGTGTTACATTAGGAATTACTGCATATAAGCTGATGTTCTACTGTTGCCTGAAAGCCGAAATAGTTGTTGTTGTCCTTTTAATGCAATTAGTCCACGCAACACTCTTCCACTATTAATTATATATCAAGCTGCTTTTCATAAATTCATATTCATCAGAAATCCTGTTTCTTTTACTTCTACAACCTTTTCCTTCCCATTATGCAATATAAAATGGATGAATATTTTTAATATGAAATGGATTAAAAGTATTTTGCTTCTCTTCCTTGTGCAGCTTAGTAATTTTCCATCATAGCATGCTTTTTTCATTATTATTTCATTCTGCAGTCACTATTGACAGGAGGGACATTTTGTTCTTTAACTGCTGTATTACACAGTTCTCAATTATCTGCTTTCAATATGTGCATTTCGTACAGAATCTAAATTTGCAAATAAAGGTATTGTTAGAACATCCAGCAAAAGTTAAAGAAGTGGATTATTTTCATTCCTGTCTGCAGATTTTGCAGGGTCAGGTTAGATTGTCTTAAAACCAGGATGGAATAATTCAATCTTGCTTTGAGAGGTTTTGTCTTTCCGAAATCAATGGCACCAGGTAATAATAGACATCAAATGGCATTCTTTTTTAAAACAATAAGAATCAATTCAGCCTTTATAAAGATATAAGAAAGAGCTTTCATTGAAATATTTTGATGTGTTGTTTCTGCTTCTCTGGGTATTTTGTGCCTCTTTTCTTTCCTTCTTAACCACAAAATGCCAACTTTGTATGTGGTAATGCGTTTAGTGTTAAAAATACTTAGCACCACTGAACCACCTCCCAGCAATCTGAGAAAGATTTATAGTTGTTACTCAATGGAGGTTGTAAAATACTCCTGGAATTCTTGGTTTAAAATGAAACTAAGGCACAGAAGGGTGAAATGAATTGGCTGGTCACTCCGCAAATCTCTTACAGCATTGAGAACAAGATTTTGGATTCCCAAGCTTGCACACAAACTTAATTTGGGAACCCATCTAGTAGTCACAGAACGCAGTGAAGGGGGCTCCTGTAGCTTCACAGGGCTCTAGATCAGAGCCTGTGAAGGGGTAATTCATCAGTGGTATAGCACTGCAAATGGCTGCTGTGCTGCAAACCTTAGTGCTTTACACTTCTGGTAAGTTGTGAAAAAAAGTCTTTCCTGCTGGTCTCGCTTTGTAAACCTGTCATGTTTCTGTCAATCTAATTCCATTAGCAGCTTTATAATTGTTCTGTTGCTGGTATGCAGTGCATTGAGATGATATACAACACGGCTGTATGTCTTGGTCTCTGAGTTTTATAGCTGATTTGGCTTTAAAGAATTATGGGAAAGATTTGGATGCAGTTGATGGTGCATTATGTGCATTTCTAAGATATTATTAATGTTTCTGCTGAAATACTGTATTGTGGACCCAGGCTATTTCTATTCATCTCATGCTACAGAAGAGGAAGAAAAAAAAGAGAAAGAAGGCCAGGGTATACTGAAGTTGTGTGCATTTTAGGGGTCTGTGGCACTATGGGATTTTTGGGTGCTGAAATCACACAGATGCCATCATCTTGAACAGAATCCATGTAGTTTTCATTCAGCGATCTGTCACCTTACTCATAAGCAGAAATTTCAGTGCCAGTTTGGCCCTTTGAATTTAATTCTAGTATTATTAAGACCCTTAGACATACAGAGGTGTTCTGTTCTACCTATCTAGTTGCAGGAGGTGAGGAAATCACCTGGAGCTGAGGGAATCCTCTTTGCCGTGATGATAAAGCAAGAGAATTTCTGCAGGCAGCTGCTAGAAACAGGGTCATTTGCATGTTCTTAAACTAAACAGCTCTTTCTTGCATATTTTTCACCTAAGCGTGCACACTGCTATTCTGTTTGGGCTTCATATCTGGCTCTCTGTGTAGAGAATTTGTGTGTTGCAATTTGTGTTCTTGTTCTTGAATACGTAGTTCCTCAAGGACTTTGTCCCAGAGACAGCTTGTGCTGTGGCTAACTGCCTCGGAACCCCATTTTATGTGATATTACTGAACTTTTTCTTGGTGCATGTGGGAAAAATTTGCAGATGTTTCCTGCTTTTTTTTTGCTGTCCTAGAGCAAGCATATCACGTTGCAATTTGCCTGCCCTGGTTCTTTTGTGAAAGAAAGGAGAGAAAGATTATGTGAGAAGTGAACTGTTGCAAAGCTGTTTTGACGTAAAGCTGAGTAAATTTACACCATGCATTTGCAAAACATAAATTAATTTACTACTTTGTATTCAGCCAGGATGGGCAAAGCTTTTTTCTTTTCTTTTTGATAAAAAAGAGGAAGAAAGCAAGCAAGCTTCTGTTCTTGATCTTGTTCATTGTTAGCCTCTGCAAAGTATAATCAAACTAGGTCATACATGGAGCTGTATCTCAGTCTTTTGTGTGTGTTATCAAACACATCCTTCTATTTAAGATAAAATAAATCAACAACATAAAGATAAAAGTCACTAGCTTGAAGCTTGTGTGAACCCTGATGTCCTGAGTGCAACAAGAGCCAAATGCTGTTTGCAGAAAACCAATGAAGCACAAAATATGGCAGCATGTGTCACTCCCTGTGTGCATTATTATCTCTCACACATTATCTGAGGCACCCCATCTTGCACAGTGTGTGTCTGAATAACCCCCTGCTGTTGAGTGGATTCATGCCTGCTGTTCATTTTTGAAAAGTCATTTCGTACAATTATCCTGCTAAATATTGATAGCTTTCACCACTCTAGCCATGGCTAATTAAAAGACACACTGTGTAAAATTTTAATTAGGATTCATGTCAGGGTGAATAATGATTAAGAAAAAAAAAAGAGAGAGAACAGAAAAACAAAACTGCTTGGCATTTGTGGGGGGATTTTATTTATGACCTGCTGGTTTGTTGCTGAAGCTCTTTGTATCCTCAGATTTATTTCCCCTCCCAGGTTGTTCTCAACTCCCGATCTGAGGGTATGGAAGAAAAGAGCTCCTCAATGTAGGCCTGCACTTCATACATTCCCAGTAGAAGGCTATATGTTTTCTACTGTGATGGCTGCTATCCTTTCAATTAAGCAATAATGACTTCAGGAACCAGGCATTTCCTGGGGATTGATGTCCACTGAGCTGAGACTTGATGGTCCCAGAAGAAGAGAAAGTGGTCATTAACTTCAACTGGCCTTTAACTCATGGGGAAACAACCTATACATTGTTTTCTGTTGCACATAAGTTAATAGTCATAAAAGGGGTAAAATGTGTGAGAGAGGAAATTAACCTTTACTCCAGCTTCCATGCCTTACATTATTTTATTTACATGAAGGTGGAAAAATGATGTAAAGTTTACATGCAGATACTTCTCATGAAGCAATGTGTGAAATTTTTGGCATTTGAGTGTTAACGGTCAGTTGCATGGAAGTTTTCAGAGTGTTCTCAGGCTTTCCTGATAATGTTGAAATTTAATTGAAAATGACAAGGAGTGAACAAGTATCCATCAAAAGTAATTTAAAGTCAAAAAGCTACCTACACTGGGAAGATCGCTTAATGAAATATATTTCTTCCTGGTAGCTGGCTTTGTCTCCTTCATTGCTCTTCCTGTTAGAGGGGTTTGCATTTCAGTGTTAGTTACAAGCTTGTCTCTCATCCAAGTAATGTTCTGTTGTGGACTACTACGTACTAAAGGTACTGCTGAATCTTTTTAGCACCCATGAATCAACAGACTTAAATTATGTGCTGTCTTCAGTGAGAAATCTTAGAATCTAGGAGGAGTCTATTTCACAGATAAAACTTCTGGATCTTAGGATATTAATGAAAATGTCATTTGGCTATAGCTGAGCCTTTCTGCAGAGCCTCTTTTAATATATGACACTTACCCTACAGAATAGTCAAATTCACGCCAATGTTTCAAAGGATCTTTTGTTGCACTTGTGCTGCCAGTTTGTATATGCTGTATTCTCCCCAAAATGTGAGGGAGTAGTGTAAACCATAAGTGTTGCTGGCTGGAGTGTGTGAATGATCAAGAGTATAAGTGATGTGAATCAGTGAAGACACTTCAGTATTTAGAGACAAAATTAACTGAGTGTGGAGAAAAAGCAATTTGCATTCATAAAACACTGAAATGATTAGCTTAAATATTGGAAGAAGGTGTATAGAAAGGAAAGTTTCAATGTTAAATATTTGCAGTTAAGCCTTTATTATTTTTCAGTATATCATTTATTTATGGGTAATTTATTTTTATTGCTGGTTTTAGGGGTTCATTCTCTATAATTCACAGGTTTTTGAATTCAGCACCTCCTGAAGTTGCTGGTCTCTTTGAGCTGAGAGTGCAAAACTAGTCCACTTGGTCTGTGCTTTGCTTGACTGTTAATGGAATGTCATCACGACATCATCTAGTATTTATTTATTTATTAATTAAATCAAAATATGACCATTTAAAAAAATCATCCCATGTTATATGAAAGCACTGAGTGCTCCAATTTATGTATTTATAAATGATGATTGTAGAAAAATTTTAGCTTAATTTTATATTCTGTTGTGGTTTGGATTTTCCTTTAGACAATGTAAACATGATGACAGTTTCCTAATTAACTGATTTACAGCTCTTCTGGAACAAATGGTAATTAATATTCATTAATGTTTGCAACATTTAAACAGATGTAGAAGCTGACATGACAAAAATGTGTACTAATTTGGAGATCTAAAAAAGCACAGTGCTGCTGTGGTTCTGTCTTCTGGCATAAAGAATGCTTCTTTTTAAGTGGTTGTTGTCTCAGGCAAAATAGTAACCTTTGCTAATGAGCAGACGTTTGTCACTGTGTTACATCTGGTAATTTGCTCTTGATATGTTGTTATGGAGCAGTAGGGGCCTAAGCCATCCAACTCACAGTAGGCTGCAGTTACCAAGTTAGTTTCCCACAATCTAAGCTGGAGGTATCTTTTAAGTGTTACTTACACTTAGTACAACCTTCAGTTAAAGCAATACTCTACAAATTGGGCTAATCAAAACTGATTACAGGATTTAGTTTATTGTTTGAACTGAAAATTGTTTTAGTTTTGGAAGTAAACATACCTTGCACACCTACTTTAGAATCTTGTTCATTGGCATATTCTGGTCGTGATCATGCTAGTCTTAAACTCTATTCTTGGGTCTTATTCTTGTAGGCTATTTTGGAACTCTCATTACCCAAAACTGTCATTATTTCTACAGCATACCTTCTTAGTTTCTCCTTTTTATTCATTCTCTAAGAGGAGATTTTTGTCCAGTCTCACAGGGTAATGTATTAGTGCTTGTAAAACTATACTAAGCAGTACACTCCCTAGAGTGCTATCAGATCAATTTCTCTGAATGGTCTTGTAGTATTTCATGGTCCCAGAAAGAATTTGAGATATCTGAAATAATCACTGGGCTTGTTGATAATTCTTGGAAATTCTTGATACCCAAGGATTTCAAATGTTTTTATATAAAGAGTTCTTCCGATCACAGCTTGTTGATAATTCTTGGAAATTCTTGATAGGTACTCATTGTTGTACCCAAGGATTTCAAATGTTTTTGTATAAAGAGTTCTTTCGATCACAAATCTTTGAACCATTCCTGTTGCTATCCAAACTGGCAACATAGACATTCCTGGTATACATTTTGGAAACTGATGAATTGTCAAGTTCTGTTGATTCAGAGTAATACAGGTAGACTACTTCAAGTCTGCTGAGAGAATTACTTTGAAATTGCCTATGAACCTGTATTTACGGATTTCTAGGGCCTGATTTAGAAGGGATTGTTTTCTTGCTTCAGACCAGTGTTACTTTAGGGTACTTCACAGAATCACAGAATGTTAGGGGTTGGATGAGACCTCTGGAAATATCTAGTCCAACCCCCCTGCAAGAGCAGGATAACCTAGAGCAGGTTGCACAGGACAATGACTAGTTTGGTTTTGAATATCTCCAGAGATGGAGACTCAGCAACCTCCCTGAGCAGCCTGTTCAGTGCTCCACCACCCTCAAAGTGAAAAGTTCCTCCTAATGTTAAGATGGAACTTCCTGCATGCTAGTTTTTTCCCTTTGCCTCTAGTCCTGTCACTAGGTACCACAGAAAAAACACTGCCCCATCCATCTGATATTCACCCTTTAAACAGATTTGCTTCCAATTTCGCTCCTAAAACCTTATACAGTCCTAAAATAATGTCACCATTAAAGACTTCAACATTTCTCATTTGTAGTTGTTGCATTAAAATCAGAGTTATTGTTATCTGAAAAAGACATGGTAAATATAAAATAATTCCTCTAAATATAAAATGCAGCTTAATCTTCCCTTTACATTCCATCTTTCTATTCCTCTATCAGAAGACCTTCATACTTCTGAAAATGGTAGTCCCTTTCTTGTATAATTTCAGTTGGTTACCATAGTAGCTTTTTTTATATTTTGGTTTCCTTCAGAAATTCTAATTTTGAACATTCAAGAGCTGAACTTATCTGTGATTCAATATGGACTCTTCTGTTGGTGACTCAGCTTGTACTGGAATACCATGTAGCTGGAACACTACAAGTACTGTTACCTTCCTGCCATTTTTTGGCTGAATCTTGTCAAAAGAAGCTTTTGCTTTAACTTCTGTGTTGTTTTTTTTTAGTTATGTAGCTCCATGCAAATATATCTGATTTACATGTTTTTTGTATGAAGTGCATGTAACTTTCTAATTTTACTGTCTTGAGTAGAAAGCAATTAGCATTCTATATCAGATTCTTAGGTGAGGGTGAGCATGATTTGCCTACCTTCAAAGAATAGTTTCCTTTGGGAAGCATTTAGAGGGCATAATGTGCCATTAGAATAGAGGGAACTCATAAATCCATTAGCATTCACTAGTTTCCATAGCATTTAATTGCTGGTTTTAATTGTCCAATTTACAAGCTCCAGTGTGTCCAAAGACTGGAACTGATAGGGTATATGCTATTATTTCTGAATTCTTCAATGTTTTAAAGTACTCCTGAAATATTTGTAAAATATAATTACTTGGTAGATTGAATCTTAGTTGATTGAAATGAGATCAACTTGACCTACCACTAGGATCAATTGTACTACAGTCCAGTGTGACATTACCAGCCAGTACTGCATTTGTTTTCAAACAAATGCTCATACCTATTTAAAGAAAGTAAGTGCAACTAAAGGAAGGTATTGATTCCTTCTTTTCAATAGTACAATTAATATGTTTGCAGTAAAGACCTTTTGGTTCCTCACCCTTAAGGGTAACAACCTGGTTTTGATTACACCCTGAGTTGTAAACGTGAATAATTAAATCATTTTGCCTTATGTGAGAGTGGGAATTATTAATAATAGTTAAACTAATATAATAGGAATCAAGAGGAATACCAGACATGTAATTGCTAATGCAAGGATTGCTAAATCTCCTTTCAAACTTTAGGATAGACTTCTCTTTAATGCATGTGAATGAGGAGACCAGTATCTCAGTGGCCTGATTGATCTGTTTTGCACTTAATTTTTACAAAGTCATCAAGTGATTTAACTACTCCTCAATGGTCAACTTGGAAAGAATTCCATGAACTTTTATCAACACTCAAATGGAACAGTTTAATTATGTATTACTGACATCAGTTTCGCTGCTACTAGTTTTTAACATACATGGTGTAAGTATTCCTTAATTATATGTATTAATTCAATTCCTGAATATTATTTCTTCTATGTGTGAGATACATATCTCAGGATAGTTCTGTTGTTACCATAGATTCATTAACATACATTGCCACAATATCCAACTATTACTAATTTATTTACTTAACCTTACACTGATATTCTCTATGTGAAAATAAACTGTTTTGTCTAGGCAAAATGCACTCCAATTTTAACATGCTGACCCACCATTAAGAAAAAAGAATCAAAGACATTTCAGGGCCATGACTTCACAGAATTTCTTTTGCTGTTCCTCATTTATCAAAGACAGACAATGGCCAAGTCAAGGGTAAATCACCTTTCCCACGTATTTCCCATCAAAGGTCTTGTTTACTACACTTCTGTCTTCCAATAACTGGTAACATGGCTTTTATACCACCACTGTGAAATTGCTAAGTAGCAACTTAAGTGCAGGGGTAGTCCAAAGTCAGTATCAGAAACATTATTTATTAGTTGAGTATTCCTAGCTCTCAAGCCAGTGGAGTGGGTTTGCAGCAATTTGTTGTACTGGAATGCTAATTACATGTTTTACTTAGCAATTATGTGAAATTTTATTTGCTTATCAGGCAGCATCAGGATCAGTAGCATAGGAAAAAAGGAAAGAACTGGATCTGCACACCAGAAAAATTATATTCAGTTCAGTCATGTCTGCCAGCTCAGAGTCTGATGTATGCTTTTATAGGAGGTTGGCATGGTGTTGGCAAAAACCTCACATGCTTTGTAGGAGGTTGGCAAGGTGTATGAGGATTCCGTTTCAGTTCAGTTAAAGATGAGTTTAGGGTTCATCCACTTGTTGATTAGTTTCAATCCACGGTTTCTGATTCCTAAGTGGCTCTGGAAACATTTGCATGTGTCTATCTGTTTTCAGTAAAGCATTTGCTTTTTATAGGCAGGAATACATTGATGGCTTTTGAGGGCAACCTTGTTAAACTTGAAGGCTTGGGAAGGAATCCCAACAGAGTTGAGCAAAATTACGATTTTTCTTATTTTTAATTTGAAAATAGGCAAATCAAATAGGACATCCACAGAGGCCATTTACATTGAATATCTTAGTTTTGATCTTTGTTTGTGATGTCTCATCTGAGGCACAATCATTCATAATTCATAATCATTTGTAACAGTTGGAGTCAATGATCTTAAAGGTCTTTTTCAACCTAAATGATTCTATGGTTTCATGGTGCTGTAATTAGATAAGCCTCTAATCCTAACCAAGAGAGAGAACTTTTAATTATTCCATGTTGCTTCAAATCATTAATGGCAGTAGCAGAAAAGATCACATTGGTTATTCTTTCTTCATAAGTCTCTGATGACTTCTCCTGCGTTTTCATTCCTACTTGTAATTTTAACTCTTCTTGTAAATCTACAAAGATTATGTGTTAAATGTTTTTCCTGAGGGAAGTATTTTATAGCTGTTCTTGAGTGTTCCCTATGTTTATCCTTGTCTCCTGTGCTGAAGGATTATTTGCCCTAGGCTGCCAGTGAACTACATGTCTTCATGTCAAGAATGTTACATTTGGACTTCAAAGACCTTGGCTCTATGTACCTAAGACCCAAATGTTATTCCATTTCATCAACTGTGATAAAACCTATAGGCTTCTACTTTGTAGGTACATAACTACCTTCTTGAATACCTGTTGTGTGGAAGCTTAAATATCCACTTCTGGGTTTGTACCAATTTCAGTCTTTGAAAACCAGAGCAGAGGAACACATTTCTTGTGTGTAACTGAAGTGTTTTTTTGTTCTAACTTCACCATCAAGACAATTCATATTTTTTAGGATTATAGTAACAGTCCAGGCTTCCCACTTGGCTATTTTTGCAATGTTTCTCATTCCCATTGCTTTTGGTCCTTTTTTGGTTTGATTTAAACAGAACAATTCTGTTCAGTGATTTTACTTTTCAGCTAAAGCTCCTCTAATTAACTGCACTTTCTGAGGGTGGCAGCGTGTTTTTGCCAATTGAACCTGCCTCTGTCAGTGATAAGGCCTGATGTTTTGGATTTACTGCCAAGGATTGTTATGCAGACCAAGGTCACTGTTAATTTTTGTGTACCATGAAGAGAGGTGCAGAGTAAAAGTTGCACTGCAGGGAGGAGTGGACAGTTCAGGTGATGCTGAAGTAACCAACTAGGTATTCCATTCCATATACGTCATATTCAGTATAAAGGAGAGGGTCAGTTCCTTCTTCTTCCTTCTCCTTCTTCAATGGCCAGCATCTGAGGAGGACTCTGTCTGTTGTCCCTTCAATCCCAAACTGAGAGTTCCAGAATCCAGCTCCCACCTCCAGCTCTGGCTATGGCTTGTCACTGGGCCTGCATAGTATCAGTGGTGATGTAGTTGCTAAAGAGGAGTTGGGGCTTGGTATTGGTTTTGTATATACTTGTACATATTTGTATATATTTTATTTTATTATTATTTATTCTTATTAAAGTAGTTTTAAGTTTTTTTCCAATCCAAAAGTCCTCTCAGTCTTTATTATTCCCTTTCCCCTTCCTGGATTGGAGGGGGGAGAATGGGAGTAATAGAGAGTGCCTGTCACTGGATTAGGGGTCACCCCAGCCCCTAACCCACAACACCTACACTGTTCCCTGCCTGTGTACAAGTGCAGATTTAGCACAGCAGCAATATTTTATGCTCCACAGATCAGTCCTGTCCACAGACACAAAGACTGTCATGCTGAATACTTTGCCCTTTATTTTTTCAGTCCTGTTTAAAACAGCTGGGAATTAACAGTAGCATTGCTGCTATTTCCAGTCTTGTTAGTCAACAAACATGCAGCCTCTGCTTATCCTTATGAATATAAACCCAAACTGTCCCAAAAGGCAATACAGGAAAATTACCTATTTACTGCTAGAAATGTGCACTGAGTGACAGGAGAGGTCTTTCATCAGATGACAAAACTTCACCTGCTACGTTTAGATTTGCATTTGAAAGAAAATATTCCTTATTCCCCTGAGTTTGTGTTCTGCCACCATACCTGAGCTGAATGCTGTGAAGTTGTTTCTTGTCACTTAAGACTTGATGTCTTTGGATCCAAATATATCCAAGACTCAAAAATTATCCAGAAAGAGGTCAAAAATGGAAGTGGAGATTATCCAGTACGAGGAGAGAAACTGAATCAGAAGATTCAGCTTGAAACAAAGTATAAAGCAGTGATGATCATGATCATTTTGTGAGAAAGGAACTGGTAAGAAGAGCAATGAAAATCTCCGAGCTGGTTCCTATGTGAACCATTCTGGGAGCAAATGCTGCAACACATCTGCACAGAATAATTAATTTCAATAATATGACAGTGACATATTTATGCTTAATAATGAATTATTGAGGATTAACATCTTTCAGATGAGTATGGTTTTGGTTTAATCTAGGGTGTCAAGTAATATAAGAAATATCCTATTTCTACATCACTCTCCATTTGTTTGTTTGTTTTACAGAAAGATTATAATTTATTTAGTACTTTTTAAAATAGGTGTGCATGCACAAATGGCCCCGGCATATTCTTGTCAGAATCTGGCAACATTGCCTAAAAATTCTGTGCCAAATGCAAACTGGCTTTGATTAATTTTTTTTTTAATAAGGTGTGGAGTCAGGTAATTCACTGCACTTGAGTTCAAATGGAAATTGCAGAAGCTGTTAAAACTAGTCTACACACACAGACTTAGACTAGTTTAGTTTAAGACTGGACTTGATGATCTTGGATGTCTTTTTCAGCCTTGGTGATTCTGTAAGACTATTTTTATAGCTGTTCTTATTTCAGTTTTCATTGATTAATATGCTTACTTTAAATATGTTTCTAATTAACTTTGAATTAATAGACACAGTCAGTTGTAGATAGCTGTGTGATGGTTCTGATCACATTCTGAACTAGTTTGCTGTTTGTGCAGATTAACGTGGGACTGTGGTCAAAGAAGCAAATTCTTCCCCTTTGTTTTAAGATACCAACGGTAAATTGAATCTTCAATTAGACTTAAATAACACTTTCTTTGAACAAACAAAAGACATTCTGTGCTGATTTTGGTAAATCTGGAATTATTCTGCCTGTGCCTAAATAATGGAACGGTTTTGAAATTGAGAATTACACTGGAGAGGTACTCATTCATTGAGTTGTACAGGAAATACCCAAGCAATGCTGCTGTCCGTCAATTTATTGGCTTATGTCTATTTGCTGTGTTTAAATTCTTGTCACTCTATTAACTGACAGTTTTTTTCATGGTCTATTGAGCTCTAAAGATTCTATAAAAGCTTCCATGACGGAATAAAAAATATTTAAGCTTGCTTCAGAGAAGGAAATTGTGAATGTTCTACTGAGTTCATCCATTACTGTGTGGAGAACCTTAAGGGAGTTTATAGGCTCCTGAGAAGAAATTGTAAGAGATAATGTATTCAGAGTATTTTCCCTCTGCATTTTCTCTCAGAGATACTTGTCATGCAAGATTATTCCATCAAATTGTCAGAAGTGTTCCATTTGGCTAGGTTTTACCCATTATACAGGGGAGTTACTTGTAATTGATTGTATTGGCTTGTTTCTCCACTGTGCCAGGACATACGTACCATCATGTTTCTGCTATTTAATGTTCCATATCTGTGCATGCCACAGAGTTGAAATTTAGATAAACTCTTCTATTTTAGTGTAATTGCTCTTACTTGCTTGCTATTAGTTCTTGCTGCTAAATTTTCTGTTTAGTGAAATCAATTGCATCTGATCAAGAGAGGTGGCACCAGTATATGAAATAACAGTGAATTCATATGAACTAGTACACCTTGACTGTTACATATTTGAGTCTTTTCTTTCTATGAATTTTATGGAGAACACCAGTTGTTTCAGCAACAGTATCTACATTTGTGTTTCTGTGTTTGCATGTGTATAAACTGAATAAGTCATAACTAAATTTGTTATTCCAACAGTCTATTCTGGAATTATACCTACAACAGAGCATGAGTTTTAACTCAGAATTATTATGCATAAAAGTATGTGTGTGTGTATGTTTAAGAGAGAAAGAGTGTGCAGGAGGATGGTTCTTTTTTGAAAGAAGATTTCTGAGTGGATTTCCAGAAATCAAACATCAATGTGAAGTGGAGGTTATTGTGCTGTATTGGCTGCACTCCATCCTCTCTCCATACACAATCATGCACTTCACCCAAAGCTGCAAGAGCTATCATCTCTGAGGAACTAGTGACTGTAATTCAGGGGTTTTTTTATTACTACAGAGGCAGGCATGTTTTGCTAAACAGTACTGAGTGATGTGTGGTGATTTTATGATCTTATCTGGGGATTAGGGAGTTGGAGCTAAACTCATTTTCCTTAGAGTCACGTATTGGCCTCAAACCATGGTTCATGGACCATGCTGATAAAAAGCAAATGATTTTATTCAGTTCACATTAAATTCAAACTTCAGACCCTGGAGACCTACAGAAATAATGCATTAACACTTATCTTACAGAGCTGAATTGTTCTAGGAATAGCAATCCTTCAGCAGCAGAGCAGAGGGAATGCTAAGGCTTTCAGGGGTCTGGCATCTTGTCCTGAATTAGGCATTGTGCTATGAATTAAATTCTGAATTTGGAGAGTGCAGTTTCTGGGGATGTTGTGTATACTGCTCCCAGAAAATCACAGGAATTTGTACATTCTGTAAAATCTTACATGATGGAATAAAAAAATATTTTAATTTTCATTGTTGATAAAGAGAAAATCAAAAGAGTAAAGTCCAACTTTAGTACCTGAGAGAATCCCTTCAGCTTTTAGTAGGTTATTTTCCCAGTGGACAGAATGAGAAGTGGGCAGATGGGGGGGAAATGGGTCTTAAACATAGGTTTTGACTGGTTCTTAATAATCCTCCCTCCCCTTACAGTACACACAGTGTACTATGGTACTTAGCAGATTTGGAGCAAAGAAGCATTTGTCTCTTATACATGATCCTAAGAAAATGGTATTCCTGCTGTATCATCAGTCAGTGTCACAAATTCACTAGAAAACCTGGGAAAAATAAAACCCAAATGATAAGACACAAAATATGGAAACCGGTGTATGTATCAGAGAGAAAAAGGAAGATACGGGGACTTCTTTATAATACCAAATGATTGCAGAAGGGTATATTCTGGATCCTAGCAGTGAAATAAAGCACATTTCGCCAGAGTTATATGCTCATAAATATCTCCAATATTTAGTCATTTTTTTGAGTATTGCAAACTCACAGGAAGATTAATAATCCACTTCCAGTGGAACAGCAATACTCTTATTTTTCCACTATCAAAAAAATGTGCATCAGTATATACAATTCCCTTTTTCCCAGGATCCCTGTGCCAAATAGGAAGAGCTTTGATTTCTGTGCTGGTCACCATTACAAACTGAAAACTTTCAGTGAGTTATTGGGCTGTGTTTCTCTTGATCACATCGATGGATGCTCATCCCCTGAAGTGATCAAAGCAGAAATGGGATGAAACTAAATTATAGCTTAATGCTTAACACCAGTTAATGCAACTGGTTTGCTTCTGGAAATAGACTGGTTTGTCTAGGATTAAAAAAAAAAAAAAAAAGATTAAACTCACCAATTGATGATAATGAAACTGGCCAAAATACTTATATAGATGTCCCAATTCGAGACAAGTGGGGGAGGGGAAATCCAAATAAAAAGCCTCCTTGCTCCCAGAGAAAAGGAAGAAATAGAACAAATCACATGCACACGGGGCAAAAGGAAAAAGAATAACCTTTACAAAGAGAACAGTAAATGACAGAATCTGCAAAATGGAGGTTCGCCTGCCCCACCCGCAAGAAACCTGGCAAAAAAGTCCAGACAAGATGAAATGGATCCTGCTGTATCTGTATAAATCCTTTATAATTAAGCACAGACTTAACCAGAATGTACAGAAACCATAGCTCTTGCACTAGCATTCTCTAATGCAGTAGGCCCCCTCCTGTAATGTGCTTTGCAGCAATACCCAATACCCCCAGTGCCTTTATTTGCTTATTTACCTTTTCTGTTTAAAAGCCAACAAAATAAGTTAGAGGCTGATTTCACTGAGACCGAAGAAATGTCAACCATAGCAATGGTGGCAAAACCATTCCCTAAATTAAAAAAGGAAAAAACGTGTCAGACTGTGTTGGATAATAGTAACCCTGGAGTCACCACAAATATGAACAGTCCCATTCTTTTTGATAATTAGCACTTTAGGGTTTGCTTCCTTTCTGAAAGTATCGCAGGATGTGCTAAACAGGCTTTGTAAAGTGTGGGTGTTGTTCCTCCTTTAAGGGTGGTTTTATTTTTATACTTTTACAAGGGGAAATGTTGGCTGCCTTGTCCTGAAGTTCAATTAGTTTTTGCATTGAGTTAAAGTTAGTAACCTTTTATATTCATAGCTAATTTTTGCTGTGCCAGTCTGGATAAGGATCTGCTGCCTATCTGTCCTTATATAGGATTAATTTCTATTGTGAAATCTCTTTTGCAGGGGCACTTTTGACTCTCTGTGTTAAAGCACATTCTGGATAGTTCCTTATTTATTTTCTCTGCCAGTTGTGTCCATGTCTTTTGCTCTTTCAGAATCTCTGCAATTCTTCTACTTGTTTCTTAACCGATTCCCCAAACAGGAAATGCTATCATCATTTCTTAAATGAATCAGAATAAATTCCATCTGTGTCTTAGGTATGACTCTAACAATGCCTCCCAAAATGAGATTAGCCTTTTTTACTTGAGCATCTTGTTATTGATTCACTGTAAGCTTTAGATGTTTTTCTGTAGAACTGCTGCCTTGCCAGATGGTTCCCATTTTGCTTTTGTGCATTTCATTTGTCCTTGCTAAGTGTATCACATTTTACACTTACCATTACAGAATTTAACTTTGTTGAGTTTAGATTCTCTCCAACCTGTCAAGGTAATTTTGACCCGAGGACCTACCAAAACTTATGCATAGAACAGAGCATTTTGCATCATTTTTCATGGACAGTCTTCTCCCAGTTAACAAACAACAGGACAAGAGGAAATGACCTCAAGTTACACCAGGCAAGGTTTAGGTTGGGTATTAGGGAAAATTTCATCACTGGAAGAGTGGTTAAGCATTGGAATAGGCTGCCCAGGGAAGTATTGGAATCACCATTGCTGGAAGTGTTCAAAAAACATGTAGCTGTGGCACTTAGTGACATGTAGTGATGACTTGGCAGTGTTATGTTAATGGTTGGACTTGATCTTAGAGATCTTTCCCAACCTTAATGATTCTGTGATTCATTAGGACCTCACTGCTATTACTTGACTTGCTACAATGGGACGATACATGAATGTCTTGCAATCTGTTTGTGGCTCAAGTGCTAGCAGCTGGCCAGCCTTCAACTTTGGGGTCTTTTTGATGTGTTTGTCTTCTTTTCTTTTTTCCATTTTGAAGTTGAAAACAAAGTTAAATCCCAGATTTCTATGGGACAGAAAAGCATTTCCTACAGTACTCTGCTGTAGCCAAGGGATTAATTCATTGTGAATGCCCAACAAGTCTGTCATAGAACTTCTTGAGAACTGAATTCCCATATATGAGTGTGTAGTTTTTACAGTAGCCCTGTTCTCATCTGATCCCCCAAGCCACTGCTGTCACTTAGAGCAACATCATCATTTCTCAGTCCCTTTCACAGTACATCAGCTTACTGGGATGGAAGAAATTTTTCCTTAGCACAGTGCAGTCTCTATTGACCAGTAGCATGTTTTGGTGAATGTTAATTTGGATGGAGAGGGATCTGTGTGGTACGTCAGAGCCAGTATACTTCTTTTGTTTCACACCTCCAGTTAGTTTATCTCAGCAGCATGAAGCACAGACACAGGATCATGACTTACATTCCATGTGCTGCAGCAGGTCTCCCTTTGGAAAGGTTGCTCTGTCAGTGAGTAGACCCATCTGTTCCTTTAGTTTATTTTCCATACCGGCACTTGTGCCAGAGCTTAGCAGTTCTGACATCATCTGCTCAAGGTTGAAACCTGTATTCTGAGATACATTTTTAGATTGATCATCATTTCTTCTCTCATTCCCTACTGCTTCTGTGACTGTGATAAAAATAATTCTTGAAAAAGCAGGGCTATTTCAGCATGTTGACTACAGACTAAAGCAAGAGAAAGGAGGACTATTCTCGCTATTAATTGCCAGTAGTCCGAATGTGTCAGCAGTTAATTTTAGTTGAACATATTAATTAGGTTCATACTTCAGCAGTTAATTAGTTGCATTAGCACTTACCTGGTTTGATACATACAAACTTTGTACATACTTGAGACAAAAGATCGTAAATTGGATGAACAGTATCTAACTGAGTCCAAGAGGTAGCTTTGGTGTAACTCAAACTCCTCAGGACTTCCCAATTTCCCAAAAATTTCCTTTAAGAAATTCAAGACTCATTTAAAAAGAGAGGTGCAGGAGGTTAACAGCTGCAAAAACAACGTTGTTGCGCAGGAAGATAGCAGAGGAGATGAAAGATAGGTCAATGCAAAATACATTATACTTTCCTCTCTCTTCCTTTCTCTAAAAGAAACCTTAAACCACCCCAAGCCAAACTATCATTTGTGAGAATCTGAAAAAGTAGCTTGCCTAAAACTTCACTTCATGTCTTGATGCATATTGGGGAGAGAAGGCTCCTTAGGGAATATGAAGAACACCAAATATTTTTATAAGAATTCATAGCCAAAAAAAAATGACCTAAAAAAAATGCAGCAGTAACTGACTATGTATGTGTGCTCTCACATGAGTAAGGATATCCTGCTTTTTATAAAGTTTCTTTCAAAAATAATTTCTACAGAGATTTACATCAATGATTAGTTCCGTGAAATTCTCCTATGAGGAACTGTAAGTGCTATTATTATTTTACTTATTTTATGTGTGAATGATTCACATTTATATGTGAGTGCTGTAAGGAGTAAATGATGGTTTGCAGAATTGGTAACAGTAACTACATATTGATATCCCTCTGCTTGCTCTGACACTTCCTAGTGGTAAGCTTTCCTTTTTATGTGATTACATAGCTCCTTCCTGGCTTGCTCTTGGTACACATGGAGTTTTACTTGCAGTCTTAGCTGTTGGAAACAGTCATTTACACAGAACCGTGAGACTCCCTAAAAAGTGTTTTAGATATTACAAATGTTGCTTGGGATTTAAAAAAGCTCTGAATTACATGAATAAAGAACCTAAAATTGATTAGAAGTTCTAAAATGCTATTCTGATGTTCTCTTGTAATTTTTTTTCCTAAAAGACATTAGCTTATGATTTCTGAAAGCCTGAGAATAAGCTAAATGGATGTAGAAGATATTTATGTATGCAACTAAATATCTGAATTAATTACATAAACGAAAGGCCAAAAAGTGGGGTTTTTTTCATAATAATTTTATGTTGCATTTGATCGCTTAGACTCTGGGTGATGTTCATTATCCAAACTTAGATTTAGTACAAACTAGAACTGTACTGGCCAGATCTATAGTAATCAAAATCACTGTGCTGCTTTACAGTAATGGAACATATGGTTTCATTGCCCTGGCTTCTGTTTCGAGCAGCGAAGCCATACCTGACTGATTTATGAGAGAAGCTCAGCAGAGGCCTGTTACAGAAAAAATTACTTGATCTCCAGAGGTTTGGAGATCCATGTTTCTAAAATTAATCATACTGCAGTCATATCTTTGAATTTGAAGAGGAAATAATCTCAGAGAAGAAGGAGTTGACAACAATATGGTGCTGACTGCCAGATGGGTACCAAATCGCAAAGAATTTGCTAGAAAGTCACACTGGGAAGGTTTCTTGGAGCCAGCAGCTGGTGAGATACAGCTGTGCAAGCCATTCTGCAGAGGAGTACACACAGTTTGTGGCTCCCTCAGTGCAAAACTCACTTCTATTCCACATGGACCAGAAATATCTAGCACATTTTATAATTAACTGGACACTGATTTTATGCAAGACCTATTTAGATAAAACAAGACAATCTTTCTTCTAAAACACAGTATTCTTGCTCAGCAACAGATTCTTGTGTGTTGTTTAATTATAATCTGTGCTTTTTGGGGCAGAGGCTAGCCTTCTATTGAAGGGATGAAGGACCGTTTTAAGTATCACTGTAACTAACAGAAGATCTATTTTTATCAACACTGCAAACCAACAGAAATCATCTTAAAGGAGGTGGCTTTTTGTTCTATGAAAATCCATAATACATATCCACTTACTGAACAGGTTACATTTAGAAAGAATTTGGTGTATCAGTTGCCTTTAAGTCCTTCGGATTTGATGCACACCCTTTATTGCGATGACAAGATATTGTGAAAGAGACAGAAATGCTTTGGCATGGATCTATAGGGAGGGACACCACTAGCGTTGTGTCTAAAATTTACTGCTTTTTCACACTTGAATCCAATAAGTTACTTTTGTTCTACACTCTCTGGTGTAGAAACATAGAATCCTAGACTGGTTTGGGTTGGAAGGGACCTCTGGAGCTCATCTAGTCCAACCCCCCTGCAGTGGGCAGGGACATCCCCAACTAGAGCAGCTTGCCCAGAGCCCTGGCAAGCCTCACCTGGAATGCCTCCAGGGATGGGAACTCAACCACCTCCCTGGGCAACCTGTGCCAGTGTTCCACCACCCTCGTGGGGAGGAACTTTTTCCTAATATCAAGTCTAAATCTACTCTTCTCCAACTTAACTGGGCTGGTCAGCCACAGCTGAAGAAGAATATCACAAATAAATACTGACTAATGACTTCTGCCCTGGGATGACAAAAAGAACTATTTGTTTTATGGAAAAGTAGCTCAGGCATTTTGACTTCTATCTTATGTGGCAAGAATTTAAGGGAAAGTTTTCACATTATCTTCAAAGATAATTTTGTGGATTTGTCAAACAAAAACTTACAAGCTCCTTTTCTTATGCATTAGACAGTCAAAAAATTGACATTATAAAATCAAATTCCTTTCATGCTTTGAACTAATTACTGTGCCCTTTTCATTTTAAGTATTGACAAGTTGTGAAATTCTTTAGCTACGTATTCTGAAAGGCAAAAAACCCCACAGCCAATCCAGACAAGCTGTGAAATGACTAATGGTTTCAGTTTTAGTTGTCTGACCTGTCCTTTGAGAGAACAAGGCTTGGTGTGCATCTTGTCTGTGACAAGAAGTCACAGTGTCTGGAAGTTTATGGGACATGATGCATATCTAGTTAGCAATTAAATAGTTTGAATTGCAACATGAATGCTAATGTGTCTGTCTTCCTGCCTGGAGGGTGCCTATTGCAATGTAGCTGATACCTTTCTAAAATAAATATTAGATGTTGAGGTGCTTAACTGGCATAAATATGGCAACTGCAAAGCTAAATAAATGTGAAACATTTAAATAGATAAACTGAAACAAAACTATGAAGTCTTCACAAAGTGTCTTTTATTCTCCTAGAAAGAAAAAGTCTATTATATGTTCAGGTTGGACTAGCAAAATCTCACTTTCCAGTTTTTCTCTTAGCTAATTAGACAGAAGCTGGATACTACTCAGGCTTCTGCTGCTTATACAAGCTCATTTCCAAACATTTATAATATGATTTAAAATTCTTAAGGAAATTGAAAGCCAGTTGAAGCAACAGCTTCTTTTTAGAAACCTGTCTGAATATCAGAAAAGTAGCAAACAATGAAACTCCCCTGAACAGAAGGAGTTCTCATTAGCCTCAGTGCTCTCTAGTTCTGGACGTTTGATTTTCTTATTGCCTGCTCCTGGATATGACATATTTATTCTGCTTTCACATCACTTGCATGCTGGGTTTCGAGTTTGAAGACTAATTCAAAACCCACTGATGTCAAAGACCTTTTCTATTAATTGCAATAGGTTTTGCATAAAATTGAAATATAAGGTGCTATCATTGGAAACATAAATCGACATGATATGAATAGTTTTACTTTCAGAGTAGGAAACCAGGGAGTGAGTATTCTATCTGTGACTTGTGAAAAAAAATAAGACTTGAGTGAGTCTGGTTTACAGATAGAGTAGAGGTAGAAAGGGATTTATGCTAGAACCAAAAATATATAAAAGGATGGTTCTTTGGGAATGTAAGGACACTACACTTCCCATTATTACATGTGTTTTAAACTTAATTGGCGTTATGAAAACAGCTATAAATATCACTATTTTTACTATTATCTTAAAGGAAGGGTATGCTTAAACTTATTTTATTTCATGTGATTAATTCATCCTCATGATGTTGGTAGTTATTTTGCCAGGAAGGCATAACCCTTCCCAAGAGTGAATATCTGTTCAGTATTAGTTGTGCATGAAGGTCAGAGAGATACCTGTTGTGCCCAGACCACAATCTCATGTGAGTTTCTGGGCAATTTGAAGTATTGAGATTGAAAGGAACAAAGCCAAAATTTGAGCTCTTATTTGCAATTACCTCTCTTCTTTTCTGTCAGATGAATTTAAATTCTTTAGGGTGGCATCTCAGAAGTAAACATCTGTTTATTTTTAGGCACTGGCTGTACAATTTGTTGAATGAAGCATGTAACAAGCTTAGTAGGAAATGGAGCTAGATATAAATCAGAAAACATCATTTAATAAATGCTGTCACTAAGGGGAGAGCAAATATGAAATTAACATAGTAAAACAGAATTCTGAGGAAAGAAGAATTGTAGGACTCCATGTATAGCAGATTATCAGTGTTCAAAAATTAAAATTCAGAACAGTAAATATCTAATTTTTGGGTTTGCAGGTGTTTCTGCTAATTATTCAGAATCTGACTGAGTATCCATCTGAGTTAATGGAAGGTCTTATTTCATTTTCATCAGGTTTTGTTTAGATTTTGGAAACAGATTTTACATACCTACAGGGTTTATAGAAGAAGGATACTTATGAAATAAATTGAATTCCAACAATAAAGAAGAAATTTAGTAAGTAGTACTAGGTAGCTACTTTTTAAGTTCTTGCACTTCTCAGGGTGTATATATTTGTGTGTTTACACACAGGCAGTCAGTTTGTGTCACTTAGGAGCAGAACAGGTTTACAACCTGTTGTCCTGTTCAAGTAGAGAGTGTTGTTCAAGTGTGCTTCTCCACATTCAGGCTCTTTGTGTTTACTTTCCTTGATGAATCATGATGTGGAACACTCTCTTTCAAATGTGTGTAAACACATTCTGGGACTATGCCATATTGAAGGCTAAAGACTTCACAAGCAGAAATGGTTAATAAAATGCTGGACTATTAGGAATGCATATTGAAGGTTGTGTGGTTCTGGTAAATGGGTGTATTTTTTAAAACCAATGGTTTTATTTAATCAAAACACTACAATTCTAGTAAGATACCTTGATTTCGTATTTCCTGCTTTTGTTTGAGAGCGATATACTGTTATATTTGTGTATTAACAAGGAACATGGGGCATTCTTAAGACGGGTAAAATCCAGCTTAACAGGCTTCAGGCACTAAATGAGCGTGCAACAATGAATGCTGGTTTGAACTTTTGCTTTCCTCTGCCAGTTCTGGAGTTGAAATGTATTTAACAAGATGAACAAATAACTTTGACATGATTGCAGTGTAATATTTTCCTCTTTCACTAACTGGCAGTGAATAAATGTTGGGGGAAATGTGAATATCATGCGTTTGTTGGGGTTTTTTTTCTCTCCTTGGACAACCAGCTTAATACCTGGCATTTTACTAAATATTCAAGTATCAAGAGACACAAACCCTGAGATTTGAGCCATGACTTTGCACTCACAGGCCTTTCCTTCTGGTGACACGGATCATTGATGGAAATAAGCTAAACCAGGTCTGCCTTGGTCACTGTGGTAAATAATTCTCCCTGTTTCTGCCCTGAAGTGATGTTTTTGTTCCCTGCAATGATGAATTCTCTGTAGAATGCTTCCATCACAAGTGCAAAAAGAAAACAGATGTGTTTACATTGTTTCCATGGAGACACAAAGACACAAGCTAAATTCACACTAGCATCAGGGAGAAGATTCCCTCCCTTTGTCTTCCAGAGATGGAGAATTGCAGGGAAAATATTTGAAGCAAAGGAAAAAATTCTCTAGCGACTGGTTTTCTCCTTTGTCTTTTCAGCAAAGGATTCTTTGTGTGATCCTTCAGTGAAGATTCCTGAATGCTGTGAAGGACCTTTGTAGTCCCAGTATGAATTCAGAAAGAGTTTAAAATATGCTAGTTAGTATTAACATTTTAAGTAATGATAAACAGGTAATTCACTGCAACTACTTCTTTCATTGTCTCAAACATACCAGTCATTTCACTTTTGTGTTATGAGTTGGGACCATTCTGGAGATGCAATGGAACCATATGACACTCTTTCTGCTCCTTGTTTGGAAGATCACTGACTAGGTTTCCGTAGACATTAGTTGGAAAAATTGGGGTTTTCTACCATATTTTTATCCCTTTGCACTTGTCTGTTTTCATGAAGCTTTGCAATGTGTCTGAAACCAGAATGAAACAAGGCTTTTTCTTCAAAACTTTGCCATCAACAGCTAGGAAACTGTTTTTTTCTGACTGACCAGAGGACTCACCTTCTACATACACTCTTGGCTTTTTTTGTCAAAGACCACTACATATTCCTCTAAATTTAGGTTTGAATTGTCACTGTGGTTTCTAGCACAAATTTTAATTTAAATATTACACATTCCAGTTATCTCTGTGAACCAGTGAACTGTAATTTGACTTAGTTTTCTACAGTATGTGATTTCCTGGGCTTCCTGTGATGTACATGGAAGCTGAGAGGAATGACAGATGCAATGTAGTAAACATAGTCTGGGCTAAACTCAGATCCACAGAGGAGAATGAGGCCATATGGAGATTGTTTTTCTGTTTTCCTTCTTCAAGTATAGTATTTTGAAGAGCAGTTTTAAAGAACATTTTTTCATCTTTAACTTTTTGTTGATGATAGGAAATAATTGTTTATCAGTTCTATACAACAGTATCTTGGATTTAAAATGATAGTTTTTTGTGTTGAAAATCAAACTGAAATGTAATAGTGGAACAGTTATTTTAATCTCATTGCTAGACTAAAAAAATCTTCCTTGAGTTGATATTAAAATCATGAAAGATATGTTGGCATTTCTGCCCCTGTGAAAAATGAAAATCCTGTGTGGGTGGTATTGGGTGGTATGATTTCTTCTGCCAATTTCTGTGATGTCTTCACAGACATGAAAAATGTGGAACTCAAAGAAACTTCTAAAAGAAAATAAGACCTACCTGAGTCCTCATTACCTCCAATGCTTAGAATTCTCTCTTTGTCTGCATTGACTGTGACCTGTCTTCTCCCCCATCCTCCCCTGTAATTCAAAAGTCTTTTATGCTATTGCAAGAAACTTTATGGCATTTTGGATTTCACAGTTGTACCTCAGGAGCAGAAGCCTTGTTGGATCTGTTGCCTAAACTTAGATGTTTCACAAGCTGGTTTCGACTCATGCTTCATTTTCAAGGCAGTTCTCCATATTTCAGGAGGAACTGAACACAAGCCTAGCAATGACAGGTGCAGTACATACATACCCATTGGAATTGAATTCTGCAGTGTAGAGCTTCAGAATGGCTGCATTTATGTCTAGTGTGGAAGAAAATACAAAACCTTTTTCTATATACACTGTGCTGTGAAGTTTGTGCTTTTGTACTATCATGTAACTTGCATGTCTGCAAACATTTTGTTTGTTGCATTACAAGATCTAAAGTAAAGCTTTAGATGTTTTTTATTCATGGGATCTGCACTAAGCTGCCAGAGAAGCCGAAAAAGAAAATCTGTCCTAATCATTTGTCATACATTTAGATGCTGGCCACGCTTCTTTGGATGCAACCCAAGATAGGGTTGGCTTTCTGGGCTGCAAGCACACATTGCTAGCTCATGTCCAGTTTTTCATCCATGAGTCAAGTAGTATGCTCTGAGCAAAGAGTTACTATCTACAGCCAAAAAAACCTGTGAAAGAAGACCTGGTGAGGCTTGTGTGGGGCAACTCAGTGTTGCAGAGTTTTAACTATTTCTCTGTTTTTGATAGCTAAAGAACTTTAAATAGGTGCCAGCTTTGCATGCATTGAGAGTGAGGTTGGTAGATTCTAGGACTCTGGATTTTAAGGATTATTTTTTTGAGGTTTTGTGGGTCTTTTCCTATCTACATGCAAACACGTCACACAATTTTTGCATTATCCTGTTGAATATTTGATGTTTTACACTACAAGTATCTGGTGTGATTCTGTGATGCTTCAGTCCATAACAAGTGTATTTCAACAGCTTAGTACATGTTGGACTCAATGATCTTAAAGGTTTATGCAACCTAAATGATTCTGTGATCTACCACTTGACAGTTTTTATCAAAACTCATGGCAGATTTAATGAATTCCAGATACATTACCTCCAAACTCTGTCATTCCAGTCACAAGTTACCTACTTCTTAGTGGATGATACCCCCTCTTAATAATGAGCCCTTCCAACTTTTTGCCATCAGCAGATTCTGTTGTTTCACTCCTCACTCTTCTGTTGTGAATGTTAATGAACATTTGAAATGTCCAGTCCCAAACTGGAGCTTTTGTGAACACAAATCAAGTGTTTTAGGCAGCTCCTTGCCAGTTTAATTAATCTCCATCTTTGCTGTCTTTAATCATAACATCTCTGATATGACATTTTATCACATGGTCTCTCGAAGTTTTGCTAGATTGTCTGCTGTATTTTTCTGCTGTATTTCCTTAGACCATCAATTACCTTAGGAAAAAGATCCTGGATTAGTCTGGCATGATCTACTATTGCTAAATCCATGTGTATTTTATCTCATTCCCATAATCCCTGTATCTTCACTTCCTTCTTTTCTTCAACCTTTGTTCTAAAGCTCAGTTCAGTGATTTTTTGGGGGAGCCATTCTTAAATGCTATGCAGACAACATCATCCCTTTCATTGTGAATATGCCTGTTGTAATTTTGGAGAGTCGTAGTTTTGTTTCTGTACAGTCAGACTTTGAAGTGAGTAAATAAATTGTTTGTCCTCCATTCATTTCATTTTATTCTCTCTGTTCTTTGCCCTGATGATTGGCCAGTTGGCTGTCTTGTTTCTTTCTCCACTTAGCAACTGTTGCTTCTTCTTTATGGCTGGCAGCTTCAGGCCTCAAGTTGGTGCTTATTTGATTTACTTTCATTTCTTACTTAATCTCTAGAGGAAGCTTCCAGCTGGCTGATCTCCTCATTTTATTATGTTGCAAGAACTAAGCTGCTGCATAGTCTTTCTTTCCAAGGGCTTCTGTGGAAATAAGGAGGAGAGCAAGGCAGCTCCCTGTACACAACAACTTGGGAATTGCTGTTACAGAAGTTTCTCAGGCTTGCATAGAGCAAGGAGATAATGATAACAAGAGAATCCTGAGCCAGCACCATTCTGATGATCTGCAGACTATGTGTTTAGAGTTTGGTGTCCTGTATTGCACTGAAGGGCAGTGACTGTGCCAGGAAAGGAAGCAATACAGCCTATGCAGGTAGTTCGCTTTGGAACCGGTATCCTGAATTGCTTCTTTTGCTGTGCAAAGCTCAGACATTTTATCTTTGCATTCAAAAAATTACAGAGATCTCAGATAATTAAAATCCCATTCATATCTTCTACTATATTTGACACTGATTCCAGTGAGAGTGGTGCTGGGGAGAGAGACAAATAAAAGGATTCAAAACCAAGGGTCAGACCAAATGTAGAATCCTGCATTATTGACTCTCTGATCAAAGTTTTTTTTTTATTTCTTTTGTCTTTTGGTCATGCTGATTAGCATGTAAAGGCCACTGTTTAATCCAGTGATCTTGGTTGAAGTACAATCTAAATATATTTTCTGGTGTGAAAGATATATTTCATCCTCTGTGATTTCATCTGCTCTTTTTAGAATATATACACTGGGAGTCATTGTAGTTTTAACAATACGAGTTATAGATGTGAAGCAGTAAAAAGATCAGTTGCCAGAAACCAGAAGGATAGTAACAGAGGATTAATGCAGCTGTATCCTGAGGTGATGCAGAAATATTTGAAGTTCACTATTGCATGAAGGCAACCATGTCATTGCAATGTTTTGACTCGTGTTTGTGGTTATCGGTGTCTATTGGATGGAAGGTATCAGATCTCTGCATGTTTGTCTAAATTCTGTCTGCTGACTGAGCTAATTAGGATTTAATTGAGCCAAAAGGTCACTTCTGTGTCACATTTTCTGTTCGGTGATGTAGCTTATTGCCAGCTGAGTATCTGAGTCTTACCACTTGAAGAGGAAGTGATTGAATGACATCCAGTAGAAGGACAAAAGGCGAGGTTAGAGGTACTGCAGATCTGTCTGAAGATGTGCAGCAGACTCTTTTCTAGGTCAGTCATTTAGACAAGCAAGAGATTGGGGAACTACTGTGAACATTCAACTTCGTACACATGCCCTTGTTTTGGAGGGAGTTTTCAAGTGCTTGCTTTTGCATAGGTAACACAGGCATCGAACCTGAAGAGTCTAATCTAAATTATGTTTGACAAAATACAGTGGATTGTTAGATAGTGTTGTGGTCCAGAGGCCATTATGTGTAGAACAGAGTTAATCTGAGAACAGGACTTTTTACTATGGGACTCCAGGAACAAGGAACAGAGATTAGACACTTCAATCAAAATCACTGAATGCTGTAATTATGCCAAATGCTGTTCAGTGGCAAGTTCCTGACCAGTCTGTTCATCCTGTCTAAATCAAAAGGACATCTTTCTTTCTTCAGCTAGCAGTTATCAAACTAGAGATGAACTGTAAGAAGGATTATTTGTTCTTTCCTTGTCTGGTACTGATAACATGTTTGTGTTGAAGGCCAGTCATCTGGAGCAAATCCATTCCTCCTCAGAAGTGCTGAGCCTTTTTCTGGTGCTTTTTCTTTTTGTGAGAACATAAAACCATTAATGTGGAAGAAATTGTGCCTGGTCTATGTGCTTGTACATGAGACTGCAGAAAGGTATGGGTTTCTCAGCCTGGTAACAGGTGAGTGATAGTCACCTACATGTCACAATATATTGCTCTCAGTCTTTTACAAGCTGTACATGACTTGGCATTGTGAGCACAAAGGTGCTGGGTTTGGCCCTGTTTCTTTGGCTCTTCTCCTGTAATAGCTGGCCAGCTAGCATCCCTCCAGTGGAAGATTTTCAGCCCTGCCTTTCCCTCAGGTCAAAGTGATGCAGACTCTAGGATGGTGCTATAGGTCTCCTTCCATAGCCTCTCGGGTCCTAATTATAGTTGCTTACCATTAGGCCTCCAGCCAGTCAGCAGCTATCAGCTCTGTGCTATGCCAGCTAAAGTTTCCCTCCTACTCTAGACTCTGACTCACAGCTGCCTGCTGCGCCTGGCTTAGATTTTGGGCCCACTCCTTATACTAGGCCATGATCCCAAAAATCTGTTAATCCTTAAATTAGTCAGGGATGCTGGAAAATTTGAGTATCCTGAGAGGAAAGTGGGAATCTATTTGAATTTCAGTCGGGTGCTCTTGCAGCATAGTAATTCCAATTTCACAGTGATGCAGACAAGCAAAGAAAAATAAGTTTGGATTTCAGCAAGTATTTGCAGACGTACTTTTTGCCAGCTTGGAAATTCATTCTACATTTTAAAAGTAAACAATAATTAAATTAATCATAAAGATCACAGAATCACAGACGCAAAGTGCCAAGTGGCAGTGCTGCTACAAGTGGAGCAGTGACATCAGGAGAAGCTTCTGGAGGGATCCTGAGCTGAACCAGACCCTTCCATGTTGTAAAATTCTCCTGGCTTTTATTGTCAAGAGGATAGACTGGAACTTTTTTGCATCTCCCTTACTTTCCAAATAGGCATTTTCCCCTTCTATCACTTTCATAAAGGACAGAATGATTTAGCACCAGTTTGGACTCAGAGCAGGGGAAAAGTATTTAGACTGACTTCATCTGTATGTGCTGAAGAGCTTCTTGAGCATGTGTGTGTGCATTGTATCAAAGCTAGGTGGTAAAAGGCTGGATAGCATGAGGTAAGTGTTCCGAGAGCTAGCTGACATTCTGACAATTACCAGAGACCTTCTCTTCAAGCTACTTACACCCTTGTGCAGGGCTGATTTTCATGTCAGTTGCCCTGAAGCCCCTCACAGAGCGTGGGGAACATGACTCTCACACACCTCAGATGAGTGCTGTCAACTCCATTGTGGGTTACATAGACAAGACCTGCATTCTTCACCTCTGAGCTGGTGGTTTGCAGCCATGTGGGACAGGGCAGGTGGAAGTGTGCTGAAGGTTGGGGGTGGATAAATGAGGAAATGAAAGAGATTTGTTCTTCAGCAGGATTGGTATTTTTTGAAACACTTACTTAGATGATGAAAGAACTGAAAGAAAATTACATGAGTTTTAGTGCCCTTGTAGGAAATGTTGTAGAATTAAATTAAACAATACTATTCCTTTTGGAGAGTTCAATATGGTGATGTTTTATTCTTCTTAAAAACAGTAATGCAGAATGTTCCCACTCCACATCAAATTTCTAGTTTGTTTATATTTTTCCATCATGGAAATCTTGCATCAGATTCCCAGAGTGGGAGATATATATGCATCAGAATGTGAAATATTTCTAGATGGAAAAGATTTCTACAGCAGATTAGCAGAGATTATTTTTATGACATATTTGAAATGTCTTATTTCATGTATTTCCTTTAAGAATATAAATTTAATGTGTCCAGTTAGTAGCTGATGAACAAGGCTGTAAGGTATCCCTCTGCCGAGGAACTTGTTGGTGCTTGTGCTGGTACTTTGCACAATAATCAATCCCCTTTTCCCAACCAAAGATGTCAGTGATGACTGTTCTCACTGCCATGCTGTACACCGAAATAAATGCAAACTCAGGGAGTGAGTACTACCTTCTCTTCAAGGTCAGGGCTTTCTCAAGGTTGTTGACACTTGTAGTTGATTTTAAAAGATAACATAATAAATAAGTCTGCAAAGCCAGTAGGTCTAGTTAGCTACAGCTGTGGCTGGAGTAAGTTACAAATCCTCTTTTCAACTTGCAGCAAAAGTGTTTCAATTAAATCTGCACCACTGGAGGTGACAATAGTTTGGGGAAAGAGAAGTAAGCTGCCAACATTTAACTCTACTTGGCAACTTCAGCAGAGAGGCCAAGGAGCAAATGGGCTACCCAGAGAAAATTCCCTTTTCACCTGAAAAAGCTGTTCTTCCAATGAAGCATTGAGGCCCCCTGTCAGGGGACTCAGTGTGGGTTAAGATCACATGCTCCTGCCTGTACTGTGCTTGTTATGTGGATAAACAGAACTTATGGTCTCCAGGGCTGTCAATCTAGCCTCTTTCAAAAACACATAGACGCCTGATCCCAGTCCCAGGGAAGCTGAGAGGAATCATTCAATTGACTTTGGGTCAGATTCAGTTTCCACAGCCTGCATATTATACACCTCACTCAAAAATCTGCTGCATTGGTTTATTGATTGAAAAGCTAGTGTTTGTGTTCCTAAATGCAATACAATAGAATATTTTCTGTTCTGCAAAGTCATCAAGTGTCCTGTACTTTTCTGAGAGCTGTAGCTTCTCAGTGTTCTGGAGGGCTGAGCCCTGGCAGAGCATGAAACATAAGTAAAGTTTTTTTGTTTTGGAAAGAATAAGATGCAATTTGAAGATGCTTCTACTCTCTGCATCCCCCCACCTCCTCCTTTGTAAAATACTGATATTAATTGGTACATGCTGGAATGTGTTTCTTCCAGTCATTTCTTTTGGCATTGCTTTGGTTGTAACTTGGCTCTGAGGCAAGATTTTATTTTCTGTATGTAAACTTTTATGATGTCTGTGTAAACTTTTATGCTGAGGTTTGCTGTAGCTCTAGTATGGAGCTGAGTTCTGCTTTTCTACTCTATTTTCCTTTGCTTAGACTCATTGTACTTTCTTTCTGGAAAAGTGAAGCCAATGAAAGCCATGTGTTGCTCTCACAGAAGGATTCCCTAACTACAGAATTTGAAACTTTTCTGCTCTCCAAACTTTTCCTCTGCCCTTAAAAAAGAAACCACACAATCCACATGAAAGTATACATCCTTAAGTAAAATCATGTTGGGGAAATTTTGCAAGTGGTAAATCCTTACTGTGCCCACCTTGACAGTCTGCCAAGGCCACCTATTTGATGTTTAAATAGTCATGTAAAGCATTTCCACCTTTTGAAAGCCATTAGTTTACCGAGTTTTGGTCAAGAGGAATGTCAGAAATAAACTGTCTCCACAGTTCACTAGAGAAGGCAGTCTGTGTGGCCAGAGTTCTCTTGTTCCAGAAGGCTATTCATTATGTCTGTAAGTCTTAAATAGCTCTCCAGTTAGTGACCTCCCTAATTCTTTTTCCTTCATTTGTTTTCTCAGCTCCTTCATAATGAGCAATTGCTAGAGGTGTCAGTGAACACATTTTGCCTAATTATGAACTACTCCAAATACTGTGGATTGGAAAGTTCTGCTCTTTTCTTCAATGTTTTTGGGAAAGACTAGGTGGAGAGAAAAGCAGAGCAAACAGAGTGGGATATTTTACAAAGAAAGGCACAGTGTTAATTGAAGAGAGGGGAGAAGCAGGGAGGAATGTAAAGACACACAAGAGATGGAGAAACTAAGAATAAATCACAGAGAAACAGTAAGTGCTAAAACTCCAAGCTTTGCAGTAACAAGATCTTGGATATCGATATGCCCAGTTTAGTTGTCTATGTGCTTAGGGTATGTCTACACACACTTTCGCAAACTAAACTTTTGCAAAGTTACTCTGTGGTGCAAGCTGTCCAGGTTTCAGTTAGCTCAAACCATCAGCTCCACAGTCATGGTGCTTTAATTAATAAGCCTGGCTTTTTTTAGTTATGCCTATATGACTTCTTTTTCAGAGCCAGTTCATATTTAGTTGGTATCTAGTGCAAGCAGGATTTGCTCTCCCATGACTGCAGCAGGATTTGTAGATCTATCTTTGGCTAGGCTGCCTTAAGTATCTGCCTAGCAGTCTAATTAATATAAAAATCTGGTTAATAAGAAATGCCAGAAAGGTCATATATGCTCCAGAATCAGGACTTGTATACCCTTCCTGAACATGAGGGAAGCTTCTCTTTGTGAATGAGGTTCACAGTTCTGAAAATGGTCCTGAGTCAGAGGATCTGAAAAGGGGAATAGGTCAACCTTTCTGAGTCCTTCCGAAGGAGATGGTGTGCTCAGCAATTCTACCTTATCTCCCACAAGACACCTATCTGAGTTAGTGTGGTTACCCAGGTACCAGACAGCCAAAGGTTACAGAAGCCTTACGCTGCTTTATTATATGCTAAACATGAGCTCATGTTAATGCTTCCCGCACTAAGGCCAGAAGACTATAGTGGGTTCCTTTTTAGCTTCCCCTTTTTATTAGTTAATTACAGCTGAAATCAAGTGTTACCAAGAATAGTGATTTCCGAAGTGCCAGCATTGCTGAGGCCCCAGTTAGTGCCATTGAATCTGTCAGTGTTCCCAAGAAGATCATTACTTGCATACCTAACAGGATGTCATGCTATTAGGTCTAGAACTCCAGGGACTGAGGCACATGGCTTCATGCAGCTATGGAAGATCAGTTGTTCAAATCTAGCAGTTGCCTAATACATGTCTTTTTTTTTTGCCAACCATAACAATTTAACTGAAATTGATATGGATGGTTTACTTTTTTATATATTCATAGCTAAGTTAGGCTGTTGTGTCTCTGTTTACTGCACTGCTGTTTGCTGACAGATGGGGGAAAATATGCTAAATTGATCAAGTCAAAGAAGCTGCTGACAGTTGTGTTTCAATTGCTAAGATTAGAGGGTAAGGATATATTGAGTTTTGTTAATATATAACTCTTATGGGAGCCAGATAAGAAAAATTGGCATAAAGTTATTCTTTGTATATTAATCCCTAAAAAGTGTTTCATCTTGTATGATGTATTTTCTTAGTCTGGAACTGTCTCTAGTAAGTTATTGCAAATGTGATTCCAGACATCTAACTTCATTCTCCTTTACTATCTCAAATGAATCAATATTTGGAATTTATAAGACCTGTCTAACAGACCCAGATTTTGCAACTTGCCAAGAAGAATTTTAGGTCTAAATAGCTATTAAAATGGTGCAAAATCTTTCAGAGACGGTGATGATATAGCCTGTGTTGTCAAGGCTTATGCCGTCCTCCTCGCAGATGATTTTTAGTTCCATTGCTCAGGATACCAGCTGATTATTCAATCTATTAGAATCTGTTTGGTTAATGAGGACAAACTGACAGAATTGTTGACAATAGGCTCGATTCCAACTGCAGCTCTTGCAGTGGGTAGGTACTTCCCACTTTCAGACTTGAGGCAGTTACATTTTCAGTGGGGAATCTCAGCTATAGGTTGTGTGAGAGTACAGTGTTCTAATTCTATAAACCCAGTAATTTTAATCTAGCTGTATCTTAATTATTAAAGGAAGAAGAGATCTTACCTTACCTTGACAGAGGAAAATAGGTCATTACATATGTGCTGTCAAATGAAACCTTGTGCAATTCCATATTCCACTCACCCAAAAGTACTTAGCTGTCTAGTAGATCACTGGGATTATAAATCCACTGAATACGGTTTATTACTGCTGCAATCACAGGAATGGGTATTACTGCTGTTAATGACAGGCTTCTTAGTATATTAGCTGCTCCTTTTGGTTTTCCTTCCGACCATTAACTAATGTTTTTGTCACTGTCGTCAAAAGATGACTTCGGGGGGGGGGAGGGGAATTGGCTGAGATGGAGTTAATGTCCCCATAGCAGTTTTCAGAAACGCTGTGCCTTGGACTCCATCTCAGCCAAACCCAACACACTACCAAAGTTTTGTTTTAATGCAGAACAAATTATTAGAAAATAGAAGAGAAGGGACAGAATCAGCTGAAATCTAAACACAAAAAGAAAGTTGTTTTTTTTTTAACCAGCGCACTCACCTAAACAATGCCTTTGAGATTCACCAACTGCTGTTTGGTTTGTTTTCACTTGATGTGTTCACCCTTCTCAGGAAGCAAGCTCTTTTAAAAAAAAACCAGTACATAGACCCTAACTGGTTTATGTTCAAACTAGGGTTGTCATGGTTAACTTCTCTTGCCACCTATTGTTCACTTGAACTTGGCTATTTCTCCTGCTAACATGGTATGATGAGATCTGTTTGTTGTTGCACAATGCTCTAGATTTTTCTCAAACTTTAGCCAATTGTTTAACAAAATTAACATTTTTGAAGTCACACTTCACTTGTCTCCATCCAAACATTTAAATCAAGTTTAAATGGATTTTTAAATGCCTAACTGATTTGCTCATTACACTCAAAGGATGGAGCTGGTTGCAGCTGGTACTCTAATTAACAGTTTGTTCCCAGAGATACAGTCTATTAAATATACTGTGGTGATCTTTTGTTCTGATGTTTGCACAGTAGAAACAGAAAAATGTTATTCATTAAATGTACTTCTAAAGAGAAATGATAAAAACTCTTCAGAACCTCACTGTAATCTAATTTAACAGTAATGAAGCCTTTAACCAAGAAAATAATTCATGGTGTTTGAAGGAGACCTTGTGTAGGTAGCAAGTTTTCATACTATTTATGAAGATGAGCAGACACACCAGAACATTAAAGCACAAGAAGCAATCTATAGTCTGTATTATTCCAAGAAGCACTTTATCCACTGTTAGTTAGTTTGCCTTTCAACCTCCAAAGTTTAACACTTACTATTTAAAAAACGCTATTTGTGAGAGGGTTGGAAAAGGAAGATTGCTTTTTTTTTTTGTCTATTTCAAAGCTTCCTGTTTTCCTTTCCCTTTCTCGACAGATTTTCTTCATGTCACTTCATAGACACATATGTAGTTGCCTTTCACTTTTCCTATTATGTGTATTATTCTGTCCTTTCAAATGTTTTGTGCATATAGGCTTTAATGTACTGTTCATCGATTCTCAGGAAAGACTGAGGAATCTGGGCCTACTTAGCCTGGAGAAGAGAAGGTTGAGGGGAGACCTCATGGCTTTCTGTAACTACCTGAAGGGAGGTTGTAGAGAGGCAGGGACTGGTTTGTTCTCCCTGGTGGAGAGTGATAGGACAAGGGGAAATGGATGGAAATTGCACCAGGGGAGGTTCAGGCTAGACATTAGGAGGAATTTCTTTACTGGAAGGGTTGTGAGCCATTGGAACAGGCTGCCCAGGGAGGTACTTGAGTCACCATCCCTGGAGGTGTTTAAGAGACGGATAGGTGTTGCATTGGGGGGCATCATTTAGTAAGTTGATAGGGCTGGGACAAAGGCTGCACTTAATGATCTCCAAGGTCTCTTCCAGCTGTAACTGTTCTATGATTCTCCAAATTTAATTTTAAAGCATGTTTCCTATTGTGATTATGTTAATTCTTACTCCTCTGTAATTAAGAGCAACTGATCATGCCACATCTTACTCCACAAATGGTCTCATTCTTGGACTACTTACAGAGTAAGATATTCCTCGGTATGAGTAAAGTAAATAACTATGTCTGTGCAGTAACCAAAACATAACTGCAGCTCTTGAGGGGCTACTGAATCCAGTTTTAAAGTGGCTAGGTAGGAGTATTACTTATACACAATGACTGTTAAGAATTTGCCTACCATCTCAGATGATTTTTACTGACTGCAACAGTTGGCACAATGCACGTAGAAGCTGAGCAGCTTGCAGTGCTTAAAGTTAGGTAGATTATGTCTAACGAAAACTTTGTTGTGTTAATGTGCCCTGTCTGCACCAGAATCTGTTTTAATCTCTGTAAAATACAAGTCTGTGCTGAAATAAAATTTGCCTGAGTTAGAATAAGTGCAGTGTTGCATATTGATCATTAATACAGCCAGTCTTTTTATTTAGTTTATTAACCAAATTTCAGAGTGTATGTCAGTGCATTTGTCTGAGAGACAAACAGTGTAGGTTTATCTGGCTGGAAATATTTTCTACACAATAATTATTCCACTTTCTCTCATTATAGTTCTCCAAGGAATTTCCCCTGCAGTGTGAAAAAACAGCCAGATCTATTCTAAATAAATCTGATCTCAAATCTTCTCTCACTTGTTCACGGTATGAGCTAGTATGACTTTTTAATGTCTGCAAACAACACTCAATTAAGTATGAAATCTGAGATTTTCACCCTAATCAACAAGATCAGGGGTAGTATGTGATCCTTTATAATATCTGCTAATGTCAAGAAATGCTCTCATCACATTAAAATGCAAATAAAAGTAATTTAGGACTCAATCTGCCATTGAATTCCTTTGTCTCCTGCTCTTTGTTATTATCCTTTAACCTGCTGTCTTTTAATGATTGTACTGGAGATCTTTCTTTTGATTAAAAAATATGTCCATTAATGGTGATAGAAAAATATTCTGGCACATACTACACAAATACCTCTATCTTTCAATAATAGTTATCATTTGGGGATTCTTCTGTTTTTTCAGATCTCGAGATTGCTGTAGTCAGGATTGAAAAATGAAACAAGTATCTTTGCTTTATTTTTATAATGTAGTTCAAGCTTAGGCTACAATATAACTTGTTTTATTTCTGCTGTTTTTGTTTTCCCCCTATAGAAGCAGTGAAATCAAATTCAGTGTTCATTGCTTGTCAGTGGCAAGCATGGTCCAAGACAGACTGTCATGAGGATTCTGTTATCAGGTTGCATAAAACAGGAACATCCAGAATGTTTTCACTGGTTCCTTATCAGACACATATGACCAGTGTTGATCAGCACACAACACAGATGTGCATGTGTGTATGTATATATGCACACAAATAAATGCATAAGATATGGACCTGCACTGCGTAATCACTGAGCTGTTTGAAACCCAAAAGCCAAGTACACACACAAAGGCATATTCTGATTGTTTTTATAAAAAATACAATTCAAAACACTGAACCTGGAAACAGTGCAATCTTTAGATTTGTAGTAAAATTCATCCTTAAAATAGACTTCATGTTTTACTTTTAAACTTCATACATCATTCTCTTCACTACTACATTGCTTCTCTGATGATGAAATGAACTGAAGAGAGACTATGCATGGAAATGCAATTCACCACAGCAGAGGACCCACACATGGACATAAAGCTATTTTAAATCCCTGTTTCAGGGCTTAATGATGCATAAATCATTCTTCAGCCTCTCTCTGCTGGGATGATTTCCACTTGGCATCAGTGTAAGAAGTGGAAATCTTGGACCTTGGCCTGAGTTTTGTATCCAAGATGTCACAAACCTAGACACTGTCCATAAAGCAGAATTCAGACTTATGCAGCTGTGTGCTGGCATTCAACTGCACTTCCAACAGCAGGTTCATGGGGCAAGAGAGACATTGCAATCTAAGCAGCATTCATAGAAATAATTCTGTTCTTTCAAGTTCCAAGGAATGATTTTGGAGGATGTACAAGCTTTAAAGATTCCTAGACTTCATACAGTCTACTGCAAACTCTCTGGTGGCTCTTTGGGTTTCTTAGGAACAATGTTACGAATCTGTAAAATGACATAGACCTACAAAATGTTGGTTTTTATAGACAGTGTCTTAAAAATGAAATACAGAAAACAGAAAATTCTTGTGAATTCAATACCTGAAGGCAGGCTTTTTGAAACAAACCATGATTATTTATATTGCCCTGGAAATGTCACTTTCAAAATTTCTACCTCTGGTATGGTTACAGACAGAAATAAGAAACTGCCACCAAACAGACAATTTATTAAATTCTATTTTTTTGAGTTGGCAGATATAATAGACTAGCACCTTTTCAAATTGCTTTAGAGTGTTAGTGCAGCAATGCTGAACTCAGGTCTTATTTTGACTTGGACTAGCATGAGAACAATTCTCAATCCTCTTAAATACTACCTGAGACTCCACAGCATCCATCCTGACATGGAGTAGGAGCTGGAGCTTGGTTGTTTCTCGTGGTGCAGCAGTGTGGCTGCCTGTGCACATGGATTACAGCTACAGCTGATTCGCAACTCAGCATAACTGATGAGTGCTTCATTCAATCAATCTGTGCTGTTATTGGCATCTTTCTGTTGAACTCTCGTGGTGTTTCACAGTGTGGTGTAGTCCCTGCAGTGTCCCCCATGCCATTCATGTGGTATTCTTGTTAAACTAGGGGAGATTAGCTGAATAGCTTAAATGATGTAGTGAGGGAAGAAGGACATTTGGTGTGAATTGCGTAGGGTTCCTAGTGACCCTGTGGGTGCTGAACTCTAGTGAGAGCCTATTTGTTGTGCATGAGAGCACACAAGTTATGAATATGAAAGAGCATTCTGCATTAGCAGCAGTGTTCTGGGCTGGTGAAAGCATAAAAGAAAGCTCTTGATAATACAAGTGATTCTCCTGCATGAAGAATTCAGTGACTTTAGCTTTCAGTTCAGCAGTATGGGAATTACTATCCTTGCAGGACAAACACACTCTTGTAACTTCTATTTATGCTAAAAGCAGACCTGCAATTCAGCAGTCATTGAAATACTGGCATGTACTGTGACCACAAGCAGTCAAGGGAAACCTTGTATCACTTGGCACCCTTGTATATTCCACTGATGCCTATGATCACTCCAGGAAGTCCTTCAGTCATTAGATGGTTGTAGCAATGTTTTTGACTGGATATGCAGATGTTAGTCCAATTCGGTTTAGCTTGCTGTATCTGGCTGTTGCCTAAACCTGCTATTCTTCCAGTGGATATACCCCTCCAGCCAGTCCATGAAATTGCAATATAAGGGAGTTACCACAATACTGTTATAGCCATTATTAAAGCGGTACACCATTATAAAAGCTGTCACAGTTGAGTAGATGTGTTGCCTGATGAAATGCAAGGATGTAACATTGTGGATAAAGTTGACCTTAACATTTAAATGTACATTATTGTGATATCATTAATTTTACTGTAATATTTTCTTTTAATATGTAGCTACTGAAGTCATGTGATCATGTAATAACTATAGGTGCCATTAAAAAAAAAATCTATTATTCTTGAATTCATGGATTAAAGCTTGAAAATGTCAATTGGATAGCCCTGAAACGTGATCATAGTTTAGTCATAAATCTCACATTTTTAACAATTGCAGAAAGCTTGGATTAGTAGCAGTGGTTATTGCTTATACAGAGACTCATACAAGAGCTATAATCCTCATCCAGTTAAGACCCAATAGTCTCGTTATGATGTGGAAGGCTGCAGCCCTCAAGCCCTTTCGATTTGCTTGAGCTTTTCTGAGCCTGATTCAATATAAATACAGATGGGCTATAGGCCAGTCAGCAGTATTGCCAGTTGCCAAGAAAAGAGGCCAGACAAAAGCTATACTCTGTTAATAGCTTTTGTGCAAGAATTACCTAGGCTGGAGTTGAACCCTTACCAGAAAAGGGAGTTCCCTGATTTCCCATCCCCTGAACATTCCAGGTTTATAAGGCTTTTCTGCATCTATTAATGAAGCAAATATGCTCATTGCAAAAAATGATTTAATGTACAAAAGTATATGCTGGGCCTTGGGAATATAGCTTCATCATGGCTAGAGACTTTCTAGAACCCCAAAAGAAAACAAAAACAATATAATCTGCCTCAAAGAGGTTAGGAAACGTATTTTTGAAAGCCAAAAAAACCAGATCGTATGAGCAATTACAAACAATGTGAAAAGTCAGCAAGCAGTGTTGCAGACTCCTGAAACACATGTACTGTGTTCTCAGATGTAGTAGTTATGGCACTGGCATCTGTACTTTAGCTACAAGACATCTGTCTGGAGAATAGTTAATCAGTTCAGCATCTGTAGCTGTGCTGCCTCACTTGCTAGCAAATGCAGTGGTGTAATATACTGTTGTATGCTAGATGTTATGCTGAAGGTTCCTTAAATATATACTTGGAATGATAGACAGTATTTACCTTCCAAAAGAGAGATTTCTATCACTAATTGCTACACAAGGATACAGGATGGCATCCTTATATCTGGTTATAAAGAAGAGGGTGTTACTGGGGTGTTTCCAATGTCACTTTGTGATGCAAGTAAACAAAAGTCAATTATTCAAAGACAAGCTTTGGGCTGTGTAAATCGCAACTAGTGCTCACTTTATCAACACTACCAATGGCACTTAGCCATCTCAAATACAAGATTCTAATCTTCTAACAATCTGTGGAATATTTTGGTGAGAAAATGAAGAGGAGTCTCATTTATTTGACTGATCTTGCAGGAAGAATTCAGTAGAAAGAATCTAATTATCTGAATTAAAATATAACTGGGACATCAGTCTCTAAAAGAGTCTAGTTCCTGGCTGTATCCTGGAGAGCAGGTGTGCCCCTGGTGTTTTGCAGTCACTATAAATATCAGCTAAAGCTAAAAGACTGAGTGGGATTGATTTTGAACAATTGCATTTGATATCAGTCAAAAAAGTAACTCTGGCAGTGTGAGCCCATAGATTTGATTTTGAAGATGACAATAAAGTCACATCAACCTTCCAATTTTCTTCCTCAGAGTTGCCCATATTTTGGTCACATACCATATGTTATGAAAATCACTTGCTGATGAGGGCAACTGAGAAGTTGCATTAGTATGCATGGGAAGAAAAGTAGGGAATATATTTGACATAGAGTACAACAAAGATATGGGGATGGTACATGACTATTGGAAACAATTGCTGAAAGCCATGGCACAGTAGAAATCCATTATTGCTGCATTTGTGACAGTTGTGCTGTTTACCCATAACATTTCTAACAAGTCTAGGAGGAAGGTCCTTCAGATGCACTTGAAATACATGGGAACAAATACTGTGCGTGAAGCAAGTTCAGTGAAGGGCTGTGAAAATGGTTGGAGACTAGAGCTCGTGCTGATAAAAGATACTGAGGGAATCTGGCTTGTTTAGCTTGGGGAATGGTTAATAGCAATCTAATAGCAACCTTCTGGTACTTACAGGGTAAATATGTATTGAGAAGACTGACCCAGAGCCAGAAAGTGTGGCAGGAGAGCAAGAGACAAAATATATGAATTGAAACAATTGTTGGAACAGGCTGCCCAGAAAAGTTTTGTAGTCTTTACCTTTGGCTGTTTTTAAGCATTGAAGCTGGATGTAATCATAAAACAATTAAAGCATAAATCAGATTGGAAAGGGCTTCAGGAGGTCTCTGGTACAACTGATTACTCAAAGCAGAGTCAACAATGGGAACAGACCAGGTTTCTCAGGGCTTTCTGCAGTTTGGCCTTGGAAATCTCCCAAGGTGGAAGCTACACAATCTTTCTAGGCAAACTATCTTGATCCTTGACTTCCCTAACGGTGAAAAAGTTTTTCCTTATATCCAGTCAAAATAACGTTTCACTTTATGCGCATTGTGCCATATCACCCTGCCACATATGGCTGGGTCTTGTTGATAACTTCCTCAGCTCCTGAGTAGTGTTGAGTAATAGGAGAGGAATCACAGGTTCTGAATTTTGTCATACAGTATGTGCTTGGCTAAGGAGTCACTGAAGCAAGGCTGCTGTCTGTGGGATTATGACTGGACACCTCTAAGTCAGAATACCCCCTAAATGCACTGATCGCTGCTGCAATAGTAATCTTAAAATCATTAATGGTTTCAACTCATCATATCAGCCCAGAACCTAGGGTCAAGTTGGCATGTGGCCCAGTGAGAATATTTCTGAAAATCACACTTCTAAATCCTCTCCAAAAGTCTGGTGATATCCTTTTTGATATGGCGATTTTAATCACTGCTATACTTATGGACCTGTAGAGAAATGAACAGGTCAATGGTGTGGTAAAGAACTGTCACTTTACTGTACAGGCCAGTTAAGGTAATTAAATCTCTAAAACACATCAGAGCAGGATTAGTAAGGAGTAAGTGAAAAGAGGGAAGGTAGTTTGTGGTAGGAGAGGTAATAGGATACAGAGCTCTTCACGCTCAGGTCAGTCACAGAATCCCCCAGTAAAATGCTTTGCCACTAATTGGCACCTGTGATGACAGTCTCAGCTTAGAGGTCAAGGACTGAATGGAATTTGAAGGCTGAACTAACCACCTCTGTGTCAGGCATGAGGCATGCTGGTAAAGGTCAGGGAATGTTTAAACCTCAAGCTGCCTATGCTATGCCTCTTTAATGGCTAAAGCGAGAGTCTGTTCATTTAGCATGTTTCATGAGCACCAAATATTCAAATGTTGTTACTGACACCAGGGGTAACAGGCTAGAAACAATCATCAGGTTTTAGTAATATTTAATTCTGAGCAATAGCATATTATTGCAGGATATGCTATATAAATGCTGGTTGTATTACATCTCAGCAAGTAGTACAAACTCTAAATTATGCTTGAAAATAAAGTGTAAAATTAATGTAGTGTATCAAAACAATTTTGAAGCAAGAAAAGCAAAGAAACAGTGGCGTAGCCAGTCTTCTTATGTACTCTGACCAGCAATTGCTATAGTAAGTTACATAGTTTGTATTCAGAAAGAACTGATGAAATCAGATACTGAAAGGTCACAGCAAATTATTGCATACTGGACCAAATGAGTCCCCCATGGGTAACTCCTTCTGGTGCAGTTGAATATAGCCTGTACATTTAATACACAGTTCAAAAGTTAACTACTAAATATCTTACAGTTCATGCAATAGACTACTAGAGTCCTCAGTTCAGTGTCAATTTTGAGAGAATGAAATGCGAGCACACATCCTGAAAAATCTCTGACTTGCTTTGGAAGTCTTGAAAACAAGCACTAGCCAGTCTAAGTTTCAGTGCAATAGGGGATATATTTATAGGTCACTATTGTGATTTTTTTTATCCTGAGTCACAAAGATGAGTAGCTTGATGAGCAGTTGGTCTGCTACTGAAATCCTTGGCGTAAGCATAAAATGACAAGAAAATATACAGGGCTCAGTGTAAGATTTCTGCAGTTCATACTCTGGTCACTGATTAGTAGGCAGGAGACATTCAAAGGTGATGGATGGAGAAGCAAGGAAGACAGCAGGATAAAATCACAGATCTCAGCTGTAGGCTTTGCTGTTTTGAAAACACTTTTGGTCCCCTTTCCGTAACACTAAGTGTTGAAATGTCTGGTATGTGCTCAATAGTGATTGCTTGATGTATAAACTACTGAAGACAGTGCTTTTTAAAGCAGTGTTACGTTCAGGGAAATCTAAGGGTCACAGTTCACAAGACTGATATATGTATGCTCTTACATGGAAACTTGGAGCTTTATCTGACCAAACATGATGATATGACTACTGCAGTTACCATGCAAAGAATTAAAAGTGTGCCTCAATCCTTTTCCGTGGGTGGCATTGTTCCCACTTGCTGTTTGGAAAGTGAAAATGTCAACAGTAGCCAGCAGAAACAGTACAGTCAACACTTCCGGAAAAGAGAGGAACATTCTAGCAGCTCAGTTCTGTGTCAGAGCAGTGGGAAATGCTTCCTTCTCAATGGTGAGTGTTGTGTGCCTTATACTTTCTGAACATGAGATGTTAATACGATTTATTAATTTAGCCCCTGCTCTGCATTTCCAGGCAATTTGCTAGACTTATGTTTCACAATTTTTTCCCTTCCTCCTATGAAAAAGGCAATTGTATGGGTGGTTGTTAATGGTTGCTGCACAACTTAGAGTGGCATTGCTATATTAACATTACTTGAGATCACAGAACCAGAATCAAATATTTTCAAAATCAATGCATTCACCAACATACCAAGACACAGTTCATTTGACTTATTCACAAGTATTATTGTTTCCCTGCCTTGCCAATGGAGGGACATCTAGCAGAATGTGATTTTGAGCAGTCTACAGTGACCAATGAAGTATGAAGATTGATATATACATAACTTTAGTGTGAATTCTTACTCTCCGCATTTTGAACCAAATGAAATGAACCTAGTGCCTTCAAGTGAGTCTTGTGTGTCTGTGTGCTTTGTTTACTTGGGTGATTTTCAATATAGATGCAGTGGTGCAGATTATGTGCAAGTCATATTTCTGTCTACTTGAAATTTCAGACTAATTGAAGCCTTACCCTTCACTCAGAATAGTGGTTTTCCTTTGTTAAATAGTAGTAAACATATATGGGACCTTCTGGTTGACTTCCCAGTGGAGGAGACATAGTGTGGATGTATTCTAAATGTGTCTTATTTTGTAGCATACATTGCCTGTAACAGTAGTCACAAAGAACAGATGGATGCCCTCTTCTACAGAATTTCACTGCCAGGGAATAATTTTGCCTGCAAGGATTGTTTTAAATCAAAGGCCAAAGCTGAGAAAAAGTTTTCTTGCCTTTGACACAACAAAACTTTACCTAACAAAAACATAATCAGCAATTCTCTTATCAATATGTCTTCCAAAGAATGGATGGTTCTCACTCACTGGGAAAGGTGCTTGGCAGACTGTACAATGGTGCCACCTGGTGATAACCACCAGAGAGAGTCTTTTTCAGCAGGAATAGAGGTCCAGAGCAGCACATTAGAGGCACACACTGTTTGACATGTTACAGTGTCTTGTGCAGATTACAGTGTCTTGTGCATGGTTGATACATGACAAAAGCAGTGGCTATGAGGGGTGTGCAAAAGGACCCTTTGGTCTTTACTATTTTTTGGAGAATAGGCTGGCACACATTTGCACTATTCCTTTCACACTTGTCACTTAAGGAAGGTAGAATTAATTTATTGTTGTTTATACACCCATAGTGGTTTTCCAGACCTTCTCACTAGCACATAATCACAACAGTGTGGGAAGGCTGTGTTGCTGCATACAATTGGTCTCTTGTAAGGATCTAACATAAAGAGATGCCCAGTCAAAGCAGCAGTCAAAACTTTCAGTGAAAGGAGATAAAAGCAAGATGGCAACTCGAACCAGATGGAGTCATGCTTCTTTTGTGTATATAAGATTCCTTGTGCTGATTGTAGCCTTACCTTGCCATATGTAGGTCACTTGGCTGGCATGCTGTTAATATCTCCTAGATGTGCTATAGCTTTTGCAATGATAAATTAGTCTCTTTCCTGGGAAAGTGTGTTATGGTTAGCTGTGCATTTACCTTCCTGACAGACTCAATGTGGACAGAGGAAAACAATTAACCTATTTAAGAAAAAATATTTTGAGGAAGAAATTGCACAGCGGAACCACAAAAAAACACTTCCCTCATCTAAAGACAATGTGGTTCAGTTATGTCCAAACAGATCAGTTTAGATTGAGGAATGGAAAGGATTTCTTTAATGATGCTGGCTTTTCAAATTATTTGAGTAATTAATTTATAGCCCAGTCAGAGCAAGTTAAAGTCAGTGAGAAAATTTCATGGTTGAGGGAGAGGAGGGAGTTTATCTATCAAAAAAATAAGCATCTGAGTTCACCGTCTTAAACTGAAGTTAGTGTTGCAACTGTGAAGGGAGAATGGCCTCTATTCCTAAGAGAGATCTATACAAGCAAGAACTATATGAGTTGGTTAGTCAAAACTTCCCCTGTTAAAATGTAGATTTGGATTGACCAACTAATATTTTTTATTTCTTGCTAAATTGTTTTGATTAGAAGGAGAAATTTGGTAAAAAAATTATATGATCCTTCTGAAAACAAGGAATTACAGTTTTTTAAATGAGAAAATAAAAATGTAAACCTCAACCATGTTCTACTTCAGTGAATTAAAATTTTTAATAAGTCTGAAGTCAACAAAAGATATTAGCTCACTGGTGAAAAAAAGGGGGAAGAAACTTAGAGAAATTAGTGTGAAACTAATTTCTTTAATAATTGTTTTCCAGTCAGTGATGAAATAAAAGGTCAGTTGTTCACACATACGTGTTCAAACCACTTTCCATTATGTGGTAATGTTGTAACATACATGATTCTGGGATTTCTGAATTTGATGTAGCACATGGGATCACTGATCCATCTGGAGCAACATTCTGTTTCTAGCTTTGCCTAGTTCCTGACATTTTAGTGGAAGACAAACAAACTAAAAAGATAATCAGTTACTGTTCTCTCAGTTTGTGCTGAGCCACCAATTTATATAAGGGAATCTGCGAGTAAGCTCTGAAATATAATGCAGTTTTTCCTGAGTGTAATCTTCCATGACTATGGAGTTATCTTTTGGTCATAATATTATCCAGCACTTTTCTCAAACTTGTTTGAAATGTTTGAATTAATGCCATCCTCGTGGCAGCAACTGGCATATCCAACTTGTAGCTAAATCAGAAAGTGCCTAGATAATAAGCAAATAGATAAAAGCATAATATATGACTGCATGTTTAACTCCAGCTATTGATGCATCAAGGTAAGAGAACATAGCAAGGAGGATTCTTACCAAGTTAATTTACTGAGAATTAAAGTGAGCATGTAAAATGATTGTTCTCCCTTGGATTCCTGTCTAGTCAGCAAAAAGAGAGACTTCCTCTACTATCTCTTACAGGAGCAATACAAAATAGGAGCCTAACCTACCTCAAATTAAGGATTCTAAAATGGTTGAGACTGTTCTTCATGTAACATGGATGAACATGACACTCTGGTTAGCAAATGAGATACATGTTTTTACTACAGATAGGAAAGCGTATTAGTAATCTCTAAGTGTAATTACAAGCTATATGAGAGTGAGTGAGAATTTTTTATAAAGTGGTCTGAAATACACAATTTATAGAACAGTAGAACAGTCTTACCCTGTGGCTGGTATCCCAAGTGCTAGAAACTACCCTCTGTTAGAGAAAAAGTTAACCACTGTGTGCATAAATAACAAATGAAATGTCCTCAAAGACAATATTCCTGTGTGGTAGTTTTCCAAGTGTTGATATTTTGAGAGAGAGATGTGTTTGCCAATGCCTTTTTTGCTTGGGAGGAACCTATTTTGGGGACTCTCCATTGGCTTCTTTCCTAGATTTTGGAGAGACTCCAGGTCTCACTGGAGCCTGGCCTTACTGGCAGAAGTGAGATATATTTTCCAGTCCTGCTTTCACAGGATGCATAGGAATAGAAGTCAGTTAACTACTGGTGCTCTTAGAAGGTAAGAATTGTACAAGAATACCTCTGGATTTAAGAGGTCAGTGGCAGCTGACTTTGCTTACTACATGCTTCCTATAATCCAGTAATTGAATTTTTGAAAGTTTTTGAAGTGTGTAAATGTAGTGCTTGGGGACATGGTTAGTGGTAAGCTTGGTAGTGTCAAGCCACTTATGATGCCTCTCTAAGTCTAGTCACTTGTAAAAATAATATTTATGTGACTGGTATGCCAATATGACTTTAGGTGCCTAGATTTGAACATTTTGGCTTAAGCCAGATTGCTTTTCCTCTGCTGTTCCTACTCAGTTTTATGTTTCAGAATAAGCATTGTTCTAATGTTGTACCATATAGGAGAGCCTCTGTACATATCAAAAGAGACCTGTTGGTGTACTGTATGAATCTGAAGGCAAACTGCAATTACATACCGATGAGTTGTGGAAATTTTCCCTGAATATTTTACATAAACAAGCTATTTGTTCATTCAGTAAACCTGGAGCACTTCAAGGCAACTGTTTACATTAAGGATGAAACAGAAAATTTTGGTTGGCAGAATTCCATCCACATGGCTAGAGAGTTGTCAAGCAGATACATAAACATTAGGGAGCTAATGTGTTTATATTGAAGGGACACCTCAAGCCAAAAGCATAATTTTAGGTGGAACATCCTGATGTGTTAGTCCATGCTCACCAATTGGTGGAAACAAAACAACCAGTGTTGGCTGGCAAGTCTGTTTTTGGAGGCCTGGCTTGAAAATTCTGGACAAGCAAGTGTTCAAAGCTTAGGCTTCATTTTAAGTTACTGCAGGCAGAAGCATTTATGCTTCTTACTGTCATGCTACTTTTAGAGCTCTATTGAGACATTTTGGATCACAGTATATGAAACAGCAATGAAGTCTAAGTTGGAAGGAGCAGGATATAATTTCTGGAAGAGAGCAAAACTGGTGTCTCTTGTGTTATACTGCAAGGACATATACCTCTCTCATTAGTGCTTGGGAAAAAACAAGCTAAAGGATGAAGCTAAGTAAATACTGCAAAGCTGTATTCATGGATATGTATTCAAATACACTGACTTCAAACAGACTTAGATAGTTTTTCCTTTTTATTTGTAATTGTGCCCTCATGCATACAGGACTTTGTTCATCTCAGTTCCTAGAAAAGGCTGCATATATACAGACAATAAAGAAAAAGAGAATAATGATTTATTTACAACTGGGAGGAAACAGTAACTGACCATGTAGTTCACAAGCAGCTTCACAAAATACCAAATAGACAAAATCAATTTAAAAACAATAGTTTTTCAAACACTGCTAGACTGTAAAATACTTATGAATAAAGTTATGCACAACCAACACCTTTATAAATACCAAAATCTGTTTGCAGAAAATGATGAACAAATGTTTTAGTCATGCCATACATAGTTTATTAGAGACAAAAATCCAGCATATCTAATTGCAGGATTTGCTCTGTATTCTTCTCTTGTGTCTGTAAGACAGTAAGTGATTACACTGGACCTAACCTGCCAGCAAAAAATGAAACCTAGGAAGGAGAGTGGGCTAATTGTAGGAATGTCTTTGACTAGTTGTGGAACTGTTTTTGTGGAGCTATTTAACAGAGTTGTTTTCATAGAAACCCTCTTGGGGTGGGAGGGCTTCTATTGTTGTAGCGAAATATCTATGGCAAAGAAACTACATTGAAATTTTGGATTGTACTCAGTTTATATGAGAAGATCCCCAGAGGATGTGGAAATTTGCCCACTGAATTCTAATAAGCCTGTTTTTTCTTCACTGATTATTCTGTGATCCCAGAGAGACCAGCTTCCTGACTTGCAGCGCATAGCTAAACTGGGTACCTGATTTCAGCCAGTTATAAATGCTTCTAAAGGATGGAAAAACTTAAGATTAATTTAGATTTCTGATCTTAACTCTTCTAAGTAAGTTTTAAAATAATAGATTTATTATCAGTGTAGTATCCTTTACTTACCTTTTGTCTTCTAGAGGATTTGAAGTGCTTGAGATGAATTGTGTTCTTCCTAATCTATCAGGATAGCTAATGAATCATATCTAATTTCATCTTTAACAGAAGCAGCTTTTAGACACAGTTATTGTTTCCCAAGGTAGGCTGAAGGAAGAAGAAATAAAAAAAATCTGTATTTGTGACCAAGCAATGAGTACAGGGTGATGTCTCACTTATATTCATTACACTGTAGTTTCTATACAAACATTTCTTTATCTGGCTTTGAAACCTAAGTACTTTACCTGAGCAGTAAAGGGATAGTATAGAGAAGATTCTGCTGAGCTTGCAATAAAGGCTAACAGTTGTCATAAGGGTTACTATTGTTGATGGCTGGCATCAATACCAAATAATCTGTGCATAGTCTAGGCCATGGGAACATTGAGTTTCTTGTCAAAAACCTTGTTGAGGACAATTTGTTAAAATAATATAGTTTTATAATTTGCAGCATTATTCTCTGTTTCCAAGTTCCATTTGTGCATCTGGAGCAGGGAAAACAGAAAATGGTGAAGGCAAACACATCCCTTGCTGGCCCAGGGGAGTAGGAGAGTGGTGTAGAGTTCAGCTCAATTTAGAGTCTCCTGTAGCTTGCCTTAGCTTTTGTTGATTTAAGCAATGAAAGAAAACAAACGAGTCCTTGTTCAATGCAGATAATTGGTCCTGGATCAGGGTGGGGTTATGAACTAATCATCTCTTGACATACCTTCTAGCTTTGTATTCTAGAGAACAGTCTTTCAGTGACTGCATGCTTCAAATGTGGACCAGAAGTTTCATATATATTTAACTTTCAGTTCATGATGCTTCCTGGTGCTGAAATGCAAGGGCTCATTTTGAGTTGAATCAGCAAATAACCCTCCTCTAATTTGGTGTCTCATAATCCAAATCCCTACAAAACCAAAACTGAAGACAAATCACACCTTAATTTGTTAAAAAGAATAGAGATAAAAAGAGAATAAGGTGATGTGAGGCTATTTCTCTGCTTGAGAAACCCAAGGGCAAACTTACTGGCTGCTTGCTCACTGTGGATGGGATCAGCCAAAGAAGTACATCCAAGGGAATCTGAACATTATTCTTTCCAGTTTTTTACGTTCTGTTATGATGCCAGGTTTTTGAAAAGACATTAAGAAAGAGTTGGCAATGGAAGGCAGGAGGGGAGAGAGCAAGATTGTAATTCAAGGCTTCAGCCTGGCTCTTTTTCCTGTAGCTGTGGTGCAATGCCAAAACTACTTGCGTGCAAACTTCAAGTGTAATTCTGATCACTCTCACCTCTGATAAATTTCAAGCCAAGAGGTGGAGATGGTAGAACATCCATGCTGTCAAGAACACTGGCATCTCCTCAATTTTGTGAGCAGGATCCACCTGCCAGGTGCCAATTCATTGAACCATCTGCCTTTGCATTGTAACTGCAAGAATGCAAAACTTGCACAAAACCAGCAAGACATCACGTGTGCAAGGCACTCATGGGACTCAAAGTCACTGCATTAACATGGCATGGCAAAAATGACAGATTTGTTATGTCTTATATCATCCTAATGATTCTCTTTAGTGAAACATAGTTACAGAGGAAATGCACATCTGATTAGAAAATTAACCTCAGTCATGAGACAGAGAGAACAGCTCTGACAAGGAAGACAAAACATAGAGCAGCCGCAGGTCTGAGGAATGGGAGAGTAGTCATCTCTGTATTTCTCCCTACATCTGGCTTTCCTCTCTTGGTTGTCATGAGATTCGTCATGCTGATACATACCATTACAGAGTGAGCTCTGACCCTGGTGTATCCCTGCAGACCCTAATTCCCTCAGGCTAGCTTATACTGTATTGATTCTTTAGTAACTGTGGTTATGCATAATACCTATTGTTTACTTCTACTGCACTCATTATATTATATGTATTATTTGCTCTACAGAAATTGTAGTGTAAACCTACAAACTGATTTTGTTATACCAAGTTTACTTCTCTGGATAGAAACCACAGAATCTATAACCAAAATTCACCCACTGATTTCTGTGCTGGATCTTGACTCCAGTATTATTCTCTCTCTCTCTCTCTCATAGGACAAAGTTGTTAGCAAGACGCACAGGGAAGTTATGGGAGGAATAATTTTTAAATTATTATTAAATCTTATTTATTACTCACTGAACACTGATGAGGCATTTGACATTGTACAGATGCCTTTGAGAGAGCTCTGGTCTGCATCTGGGAGTTGAAAGGGACAGTCACATTCCTGTATGTGGGGATATAAACATATGAAGAAGCAAAAGATAATAAAAAATGAAAAGGGAGCATGTATCTTTATCCTGTATTCTTCTGTATGGAAATAGTTGAAGAATAATAGAAACTGTAGCTCTTATTCAGTGATGTCTTATCTGTAGTATGTGAAAATAAACTTTTGAGTCAGGCATTCACTGAGTATTAAATTTCTCCTTTTGCAAGTAAAGGATGGTCACTGAACAGGCCTTTTGGTATCTTTGTCAAAATGTACATCTAAATGACTAATATGAAGAGATGGAGAGGCTATATGTTTTTTATCTACCCTCCAGCAGACATGTTTAGGACTCTGTTTAACTTCAACTGACATTGCTGGCAATATCTGGTAAAGATTATCTCCTCATTATTGAAATCCAGTCAGATGAGATAATATGTAGAGTTACAGGTAATGTTTTACTGTAAATCTGTCTTTGTTTGCTAGTGGTACAGAGGACAGAAACCCTGCCCAAAGTAAGTGACATCATCTGAAGCTGGGTTCAGAGAAAGAGGGAGTAATGGAAAGTATTCTTGAAAAGAGACAGAAATTTGACATTCTCCAGCCTCCCCTCTTAAGCCAGCATCAGGTTCATGTAGAGAACAGGGACCTATGGGTGGATAGCATCATCTGAGCCCTTGAAATGGGGAGCCCTGCTCACTTACAGACTTACTGGTATGAAGCTTGTAGTAAACCAAGGTGCTTTTACAGACCTGTAGTGTATTTATCTCCTCGTCACATGACTAGAAAATTAGATTTATATTGCTGAGGATAAATAAGGAGTATAATTAACAAATAAAAGGACTTGGCTATCAGGCTGTCAAATAATCTAAGCAAAAGCAGAGCAATCTAAGGAAAATGTATTAAAGTAGAAAGAATTTTTTTACTGACATTTTGTGCTTTTGAAATACAGTCTTAATCTAGTGCGTGTGTGTGTGATACCCAGGAAATATCCATGGACATCGTTAAGGAAAGGAGGGAGAGTTTTCCTTCAGCTGGTGATTAGTTTGTTATAGCCAGCCTCTGTCATTTGCACCCTTTCAAGTTAATATTATCCAGAGGCACTGCTTACCCATTAAAATTTGACTCAAACACACTGAAATCTTACAAAAAGCTTTCAGTAATTACAATAAACCTCATGTTTTATACTCTTTTGAAGCCTTGTTAAAGTTAGTAATGAGTTCTACAGGTCACTTTATACATTCTTGCAAGGAAGCTGGATGCTCAGCAGCAATGACCAGAGTTTTGTATCACAGTGTTGCTATCATTATCAAACATGATATTTCAATAAGGGAATTAATGAGAAACTAGAACTGTGTTCCAAAGTGATGTTAGCTTGTTCTGTAGAAAAAAATTGACTGATGGAAATGACTAGAACCTGATTGACCTTTTCCACCTACAGCCACAGAAAAATTAGTGATGTTTCATATAATAAACTATATGAAGCTGTATCTGCACCAAGTCATGGCAACAACACTCACATACTGTGAAAAGAAATACATGTTCAGATATATTAGGGTTTCAGGCTTTGTCCCCACACTGTCACGTTCCATCCTCTCCACCCCTAATTGAAGCTCTGGAGACAGAATCTAATGCCTGTAAAATAATTCCATGAATTAGCATATCAGAGTCATTAGCCAATGTTTGTAATTTTTTTCCTTTCACTTTTCAAGCAGGTGAGATGAATGATGTTTTTATAGTGTCTCTTTTGTAGTTTGCAAGGGATTATTAAAAGTGTTTATTGCATTTCAGAAGACATGAACTAGTTTCTATTCTGCAGAGAACCATCTGCAAAGGATTCCAACCTGTAGGCTTATCCCCTAGGCAAAAAATTCCACAAGCAGAAATACTCCAAAATTCCATTTAACCAATACTGAAGCAAAAGCAATATGGTTTACTCACAAAGAGAGGGATATTTTGAAGAGAATTCAGTTCAGAGGAAAATACAGATATTTTACAAGAGCACAGAACACCATCCATGCATTTTGTCTGCAGAGCTGGTAGCTGTGGAGACCAGAACAAGTAGAAATACTGAAAAAATGAGAACAATGAGTACAGCTCCTTTCAGCTTCATTAGCTCAGGTCAGTTCTGAATTTATTCTTAAGCTTTTAAAAGCTCTCCAGTATTGATTTTTATCTGTAGTTCCTTGTGCTTTTGCTTCCTTATCTCCTACTTTAGGGAACAGATAAGGAAGCTAATGACCTAGATTCTGCTCTTGGATTGGCCACACACTACCAATGGCATTTGATGTATTGAGGCAAATAGTCTTTTTATGCTAGAATATAAAAGACATTTATCTACCTACCTCAGATGTTTCAAAGTAAATTCATTAGCATCTGTGATGCCCTCCATTTTGCTATGTGCCACAGAAAATAGTAATAACTTCACTCAAAGTTTGCAATGGCAGTAAATAATGTATGCCATGGTTTTAAAACCTTTGTGGAAAAAAGTTGATGCTTCTACACGGAGGATATCCAACTTAATCTGTCCTCCTTGCTGGAAGACACTTGGAGGCAAAGTAAATGTAGGTGTAAAAATGAGTGGAGAAATTGATGAAAGAAAACTCCACTGAAAGCTATTAAATACCAAGATACGAGTTCTCACTCAAGAAGTCTAAATACTGTGAACTGCTATTTTGAGAAGGTATTTTGAGAGGCAGGGTGCTGCTATAGCCTGTGGTCGTCATGACCTTTGCTGTCGTTCTTTTGTTCTTTTAGCTTTGTAGACCTAATTTTAATATTCTTCTTTGTTGTGTCCAAACACAGATCAAATTTGCTGACATCTTGTGTATTTGTGGATATCCAAAGCACGGGGTTCCTCTTAGTACCCTACAGTCTTAGTACCCTCTTAGTACCCTACAGAATGTTTGTATCATTATATGACCAAATAGACACATGTCAACACCAAGTCCTTCTGAAAAAGCTGCAATTAGACTTCACAAATGATATGGATTGCTTCTGATGTGACATGCTTTAGTGTCAAAAGTCTAAATCACTGGCACTTTGAAAGAAAGTCTCTGCCTGTAAAATAATAATGCACCAGCCTTGTGAGTCATTCCTGTGAACAGGGACCTTTACAAAAAATTAAAAATGGAAAAGAATTCATAATATGAAAACACTGTCTCTAATGCACTCTCAATCTGTTCTGTTGTAGAAATTTGTGAAGAGTGCTTTACACACTGGTATAGCTAATAGAGTAGGAGGTGGAACACTAATTACAGTACAAAGCAGTACTTAAAAACCCTTGGCAAAACTTAGTGACAACAATGTACCCTCTAGACTTTTTCCAAGCTTCAGCATTTCAGCCTGGGGTTCAATCTCTCAGTTTTTGCTCACAACAGCTTCAAGCAAAGAACCCATTGACGTCACTGGAGTTGTGCCTAAATAGGAACAGCAGATTCTGGCCCCTGAGTTGTAACTCCTGGTGTAATGTAGTTTTCCTGCTAGTGGGGACACACATTTATATACCTTTTTACGGAAGATTTTCATTTTTCAAGCTTGCAGTGGGACGATGAAAACTGACTAACCTTACCGCAAACTTAATGGAGCCCTGGGGGCATCAGGGAGGGATAGCTGTAAGAGCACTCACTGCTTTCCACTCAAATGTTACATTATTTCTTGAATTTAACTGTAGTAAGACACTGCCTCTTTGCTTTTCTAATTATTGGGGAAGATGTAGATTCAGTGACACGTGCTTGATCAGCTGTCCTGTTTTCTCCTAAGTGGTGAATTTACAGCACACACATGCTCTAAGGTGATTATTCTCTTATTATTTATGGTATCTAAACTTAATTCCTGCTAAATCCAACTCATATAGAATGACAGTTCAAACAATGTGTTCCCTGGGTCCCAGGAGGAAACGTATGGTGCAATCTTGGTTTAGTAACTTAAGAGAGATTATGTTTTGCATAATGTAAATCTGAGGCGGGTGATACTTTGCCTGTAATGCTGTGAATGCAATTAGTGAGATAAATACAGAGCTAAATTCATTTTCTCTGAAAAGAGGCAATCTGATTGCTATGCAGAAAGCACCTTTATTTGCAGTACTGGTGGTTCCTAATGTGGTTAGCAATACGCAGAGTGGCATTTTGATTTGCAGCTTTAAAGAATTCTGGGATGAATAAAACATGGAATTAATTGCCAGCAAAGAACCTTTGCCAGACTAGATGAGATCTACTCTGATAAATAAAAGCTATAACCTATGACAGGCTCCGTTCCACTCCCAAAGGAAATGATGTCAATACCAGAAAAGGCTAAATAGCACTTCAAATAATTCACAGTGCCAGAAGTCCTTCTTCTTCAGATGTAGGTTGAGGGTAAACACATATTCATGGCTCCTATCATCCTGTAGCAGGTATAATTGGAACAGAGCTGTGACTCAAACTCCATGCTTTGCATTAAGAAATTTGAATCAGTGTTGCCATTGATTTTGAAGTAGTAAGAACTGTCAAGATGGGAGAATAGGCAAATTTTGGTTGTCTTATATATGAGGATCCTAAGTCCACATATGTTGTTGTACATGAAATGTCCTAAGTACATGTAAAACCTTGCTGAAGTCAAGGAATAGTCAGCATGGCCATGGAAAATGCCTCAGTATCAGTTTGGGAATCTTAGTTTGTGCATGTATGTTTGAGACGGCTGTAAGACTCTGGCTAGGCATCTCCAGATAAAGAATCTTTAAAGAAAATACATAGAAAAAGAAGCTAGAGTTTTATAATGAGAAACGAATATATCCGTACCCTGGATATTCAGAATTGTATCTGCAGTTATAATTAACTAGAAATTGAGCTCTTTCACATGTAAATTAAGTTATTGAGAGCACTGCCAGCCATAATCCTTTTTCTCTTTGTTTATGGGACTTCGCAGGTTTACAGGCTACCTTTTTAATTGAAAATTCTTAAAATTGATTTTTTTGTCTTTCGTGTCATTTTAGGGTTTCACTACTATCACATTATGTTACCTGATGCAAATCATACCATGGTCAATTCAATTTGAGGCTAATGAATATGCCTTCTAGGAATTCTCTGAGGAAAGCAGTTAATAGAAGGACATTTCAAAAAACTATCTTATTTTAGAATTTCTAGCCTCGAGAGTATTTCCCCAATCTAAGGATATTGATTCTCTATGTTTGACCTATTTCAGTTCTAACAAATAGATGAAATGTATTTTTTTATTAAGAACTTCAGCTGCCCCCCAGAGCAGCCATGAGCTATTTTTGCATATTAGGATCTCACTAAATCATGAAACCTAAAGATAAGCCTATGATTACATTTTAGCTCAGAGTGTTGTGGATCAAATTTTCAGCTGTGGCCACCACATGTATGATTCTTTGTCTGTGGAAGTATTCAGTTTACATCCATAGATCTAGAGACCAGTTGAATATTTTTCTTGCTGTATGTAATTCTCACATTTCCCACTTAACTTAGTAATATCTGTGCAGGTGGTACCTCAAAATGATAAAAGAAAGAATGCATAAAAACTGTATATGGGGTAGCTGTGAATCAGAGACATCTGTTGAGTCAAGAGGTGATGGTTTGGGAGACTCTGGACAATGTTATGTACTTCTGGATGGAGTCATAAAAGCATCCTCCTATTCAAAGGTCAGAAGTACCTTTTTGGAACTGTCATGCTTGCCAAACACTGTGAGTTGTTTACACACACAGATTATTGCATCCGAACAGCACAAGGCTCCTGATGCAGCACTATGAGTATCATATTACTTGACATTTCAATAACTGTTCTCCTATGGAAAGAAGGTTTGTCATACTGGTGTAAAGAATCTTTGTATATGTTTACTGGTGTCCATGATAGGGATTCTGTAAGTATCATATTTAAAGTGGAGTAAAAAAATGAAAAGGTCAGCTCTTTAAGCCCTGTTCTTGTCATTGCAAAACTGTGTTAGGCAACCATAAAAAAATAGAGGGAAAAAACAAAAAAAAATTCAGCTGTGGTGATATTTCAGTGGATTCAGGAGATTTTCACTGAATCTAAACTTCCCCAGTGACTCTCTAGCTTGTGGTATTCTAGTCAAATAGGGCCAGAAGGGACACCCTGAGTTCCAGACCCAGAACAACTGTCCTTTGCAGTATGCTTGCTTGACCTGTACTTAACAAGCATCACAATGTCTGCTTCGTGATCCATCAATTGCTCATCCATCAATTGCTCAAGTGAATCAATTGATTCACTTTCCTTACTGTTAGAATAGTCCTGTCCATTCCATACACAGATTGAAAAGCTGTTACCATGTTTCCCAGTGATGTTCTAAGACTGAAGACAATTCATTTCAGTCTCTACTTATAGTTCATGAAAGAATCGTGTCTTGCAGCTTTTATACCTCCTAAGGAGTCCTTCTGCTGTGCCTTTTGCACCTGCTCTTGTCTGTCCCGCATTGGCGTTTTCAGCCATCAGCGCTTGGAAAAAGCTTGTGTAGAGTGTGGATGGAGCCCTCCCAGGATCTTGGTTCGCAAAGCCTAGCCATGATATAGACCATGTGTTTTGGTTATTCTTGTTCTCTCCATTCTCCCCAGATTGTTCAGGTGTTTCTTGGTATCTTGTGGAAAAATTTGATCTTGCATTCCAGCTGAGGTCTTAGCAGTGCTAAGAAAAAAATAATGGCTCAGAATGATTATTTTGCCTGTCTTGCAGGTGGTGTTAGTCTTTAGGCAACCCAGTACCATGGTTACATATCTGTGCACAAAAGTGACATTTTTTGTGTATTTGACTGATATTTCACTTTAAACCCCACATCGTTTATAAACAGATGCCTCCTAACCTTTCTTTTTTGGTACAGTCAATTTTCATTTTCATTGTTTCTCTTCACTATTTCTCCAGTTTTCCAAGATTGTTTTGTGTTATAAACCTGTGTGTGATCAGTAAGTGAAGGTACTTGTCTATGGCTAATCATTTCAGTGCTTTTATCTGATGTACCCACCTTGCTGTCTGGTGATTGACAAGGAGGCAGACACATCTGCATTCCACCTGCTCCTTTGTTGGGACTCATATGTGGCAAATGTGTGCATGCATGTGTGTGTATACTCTGATATATATGACGGAGAGCATGAATTTGTCTCCTGGAAGATGGAGGTTTCACAGAGGGTGCCATCTGTATGATACCACCTAAGAACTGTGCATTTTGGTGAACTCTACTTGTGCTGATCTGATCTGATAAGATGTGTAGTACACTTGCCAGCTCACCTTGTGTCTGCTCTAGCTGGTGGACCTTATGGCCAGGTAGCCATTTTTCTCCTTTAAAATTGTTTCAATTGTTTTGTCAAAAAGTTAATTCCAAAAAGCTAGAGAATGAAAATTTTCTATTCTTTAGGATTTACAGGATATATCAAAACACATTTTAGTACTGTAATCTGAAGAATGCCAGAGTGCATAAGAAAAAACTGATGTTTCAATAAACTGAGACTGTGATATTGCTAGTGCTATATATATTAAACTGCCAGAGGGAATTTTTCTTTAGTTCTGACAATAGAAAAAGACTATTAAGAACAAGTCACAAGCTATTTTGTTTTCAGCCATTCAAACCTGCCTGGTTTAGACATATTCCTTGTTTGCTTTGTGCCTGTTTGAAACCACTTTGTCCTACATCTGTATGGTCATCTAGATTAAATTTTAATGTGAAAGCCTGCTGCATACAGCCTGGTGAACTAACATTCAGGGATAAGGTCACCATCTGCTCATAGAGTCAAAGCTTTGTGCTTAGAACTGCTTTTTAGATTGACAATGACAAGCCCTGAATGGCTCTTATAAAGGGTCAAATCAAAAGAGGAAACCAACAGAAGGCAGCTTTCAGTCATATAGAAACCTGTTGCATGACTTCTTCGTGCTTGGTTCAGGCAACCCAATTTTTGTTTAAGGTAGAACCCTTTCAACCATCTGTACTTTGATTCCAAGTCTCAAATTTCTCCTTGTTGTCGATCCATTAAGTTCCCTGAAATGACACCAGGCATATTTTTAACTTTTAGTTTGTTTTCAACATTTTCTCAACTCGCTTACCTTCTGTGTTATTCTTTTGCTCAGCTTGCTGTTTTCTTGCACTGAAGAAGATTGGACTAACTGATTCTCATGGCAACCCAGAGCTTCCCAACTTGGGAGCAAGGGCTGTACAAAACCAGCACTAATCATCTTTAGTGAAACTTCAAACTTGTTGCATCATTCTTATTAGAAGATATGTTGGTTTGAGGAATTTTTAATTAAAATTGGGAAGTGGACTGTAGGGAAGAACCATAGTTCATCCAAAATTCTTATCCAGTGTTTACAGGTTCTCTGGGAGAATAAATTATGCAGAATTCACTAAAATCATGTGGCATTGAGGATGGAATACATTGAGGGTGGATACAGAAAGCAAAGGTATGACTTGTGATCAAAGGCATACTAGAGCTTTAATCTTCATCTGTAGGAGGAATTTCACCTACAGTCTTAATAGCTTTTTAGCAGTAAATGTGAGTTAGGTCAGTGGTAATTTATGTTGGAGTGTGAAGCAGCAGAATTCCACCTGGAGCCATAACTGTGTGGATCCTTTCTGTCTCTCTCTCACACAGATAGGCAAGGATTTTTTTTTTCTTTAACTGAAGTCAGTGTTAATGTGGTTAATGAGGGCATGAAAACCAAAGTGTTTTTGCAATGAATTTCATATTCTGTATTGATTTGTCCAAAGGCAGCCATTGACAAGGAAGCCATATTCTAAAGGAGGCTATCAATTTCTCTGTCTTTTGCATTTCATTTTGCAGTATCTTTTTCTTCTACAGAGCTTATCATATTTGAAGTAGTAAGTTGTCCAAATTAAATATATTCTATGTATTGCCCACTGACGACTTCTCACGCTGTTTTTAGAGTGGTCTGTTTGTCTGTTATGATTAGAAGGCTAAATATCAGACCAAGAAGTAGTAGAGGAGATATTGTGTAGCTGTATGATCTGGGAAACAAATAAAAAATAGGAAAAATTAGCTCCTAAACACTAAGAAAACAGGTGGAGTCACTGCTAGAAATGTTGTCGGTACCATTGCAAAATTCAGGCTTTTTTTCATGGAAATATTAGGAAACATTTCTTTACAGTTCCAAACACTGGAACTGACTTCCTAGAGAGATTGTCGATGCCCCAAGCCTGTCAGTGTTTAAGAGGCATTTGGGCAATGCCCTTAATAATCTACTTTAACTTTTGGTCAGACCTCAGGTGATCAGGCAGTTGGACAGGGTGATCATTGTAGGGACATCCCTTCCAACTGGGACTATTCTATTCTAAATTTCAGGAGGATATCACATGAGGAGAATTAATCATTTTGGAAAAGTGACAGCATTTTCCCACAGCAGTTTGCCATTGCTACACATAGCATAACACTCCATGTGTCCCTGTAATTAGGTGTGATAGGAATTTCATGTACAGAATTATTACCAGGTACAAAATCAGGCATGTAGAAATGTTTCTCCCTCTGTACTGTAAAAGCAAAGAAGATCCTTTGAGATTTCTTTAAAATTTGTGGTTTCTAAATTATATGTTAACTTCCAACGTAACAGAAGTTAATGTGTACAGGTGTGGTGTTGCATTTGTTGAATGTAAATCTGATTGTGGGATATACATACCTGCATCTGTCAACATCTGACTTGATTTCTATGTGAAGAGTATTGTATCTTTTGGTGCTGGGAATTAATATGAATCATAATATTAAACCAGAAGAGAATATGGCCCAGTGTAGGGACTGAAAAGATAACCACCTTTTGGGGAGAGCCTAGATTTTTCATTTGGGAATCTGTTTCTTTTTTCTTGTTTTTCACAGATAAATTGCATATGAACACCTTAGCATATCTGTTATATTAATATGGTAAAAATATGTGGTATTTTACTAGACCTGAGGTTTTTGGGGTTGTTATATGCAGTAAAGTTGAAGCTGAGCAGATGGATAGTACCAAGTCGAAAACTGAAAAACCCTGACATGAATGAAATAAAAGCAGCAATAAACAAGCTGAAAGAAGAATGCAAGCTAGAAAGAGTGTCTGAAAAAAACAAGGAGAACAATTTCTGTGCTCACCTTGAGAGGACAGAGAAATGATAGACAAGTAATGTCAGAGTCCAGGAGTATCTGCATGCCCTCAGCTTTCTGTAACAGCCTGGGAAGTCAGTGACCCACAGGGTTCCCAGGAGTGGTTGCCATTGTGCTCTCAAATTGCTCTTGCAATTCTCTCCTTCCACTTCTTTTTAAAAGTCTTCTAAGCAAAGCAATCCTGTTCTCATCTGTTTATTCTCACACATGAATCTCATTGCTCCTTTAGGCAGCACTTCACTCTTCTCAAAACTGTTTTTTCTTGCTGTATCCATTTTAAGATTGTGGGACCATACTTGACCACTCCAGATGAGAGTATAACACTTACTGATACAGAGACAGTAAATTTGGGGATTATTGTTCAGTCAATTCCTAAAGCTTTTCTAAACACCTCTGATATTTCTGATGGATTATCTGTGTCAAAGAGAGGGTTTTCATTTAACTGTCCACAGAGACATATGGGACTTTCACCTGAGTGCCAAAAGTTAATTTAGTGCTCTTGAGTGTGCATCAGTTGTTCTGTAGGTAATCACTTTCTGTGAAGAAATTGGAGTGCAGGAAGAATGGTGTTTGAACTTGTTACTCTATGAATTATTCTATCTGAATAATTTAAATCATTCATTGTCATAAACGAGGCATATTATAGATGACCCCTTTCCCACAAAAGTCAGTGTCCCCAAAATTAACCTTGACATATTCTATAATGTAATTTTCTAGTTGGAGATGACATCAATCTTGGGAAGAAACAGGAATAAAAGGAGGTTTGTTCTTGTACTTCATGATAAAATTGTAAACCTTAGGATGAGATTTCATCTCAGATAAACGTTTTCTTTGTGTGGATATTTAAATAGGCATATAAACATTAAACTAAAGACTAAGCTGAATCCCCATTTCTAGTTGCTGTAGAATGTTCTGTGTTTTTTGGATAGTCAGCCTGTTCCACCACTGCCAACGTCCTCTGCCCCTGGAGATGAAGAGTGACCATATAATGTTGTATTTGTTCAGCAGTGTTAACCAGTTATGGCTATACTCTTCCTTCTTTACCCTGTATCCAGCAATGAATTCTTCAAGGTTCCTTATTAAAGACCAAATATATTCCTGTCCTATGTGGACGTAGTATAATCTGAAAATTATTTATGTCAGAAGCACTAAGTTCAGATGTTGAAGCCAGGAAACATCAGGTTTATTGTCTGGGCACTGAAGCCCCCATCTGTTTAAACACTTGTATTGCTATTATATTAATATATTCTTGTCCTCATTTTTTGTCTCTTTACTCTTTCATTAGGTACACTTTCTCCTTGGCAGCCCACCAACATAACTATGGCTCAATTCTAGATTAAGTGCCTTCCACAAAATTAACTTTTTAGTAGTCTTCTGGTACATAGTTTAACTTGTGTAGCTCTGAGTACCACGAACATTATTTTGCAGCTGACATTAACTTTATGAGTCTGTTGTACCTAGACACTGAGAGCTTTTTCTAGTGAATGATCTAGAGAAGCCTGAGTCACTACTCAGACATAATTGTTTAAGATGGAAGTTATTCAGTAGCTCTCCAATGACATTTTTAATTAAATGCCAATGAGCATGCACGTGTCCCCTGGTGCCAGGTTTAAATTTCCTCTATCAGAGAGTTCTTCCCACTCTTCTACCCCACAGACCATGAGATCATTAATGCTGTTGGTTAATACATCTTCATTTTAATATAATTTCTTTAATCTTTCCATGCATTAGTTTTTAATTAAAGAAGAATTCAAAATAATGAGATGAGGGAAAAAATACATTGTTTTTCTCCTAATTAAAAATACTTCCAAATGAGAGAAACTCTCAGTAAATTCCATCTGGATAACTCAAAGAAAGAAGAAAACATGCCAAGAAAAAATGGTTTTGAAGGGAATTCAATTATAAACAAAATGAAAGGATAGCATTGCATAAAATTAATGTGGATGAGGAATGAAGGAATGTAAACAGGGAGAAATCAAAACTATTTTCAAAGTTGAATTGGCTCATGGAAATGTGACCTGGTTTTACTGGGATAGAATCCTAGGCCAGCTATGGTCTGCAGGCCATTAGCAGTTTTGAGTTACCCATGAGCTTCAGCTGGAAGGGGTAAAAGCCACGGCAGGGGAGCTGAGCTGGCTACAGGTGTATCCCATATCATGAACATCACAGTCAGCATAAAGAGGGATATTTGCTAAGAATAGGAGCTTCTCTTCCTTTTGCTCCTTCCCAGCTCTGGAGAGGCTTTCCTTCTATTCTGCTTCCCAAGGGACTGCCTTCCTATGTAATGTGACTGTTGAGTGTTCCCTGGACTGAGTATAACTTTGTGTACTTTATATTGGCATCGATATTGTTACTTTTGCTAATTCATTAAATCTTTTCTCATTTCACTCCATGGATCTCCTCTCCTTTTCCCACTCCCCCTTTCTGACTGGGGAGGAGTCATCAGGTGATAGAGCAACTGTTTTAGATGAGCCCTGGATAAAGGCTGTATGTAGACAAAATGCTGTTTCACTTCGTTAGTTCCTTCATGCATTCTTCTGAGAGTTTCAGGGTGGATTAAATGTTTAATGGCAAAACAACATGTAGGAATGTAACCTGTTCTGTCCCAAGGTCTCATTGCACTGCACCAACAGAACATTTAGATAGAAAGGCAAGCTAAAATTCACTATTCAGGAGCAAGAAGGAAATCAAATGGAACATGAAGCCAATTCTGAGATCAAAGGTGCTGGAGAAGTATGGCCCAGAAGCACCAAGGTCATAAATTTAAAATGGCTTGCAAAGCCTTCCACCATGCCAAGCTTGACAATTCTGTGGCAGTGACCTGACTCCTTAAGTAACACGATTGCTAATTAATCCTGCAACCCTTTGGCTTCCAAAGAGAAAATTGATATATGTTGCCCATTTTTTTTCTACTTTAGAATGAAGATTCACGACTGCCTCTTTTTTTTTTCAGGTGCATATTTCTTTGCAATTTAAATTAGAAGCTTCCAGGCTGTTGTAAACTATTCTTCTGTAATTTTTTTTTCTTGTCTGTGAATATGTGAGTTGATAAAGCAATGCATCCCTCTATTTGTGTGTTGTTCTGTTGCCTGGATATGTTATATGTTTTATTTTGTGTCCAAGGGGAATATGTTCATATGCATTTACTGAAAAAAAAAAACCAACCCCAAACTATTTTTTCCTCAATTTACCATTCACCTTAAAGCCCTCTTCCTACTCATCCATAAAAATGGATGTAAAACCATCCATATGAAAGTCTAATTTCTATGTTCATTTCCATGTGATGATTGGAGGTGATATACCCAGAAAAACATTTTTCTTACATTTCCATGTGTGAAAATCTCAGCTCCTGTGTTATGTATACTCTTAAATTCTTCTAATCATTCATAAGACTGTTCCCTTTACCACTTTCATAAATATTTTTCTTCCATTGCATTTTTAGTATCAGTAATCCTTAACTTTTGTAGGGATGGGATTTGTAGGTAGAAAAGTTGATTTCCATTACTTTGCTAGCATGAATATGACAGTCAGGTGACTCATTAGCTGAAGAAGTAAATTTCAGTAAGTATTTAAAAAGTACCAACTCTGCCTTCTATGTCTAATTCCACTGCTGTCCTTGTTTTGCTGCTGGTAAGAATCCTTACCCAGCAGGTGTTAGCAGTTTGGAGCCATCCAGGGCAGCTGACCTGAGTTAGCTGCAGGTGTGTCCCAGTCCATAAATGTCATGCTCAGTTTAAAGGGAGAAGTTCCCTGCTCAGGCTTCCTGTTCTTACTCAGGCTCGCTGTAACCCTGCTCTCCTGTCTGCTCCTGAGGACTGCTTTCCTGATCAGTGTGACTGCTCTGCCTTTGCTGGGCTAAGTATAACTTTGTATGCTTTCTATTGGCATTGGTAGTAGTTTTGCTATTTCATTACATCTGTTTTCATTTCCACCCATGGATCTCTTCTCCTTTTCCAAATCCCTCTTCTCTGCTGAGGTGGGGAGGGAGGTCATCAGGTGACAGAGCAACTGCTATAGGTTAGCCCTAAATAAGGGCTAAATGTAGACAAGTGCCATTCCCAGTGCAGCTCCTACTTTAGAAGATGGGACAAAGCTGCAGACAGATGAGTTCCTCTGATAAGTATTTGGTTTACAAGGACTAATTGCATAAAAGTAGGCAGTCTGTTTCAAGTGGAGATTTTATTAATATACCAGGACTTCATTTACTTCTAGATATTTACTGCTCTGGGATTGCTGCATTGGTGGCCTTTTTTACAAAGAATCAGGCTTTCTAACCATGCCATGCAGTTTTATTTAGCTTGCTGTAAAGCATGAGGGTTTTGTATCACAGATTTGTTTGTGCAAGTCAATTTTCATCCATATTTTTGTAAGTGTTAACATTACTTCTTAGCATACTTATGTTGATAGTTACGTTGATACAGTTTGACTTGAAGGTACAGTTTATTTAACCATCTGAATGTGGACTCATCATAGTTTTCATCACCTATTAAAAAAGTGCTAGAATCTGATAGCAAACCATCAGAATAAGTAGGCATATGGTATTACCACTTGTGCAGGCAGGGGAACTAAGCATCATGCTTTTAATAGTCCCATTTGGATGGAGAACCAGCTGCCATTACTAGATCTCTCTGGATCCCTCCTTTGTAATGGCCAATCAATCAGCACACTGTTGTCATCCATTTCACCTTGAAACTGTTTATTTTCTGGTTTAAATCCAATTATTTTGGAATTATTTTGAACAGAGCTCTGTAAAAAGGAAAACAGTTTGTATCAATTAGTAGAAACAAACATATGTTCTGTAGCTTTGCAAAGACCCTATTTAGAATTCTCAAGCAAAGTTAGGGCATGTACATATTTTAAAATAAAATGTAGTATGTCACATGATTGTGACGGAAGGGGAGCTGAAATGTAAAAATGTTGTGATGAGGCTGTGTAAAACCTAGAAACATTGGTGTCTCACCTAGTTATTGAGAGAAAATCTGTGACAGACTTGCACAGGATGTGCTTTGCAGGATGATTTCTTTGGCACATCAACAAGTAAGATGTGTTAATTGACATGTGTTTGTGCTGCTTGGCCTGGTGGCTCAATAGCCACAGTATATATCCAGTCTAACAGAAGAGCTGCCGAATGGAAATGACGAACTTGGAATGAGCCATACAGCCTGCATGACCTCTTGAGGTGCACTCTGTGTGCCAAAGTACATGGAGTCATGTAGGGATATGCTAAGTGCTTTGCTGCATTTTGGGACATTGAGCAGCAATAGGTAATTGAAAAGAGGAGACAGGAAAAGAGAGATTGACAGGGAGTTACTGCAAGTGGGAAATTACGGAAAAATCTCAGTCTTTGCTATTGTAAAATGGGGAGGATAGGAGTAGGAGTGGATGGTAGGACATTCCAGGATCAGTTGTGAGTGTCTGAAGATGACATTGTGGGACAGGAGAAAAGGGATTGTGGGAGAGAGCTGGAAGACAGCAGAGGTGGGAAGTTTTCTCAAAAGACAGGGGAAATAGGGAGCATGAGATGCTTGACAGCAACTGTGATGTGTGTATGAAGCCAGGGTCTATGATAGAAATCCATGGATGGAATACCACTGCTCTAAACCTGACATTAGATTCATGGAGAGAAACACCTGGGAGGTAAAACTAGCTTGCTAGATACAGCAGTCATGTAAGTGTGTGGGTTTTGAGGCTTTTAGCCAGGAAGCAAGAGATTGTAAGGTTGTGAAGTAATTAATGATCTTAATAAGAAAAACATTTGTCAAACATCAGGAGGTGGAATGGGCATCACTTGCAGGGCACACTTCATAGAAGGTGGTCTGTGGAAATTTCTGTAGGAATTGGTTATCCCAGTATGTTGGTACTGGTAAGCATAAGAGGAAAGGTAGGTGTCTAGCATTTTTCACTCTTTGTAAGATGTTTGCTGTCTAATAATTTTTTGCTTAAAGGAAGGGCTCTTTTCTTATCAAATGCATTGATGTGGAGGAAAACACAGGTGCGTATCAGACTAACTCATATAACATGGTTGATACTGTGACTCTCAGCCTTACCTAAGATGAGGGAGATTCCATGATTAATTCTCCTAAATGAGAGGAAATGAGCCAAAGCCTAATATGTGCTTGAAGAAACTTGGAGTTAAGACTTTCTTGAGTAATTATGGTAATCTTTAGCTGTTCAGTCATCATGAAAGGACTGTTTTAAACATCCCATAGTTCCCAACAGATGGAGGTGTATTTCAAACTGTGTATAGATTTGAATGAGACAATGCAAACATACATATAAATAAAAATAGACTAGGACTCAAGGTGCATTTGTATTTCTATTTAAAATGATATACTACTTGACAACTACTGAACATCTTGTCCTATTTGAAGCATTTGTTTTCTCTTCCTTTTAGCTAATTTCATCATGTTGCAAAACTGTTACTATGTTGTGATCACAGTTCTTGTTTAATGCATAAATCTCACCCACGGGGTCTCCGAGTAGAGAAATTGGAATTAGGAGCTATAAAGGTGTTGAAATTTTGCAACAGTGCACCCATTAAAGAGATTTAATTATGATTTCTGTACTCTAGGCAAGAGAGGTTCATGTTATTTTCTTACCTAGCACCAAGGAATGGCAACCTGGGGATGGGCATCTGAATGTTAACAGAGTTTATAAGCCTCCAGGAATATGAATGTGTTATGTGTTACACTTGACAGTCTTGAAACACTTAAACATTTTTCACCATTTTTTCCAGTCTTCAGGAAAACAAATTGTGAGGAGTCTAATAAACTAGAGAAGGTGTATTTTTAAACCGAGCTCTCTTTATGATAACCTTAACATATGTGGCTGCACTGTTACATGCAAAATATGCTCAGACATGATTTTGACTTACTGCAACTAGAGACTATAAAGAGATTTAGTTCCTTTGTAAAGCACTTTAAGGTCTACTAGTGAAAACGCTGTGTAAGAGCTAGATATTATTATCTTTTATTATATTCTTCAGAAGACTGCCAAGGGCACCTGGGGTGTTGAGTGGTGTTCTTATATTATAGACTAGAAAAAATGCAAATAACTAGCTAAAGTACTTTTTATAGGTTTAATTACTTTAAGACTTTTCAACTATATCATTCCTAATGGAAATGTTGATGAACCTCTATTTTATCAGCATTTGTTACTCTATAGAGACTCTTAAATAGCAGGGGATTGATAACTTTTTCATTAGATTTTGAGAATTCATTTTGGAGTATATGTGTATTTGGAAATCTGAAGCTTGAAAGAGCATAGTTAATGAGATGGATAATGTTCATCACTCCTCTGGCTTCAGTTGCATGTGCAGCATGCATTTCCATGAGTGTTTGATTGCAGTCATAGGTATTCAGAGTTTGTGCAGTTTTAAGTATTGCTATATGTATGGTTGGCCAAGTTATTAGGTTATGCTAGATTACATGATTTTCACTACATTTTTAAAACTTGGCAAATGCCTGTGGAAAAGTCTGGGTTAAATTTATATGTACAAACCCCACAACTGTGGCTGAAACTAAATATGGGAAAGCAAACATCTGACTAGTTAATTGCAATTAAATGTACAAAGTATCTGTGGACTGTTTTTGGAATTATTAGCATAGCAGACATGTACATCTAGTAGTCATCAGCTCAGCAACACCTACAGGTTAGGAAAACAGAGAACAGTTTTGGAATTGTAGTCTTCTAAAGTACGTTACTTGACTGTGCAATTTATCACTTGGAAGGGCCTTCCATCAGGAGGTTGTTTTGGCACAGAGGTAATGATGTTGTGTATTCTGAAAGGATACAGATGAATTGTTCTGTTGTTGTGGATATAGCTCTTTACTTAGCTTGAAAGCAGGGACAATACAGGCTAGAATGGTGGAAAATTGTAATGAATCCTATCTAATATCAATCTATCTTCATGACAACAGATGCAAACTTTGCAATACTTCAGCTGGCATAGAGTGAATATGTTATATCCCTATGCTAACAAGCTGCTTCAGTGGTTTTTTGTGTTTCAAAACACTATTGAGAGCATGGAAGCTCTTCCTTTATATCTGATTAGGAATGAGAATAAAGCTGGATGTGACTGAAATCTTGTGCAATAATAAGTTCAGTTTAGATTTGTGTGAAGCCAGATTGCTTTTTGAAAACTGTTTTCCATTCTGAAATGACTGGTACTTAATGACATAACTGAAAACATTAGCCAAATCAGGGTGTTAATTTTAACATAAATGGCACATTATTAACAATTTTAGCATTCAACTACGGACCATGTGTTCTTAACTCCAAATTATGATAGATGTTTTAAAATGAGTAATCCATTTGCTATTAATTTAACGGGGCCAATTTTATTCCTTATGTAACACCCAACAGAACCTGCTGGATTTATGTCAGACTGATTTTAAATTGTGAGTTTTTGGTTTGAAGAATGGTTTCATATTGCATTCTCCTTCCTGGAGACAGCTCTATAGTTTTGGAGTATTATACAACTTTACTAAAGCCTTGACAGCCAATGTCTGATCCTGTTCCAGAGATTCATGCTTGCCAGCCTAATAAGAACACGGTCAATTATTTTCTTTTTAATCCCACTGGATTTCCCTAAGGAGCAAGGAAAAGAGTTACTTCATTGCCTGGCATGTAAGGATTTTGTAAATTCACTGCTGCTATTTCAGTCCTGGTGTTTCAGTGGAATGGGAGAGCAAATCTTGAAAGCCTTGTCTCCAAAGCTACAGAGAGTGTCAATGCTTAAAAACCATATCTTAACATTCCACTGAGTCTAATAAATTAGTTATATTAAAGTATAAAGAAAAATCTAGCCCAAAAAATACTTTTTCATTAAGTTTCATTAATTTATTATGTTCTTCCTGGACTCTAATCTCTAGGTTTGAAATATGTCATCGTGAAGGCAGATCTGTTTATGGTGTATATATAACATATATTGCATAACTATATGAACTCAGCTGCTCACAAAAAATATAACTCTACAGTGTTTTCATGATCTAATGTTGGCTGTGATTCAGTTATATAAGAGAAGTTTTAAAAGCTTTCTGGGGAAAAAATAAATTCTGTGTCAGTGAAAGACTACTCAATGGTCTCTTTATTTTGAGCTTTTGAGCAAAATGATCACCAGTGTTCTTGTGCACCATTGTAAGTGTTTGGTATGAAATCTGACTTCCAAAGTATAGCCTAGAACATCAGCTCTGGTGAAAATCCTCTTAGTTTGATGCCTAAATAATTAAGATTGCTCTGTGTGTGAGCAGAGTATATTGTGGTTACAAACACAGGACACCCCCAGATCTCTTAGAATAGATTCAGATTATCCATTCCATCTTTGGGCATTCTGACAAAGTGGAAATTCAAGAAAAGGAAATTGTAAAAAGAGAAAAAAATGACTACAGCTATCTCTCAGGGGAAAAATATCTTCTTTTGAACCACTTGGGTAGAACTCTCAGCTTCACTACAGTTATAACTGAGTGTTCTGACTATTCAAAACTAGTCCTAGAGATTTCTTTCATGTGTATTTTGTATAGAGCTAGTTTTCTCTTGCTCTAGTAGGCAATTAAGACTTTGCAATAAAACTAGAACTACTTGTGAAATAGTAGTGAGTTTTTCTCTGGTCTTCCTTCTTCATTTTCACTAACATGACAATCTATCCTTTGTAGGACTCTAAAAAAATGATTTTCCTGAATTTTGAAATGAGCAGATTTTAGGCCTGCAGCCACCAATTCAAGGCAACTGGGATGAATATACTGTTACATTGCAGTGCAGTCTTAGAATTGCTTTAATACCTTTCAGTTTGGTATTTTGGATACTTCACAAATTCTGGGTGAGGTAGATAAGCATTATCTTCGTGTTACAGGTGGAGAAACTGAAGCATGGAGGAAAGAAACTTGCCAATGAGAGAGAGGTTAAGTCTAGATCTTGGAAACACTAACTCCAGCCTTTTACTAAATTCAAAGTAAAAGAATGTGTTGGTGAAAGTCACAGGTAGGAGTCTTTACAGTACTTTAGTTCTTATACCCATGTTTCTAACAAAGGAAAGCATGATCTGAGAATAAGCTCCTGTAGTTATACTGCTTGTGAGTGTGCATGCTGTGTAAGTCTTGCTACTGCTGCTGCCACCATTCCTTGAGAGTAGTGAGTCACTGAAACTGATGGTTGCAGCTTAGAAGTTAGGGAAGTAATTATGTTTTCCTTTAAAAAGCACTGAAAAGAAGGACTTGAATCCAAAATTCCGTCATGACTTTCCCCTATAAATTGAAATAAATGTAAGCTATAAATGCTACCACACTGGTTTTCTGTAATGCTAAAGCCCTCTTTGTACAATTAAAAATCTAAAATCCAAATATTATTATTAGAAAATGAGAAACAAAAATGGTAAAGCAATTTACCTGTAGACAGAGAAGATTTCTTGCTGACAGAAGTTAAACTACAGGACCTTCAAGGGTCAGAGAAACTTCCTCAGTGTTGTGAGATGGTGTTTGTTTAGAAGTCCAAAGTCCATTTGGTCACCCAGTAGTAATGATGACAGACTATGCTTGGTGCTCTAGTTTACTTAGCTGCTGTGGGAAGGAATTTTTTCTTGAGGTTTTTATCACACTACACTATAGAGAAGAAAGCTACTAATCTGTTTGACAAATAACTGAAACCCTGGCCTGCATCTATTGCTATAGCTCCCTCAAATGAAGCTTTTCCAATTTACATGTGCTAAGTATCTTGCCCAATAAGAATACAGTAAGATGATAAAAAAAATAAGAGCCTTAGCTGTGGATCTGTTAATGAGAGGCAGCAGGGAGGATGTGCCTCCATTGTATTTACTCTATTGTATAATATAATATTGTACCAAATATTGTATATGGCTTCACTGTGTATTTCTCAGGATAGTTTTTCACTATGAAGTCTTAACAAAGCTTTTTGATTAGATCTTATCACAGATTGAGTTGTCTCTTGTCATATTGATTATGCTTTCAGCATGGTCAAATATCAGCTAAGGAACAGCAGTTACAGATGGTTGTAAACCTGTATGTATTTCATAGATTTCTCATAAAACATTGCAGTCAGGAGGCTTTTCTATTTAGATTTATTTCAAAAATCCAAGATTTTCTGTCCAAAATATTCCATTCTTTTGTAAAGCCAGTGTTGTTTTAAATGAAGCCATACCTTTTAATATGCACAGAACTTTGAAGTGTGAAATAATGGCCAGACCCCAAAGTAGGCTGTAAACTATTAATGATCTGCCATCTGGTGGCCTGGCTTGTTTGAGCTGTTGCACTTCTAATTTACACTGATGTAATTCTGCTGAAGTCAATGGCTTTAATATGCTTCTTGTGGTTAATGAGTTTGGTGTGGGAATAGCATCTGGTCCACTTCTGTCCCACACCTTATTGCTACGATTCAGGCTAGACCTGTGTCATCTGTAGGCAGTCAGGCCACCTGAAAAATCAATAGGGAACTTCCTTTTGCTGAAGGAGCAAAAACTGTACTAACCTTGTTGTGGATTAAATTTCCCTTTAGCCACCCTCATTTTTAATAAATGATGGTTAGAGATTGTGTTGCCTCCTGTGCATTACTAAGAAGGCTGATAATCTGCTTCTTCCCGGCGTTGTCATGTATTATTCCTACTTATAGCTAAAAGGCATTGCAGTAAGTGCTGAATAATTGAGATTTGTTTATATTGCCCTTCTGTCCCTTTCAGTTCTTCCTTATAGCCCAAAGGCATGGCAGATTTACAGGCTGCTTCAGTTCCTCTTTTCTGTAAGGGGTTAAGATACATTGCACAGCAGCAGATCTAAAGCCATGATCATGTATTATTCCAGGGTTATACCTTATCTAAGACTGGAATCATTTAAGCTGGAAGGAAGGAGATCAGAATGGCTGTGCTTTTAATTAAATGTTTAGGGGATATAGCTTCTGTACCAGTGGCATAAGTAAAAGGGCAGGTCAGCTGTAAAAATTAGAAATTATTATTTTAGGCAATTAACAGTAGGCAATTTGTGATTTCACAGGACTCATATTTAAAAGATGAAAAACATTCCTCTGCAGTGATTTTTGTGTGTATGGTTTCATAGTATTCAAATATAGCAAGAACAGCAGAACACAGCATTCATGCTGAATATTGTGTTCTCTTCAAAAGTGCCTTACAAATGTAGACAAACTAATCCTCCTAACACTCTCTAAGGTAAATAAGTACTGCCATGAATAGGGTTAGCTAAAAATTGATGGGAAAACATCAGCATTTCTACCTACATAACTCACTTGGCCATATGACAAAGATACACCAAAATGGGAAGGTATTTTGTGATATGGATGTGATTATTTCATTACATATGCAGTGCCATTTAGCATGGGAATATGCATTATTTTGACTGGATGGCTCTAGGAATTTGTATACAACCACTTGTATGTTATCAGTGAAGATGTATTTTTATTTCTGCACACTGATGCTTTCTCTCCCACAAAGAATGAAGATTAACATGTGAACACTTGAAAATCAATACCTTCTGCCCCTGCAACTTCCTTTAGATGTAGGACTTGGAAGCACAATTTTAATAATTTCACAAACTGACAACTAGAATCTGATGAAGCTGCCTGAACTTTCTTCTTCTGGCCAGTTGGGAATTCCACTGACACACAGAAATAGCAAATGAGATGAGAAGGCATTATATGAAATCAATTGCATTGATTTTTATCTGTCAAGGAAACAGAGGGAAGAGACCCAAATAGAATGTCCTGCACTGTCTCTCTGTTGTAATGACTTCTTAACTTCTCCTGGAGGCTTTTATAAATATTGTGGCCCAGATGCCATGCTATTTTACATGGAGGGGGTAGAAGCAGTTCCCAGCAGCAAAGGACAAAGTGCACTTCCATTTGGTGTATGAAGCCTTTTGCTATATGCATTACAGCCAAATGTGAGTACTGGGATCTGTCTTTCCTGATAGTTCAGGTTTTCTTCTTTGGAAAAGATGTCTATTTGGCAGTTTTCAACAAATAATGTTTTGCAAGTGTAGATAAAAATTAAGTATTTTTCTAGCAGAATCATCTTGTACTCTCAATAAATTACTCAGATTGTCTCTTAAGACAATCAGTTTTCTCTTTTAGTGACTTCATATTCTTTATATGCCAGGAAAATATCCCAGCAGTTTTCTAAATAGTGTGTAATTATCCTTTAATGTCTACCTTAGCCTTTCCTATCATGGCTATGTCTTCATCTTCTTCTTTTTTTTTTTTTTTGTCCTCTCAGACCTCTTGCTATTGAATATTTTATTCCTCCTTTCTCATGAAAGGGTTTCATGAGCTTGGTTAGTATTTGCAAATGGTTGTTCATAAATGCTGACCCTATTTCAATGTTAGTGTGTTTATTGTTGGTTGTGGAATATATGAGCCCAGGACTTAGTGTATGAGCCTAGGGCTCTCGGTCATTCCCCACCCACTCCCATTTTTCCTTATTTGCCTTAGTATTTCTACATATTGCACAATGGACTTTTTGGGTGAAAATTGCTTTATAACACTTTTAGTATTTTTCCTCTAGTGACTTAAAGTATTTTTCTTAGTCTGTTTTTCCCTTGATTTTAAGTATATGATTCTCATTTACGCTAACTCCCTTTTACAGGAGACTGCCAATATAGAGGAGATTGATGTTAACATTCAATCTGTTCTTATCTCGGACTGCTGCTAAATCTGAAAATTTGACCCTGGAACTTCTGGGTCATGCCTAAACAGTCAAAATGTTCCTGTTTTTAGCAGTTTATTTTTCAACTTCAGGAGATTTTCAGGACATTCTTCTGCAGTGTGTATGAAATAAAAATTATGGTTCACTTGGACTCCTTGCATCCCTTAGATTTTAAAGTAATCACACCAGTTGTATTGATCTTTAAGAACCCTTAATGTCATTGGTATCCTGAAATTCTGTAGAGCTTTTGATAGCTCATTATTGCTACCTCTCAGTCTAGCCATTGCTTTCTCCAAACATCTGTCTGGTTACTTTATGAACTATATTTTTTTTAACCCCACAGCTATTCATCTTTGGTTGCCTCTCCCTAGCACATTTATTTCTAGATGTCAGCTGTGATATAGAAGTGAGAATTCCAGGGAAGAGGCTGGGTGTGATATGGTCTCTCTCTTGTTATTGTAGGTCATTGCTTATTTTGCCTAACTTCCTCATAATCTTTGACATAGAAAGTGATTGTCACTAGTCAATCAAAATTCTGTCAGTGTGACTATATATATGTAGCTGGCTTCTGCTTTTAATCAGTCACATTTCACATTCTCTTGCTCTTATAATCACTTCTCAATCTCAGCTAAGAAGTCTCTGTTCAATTGAGTAATAGTGACAGCTTAGAGTATTCTTCTCAGATTGTTAAATGAACAGAGATCTTATCTAGTTGCTTCACAGACCTCATAGCTAAATCTAAGAACTCACTTGACAAATGAGTATTCTCCTCTATTTCTTATCTTTAATGCTCAGCCTATTCAACAAACACAATCTGATCACATCTACAGATGCTGCACTCAAAGCCATTGCCAGTCATAATCTAGTTAAATCCAGAGTCCTCTGTTTTGATATTGCTACAAACTCGAGATTTCTTTTGAGAATAATATCCATCTCCCCATTTATCTTTAATTTTTGAGCCTGCTTTATTGAAGTCAAGCACCAAAGATGGGATAAAGCCCTGAGCAATCTGCTCTGCCCTCATAGCTGGCTCAGCTAGAAGAAAGAGATTGAACTAAATGAAATCTTTTCCAACATGAATTATCCTGTGCCAGACTCACAGAATGTTACACTGGACATTTCAGTGGCTTTAGTAAAAGAGATATCATGTCTTAACTCCTCTACAAGAAGAATACAAGTGACATACCATGAGGAAAGTATTTAGAATTAGCAAAAGCTATAGGTAAGTTGTTAGCAGAAGGAATGTTCTTTTCCATTCATGAGATGCATAGCAGTTCTGGTTGAGACCAGCATTAACAGGCAGGTTTTTGTGGTATAAAAAATTGTGTGTTCCAGTTTTAAATTCATTAAAAAAATGTGTGGAATGGGGTAACCCTATTTTGAGCTTTTTTCTTTCTTTGCCTTTCTATATGCCTTGATATGTCAAATAGTTAATTATTTACAGTGCAACACACAAGTAGCAAACAAGGGAGGCTGCAGTAGCTTTTGTTTCATCAGTTTTGGACTGCTACATGGTAGGAACCTGCAAAAATTATAGCAGTTCAACAGTGATCTTTCCTAAATTATTTCTGTACATAGAATTTTTCAGTGATATGCACTCTGCCTTTGTGATGTCTGAGCTCAAGCACATTTTGGTCTTATGGTTAGATCCTCCAGAGACACAGGCATGGCATCTTAAATTGCTGTGCTGGGAAGATCCTTCCTAAACTATATCAAACTCCTTTAGAGCTCTTTCTTTAGTTTGAAGGAATTGTGTACCTCACTGTGCTCTGTCAAACATGATTGCCAGTTTTGAAGTTAGCTATGGAAATAGGATCTTGTTACTCTTCTGTATGTGTTTGAAAATACTCTTCTAAATAGCTTCTACAGTTTGCTCTATCATTTTTCACTTTAATGTGTTTGTATTTTTTCTAAAAAGCATAACTTTAGAGTAAGTTTTTTGTAAGAAATGTTTTAAGCCTGATAGTCCATCTAAGGCCTAGCAGATACCTCCTCTTTGTCTGTGAACAAGTTTTATCTCTGAGTCTGCTTGTATTAGCACACTTCCACACTGAGCTCACTTCATTTGAAATCATGCTGTATAATGGCCACATTTTGAATTTTGGCAGGTTTCTATTTATAAAGACTAAAACTATACACATGACAATATGAGCCCATAAAAGGATCATTCTTTTATGCACATATTTTGAAGTTCCTAATATGTTATATGAAGATGTTTTCCACAGGAAGTTTTAGACTGAAATAAAATACCCTTTGCATTTGAAATGCATCTAAAGCAACAATCAATAACTAAAGTTCCAGCTGTGCAGAAACTTACATTATTTCCCCAGTGAAGTTAATACTTTATAGTAGTAGTAACACACAGCAATATCTTCTGAGAGATTGCAGTTTGTGCCTTTTCTTTTGGCCACAGTCAAAATCCTTTGTTAGCACAGAAGATCTCTACTAAGATTCACAAGATATTTCTGGAAGACTTGTATTGCTATTTTTCAGAACTGACCAACCTCAAATCAAAATATCATTTGTGAATGGAAAAACAATTTACTGCATTCATTACTAACATACTGTCTGTTAATATGGAACCATGAAGAAGTCTTTCCATTTTCTTCTATTAGGAACCCATTAGTGTGTTGAGCACAATTGCCCCTTTTAGAAGAGCAGAATTTCATACTGCATTGTCTGTGATGGCCCTGAGCTGGTGGCATTTGAACTCATTGGTTGTGTGTGTTAATTTACTATTTTTTTCATTTCTATCAAACCCATGAAGTTAGAAAACTAGTCACAAGAAGCTTACCAGATGTGTTTTGTTTCTTCCACTTAAAGTAACACTTCTGATCATATCCTCAGGGATGTGCCATTTGATTAAACTCTATCTTCTTAGAAATTTCAGGAAGTTTATTCTACCTTTGAGATCTACCCATTTCATATCTAGTAAAACAGGCTGTGATTAGTCCTTTTAAAATATGGTATAAAGACCAGAAGATAGCTTATGAATCAAGACAGGAGGAGGAGGTCATGATCTAAGTTAGAATCAATGAGTTTCTCTGTCCACTGAAACTCTTATTTCATATTTGGAAACATGTTTTTTTCTTTAGGGTTAGCAATGCAGTTATTATCCATGTCACTGAAGGAGACATACATAGTGTGTGGCTATTTGCTAAGATGTTTAGTAAGTTGTCCATAAGCATGTGGTGACATTTGAAAGAAAACAAATATGAAATGAAACGTTGGTTTTCTGTGTCATTCTGTAACATCAGAAACTGTCTTTTGTTCCCTCTGTCAAAATTAAGAACATACCATTTTCAAAATTAAGAGCATTCCATCTGTAGCAAGCAAGCTGGAGTCAGTATTTCACCTTACAAGCAAGCTGATAGGGTTTAGCTGCACTGTTGATTGTTGTCCTCAATATAAGCATAAGACTCTCGGGATTCCATGTGCTCTTGTATGCAATCCTGTCATTTAATCTTGTTCCTTTAACCAGGTACTTCAGCACATGCTGAATTGTCTTCAAGGGGATGCATAAGAAAAGCATTTTCAAAACTAGCCTAATTTTTGAAACTTCAAAAATGGAAGTTTCACTAGCAATTTTAAAGCAAGCTTTAAGGATTCAGTACTAATTGTGTAATTTCTCAGTAAAAAGCAATTGTAGCATATCATAGAATGTTATGGTTACATTGTTTGCTGAAGTGGATGTATTTTCTTGTGATTATTGCTGCTATTTATAAAGCTGTAGCAGCTCAGCTGAGAGCAGGGCACAGTGCAGATGATTCATCCAGTCTATGTGTTAGTAACCAGTTTGAGTGTTATGAATCTTGTAGTCTTTTAGAATCATTCTGCTGAAACTACATAAATGTAAATGAAGGTCATAAAGAAAATAGCCCTATTTTTTGTGCCAATAATAATAAATGCCAGTGTACTTGGATGGCTGAGGGGAAAATTCACTCACCCTATTTTTAACCATGCACATTACAATGTCTCCTGATGACAGCTAGGTATTCTTTTACTGGCTCAAACAGCTCATTCAAGTTAGAGTTTTCAAGTGTTGAGTGTCATATTTTGGAATACTGAGGAGTGTGTCTCTGTATGATTCTTATGTTCTTTATATCCATATGTAGCAACAATATGACAAAAAAATCCTTGAAGAATAGTATAAGAAACAATGATGACAAACTATATCATAATGTAATTCTTTTAGCTAAATCCTCTGTACAATGAAGTAAGGTGTTAAGAGCTGTTACAGCATTGTGATCTTTGGGTTGCTTTTATAATGTAAGTAATGTGTGAGGAAATGGGGAGGAAGAGTTTCTGTGATGTAGGAATCTGATCCTTCAATGTTGTTGACAAAGACAATGGTGGTTTGCATACCTCAGCCTGTTTCCAGAATAGCATGAGGAAGGTGGGTAGTTTGACATGCTAGGCAGTATGATAGACCATTGCAGTTTAGGGACAGCCTATTCAAGCTTGTCTGTCACAGTCTGAAAATCCCTTGTGGTCTCCTGTGGCCCCTGGTGCGATAACTGTGCCCACAGCAGAGGGAGCATTAAACTCATTGCCCACGGGAAAGTGTGGGGAGTGATACCCATGTTCCTATAATCCTTGGATGGGTAGGATGAGCTCATTAGCCTTCTGGCAGTCATCCTAGGAGAAGGACAACTCTGATTCCAAACCCGGGCAGATGGAGCTCGTTTAGCCCTGTAAGGCCTTCCATCTAAGAGGTTAAACCTCCATCCTAAGGACTTGGCTGCCAGCGTCCAAGCTTGCTAGGCCCTAGCAGATGAACCTTAGGACTAAAGGGTGGGTCCAGCTCTGCACATGCTGTGTCTCACCTAAAAAAAATCCATAGTGCAGGCTCGAGGGTGCTATCTGCTATCCTCTTTTTATCAGCGCTTGGAAAAGGCGCTGATGAGGAGCGTGGATGGAGCCCTCCCTGGATCTTCGTTCGTGAAGCCTAGCCACGATTCAAGCTTGTGGAGTTTGTTTACCCAGGGTGATTAACAAGAGGGTACCAACTCCTGTTCCCTCAAGAGGAAAGGCTCAATATAGAAAATTTATAATGGCAATGTGTGCGGAGAACAGCAAGGAAAGTTTCTTTGAAATGAAAACCTCAAAGACAGTGTTCTAGTGTTCAATTATGCTAAATCAGCAGTCTGTTGAAATTGGCATGTTCCCCTGGGACTTGGCTCTGACCAGTGCTGTAATGACACTGACCTCCACTGTAAAGCAATTTGAGGTCTGCTGATGAAATGTTCTGTACAACTGGTAGGTATTGTAAAGAAATCTGAGAAAGAAATCCCAAGACTGAGATTATACAAAGGATTTTTTTACATGAAACAGAGCTGTATCCCCCTGCTTTTTAGTTTCCTCTATGCATAATAATTCTGTGTTTCATTTTGAGTCTCTGTCACTTTGTGTCTCATTTGAGCCTCGGCAGGAAAACGAGGCATTGATGAGTAATAGTGCAGATCAGTAGCAGGTTACTAAGTGAGACTGTCTAGGGAGATACACTTCTTTACAGGATACTGTACTTGGGCTAATCTGACAACAAAGGAAGTAAGAAGTTTATCTGGGAAGAGATGGCTGACAACTGTAAACTCCTTATCTTCTGCCTAGAAAACTCTGTCAGCCAAATTGTTGTTGGACCTCGGTGTACAGCTGAAGCAGCTGCTTTGAGAAATTCTTACAATGCCCTTAATTTAGTGAGATTTGATAATTAATATTAATGTACAAGCTTTCCAGAATACTCTGATTTTTCCACCTGTGTAAATTCATTTACTGTTTTGCAATTACACCAATCGTGCATAAGAGGCTATAATTCTTAGGAATTAATTACTCTAAAGGCTCAGAACTACCCGTGTGTTTCTGCATGTGAAAAGTCCAAATGCTCCTGTGGATCAGTATTTCTGGGAGGTGCCATGAGTCCATGCAGATTGTGCTAATGTTGCAGATTGCCTTACATTTTTAAATATGTACAATTCTAAGAACAGGAAACAACAATATTTCTCCTAACTCTGTGATTGAGTTTGGTCAGTTTCTAGCCTAATTTTTGTACCTTTTACACTTGCAGCTATTTAATTGATGGGTTTTGTCTTCCATTCCAGTGTGACTATTGGGAGGAAATGGAATCTCACAGCTTTTCTTTGTTGTTTTGATTTTATTCACCTATCTACCTGTTAGGGAATCTACCTCAATTGTATAATTATCACCAACTGGTTTTGCACCTCTCTATACATCGTAAAATTGAACATTAAGTTCTTTCTCTCTAACTCTACACTACCTGAGAGTCCAATTTAGGCTTTGTTTGTACCATAATCAAAGCTGGGAGATTCTTAAAACTCTTGAAGAATTGTTTGGGATTTATGTAGCTTCATGGTCCATGCTTTGAAACACATTTTCCATTTTGTAGTGATTAGATGTGTTGCTAATGTACAGAAAAGGCTGAGAGGAAATTATGTCCAGGAGCTGAATTGCTCATGCTGTCTCACATATTGAATTATATATGCCTTTTGAAAGAAATGTTCAGTTATTTCAGTTGGTTTCTCCATCCTGTAATCTAGGTTAGCCATTATGAGAAGAAATGAAAAGTGACAGATCTATTGGCTGCTTTGCTGCTTTCTAGGAACTGGACAGAGACCACCAACTCATATACAGTAGGCCTCCACTGAGTTATAAAATGAAAGTGGGTTTTGGTCATTGTTCACCTGAGGCTAAATTCTACTCATGTTCTAAAGCTGAAGTGAAAAATTTCCTATCCTTATCCCAACCATCTGGGCAAACCATCCTGCATAAATAATTGTTGATAGGGGTTATTTTTGCCTTTGCTACAAAAAGTTGAAAAAGCAGCCTTATATCTGGGTGGTGTCACAGGAAGGCTATAGCTTACCTTTATAGATTTCTTTTTGAAGTCCAATACTCCCCAAGTAATTGGATAAATAAGACTCTTTAATGGCTGGTGACTGGACGAAAGCTTCACTGATTAAAGACCAAACCTGACAGAGTATCAATCACTGCTGGTTTTGATTAAGTACCTCACTAATCTCTGTCACTGTATAATGACTATCCTGGCAAACAGTCTGATTGCTGCAGGCAAATCATTTACATTAATCAAATGAAGTAAGAAAAATACTGATGTACTTCACTGTTCAAGAAAAGATGCTGGATGTCTCCTGCTGAAAGAGCTGGGTGGGCAACATACCTTTGGAAGGGAAACTCTAAATGAACTAGATTTAATCTTCTCTATTCTAAAAGCTGCTGCAATTTTTGCTCTCAGTGACCCAGACCCAGATTTCTAAGCTTGCCATAAGCAGTTCATCAGCAAGTCAAATTTAGTATGTAAGAAATTGTGAATATAAATAACAATTAAGCTGACACCACTACAAATTAATAGATATTAGACTTAATGAAAGGAAGGGGCCTTTGCTTTTCTCACCAGACCAGAGAAACATCAGCTCTTATCTCCTACATATCTTTGGAATTTAATAATTACTGGAGGCTGCTTGTTATTGGAGGAAGGGAAACAGTTTTTAAAATTGAGTAGTAATTCAAATAAAGCCATGTCTCCAATCTGGAGAGGGCCTGTTTACAAAGGCCTGGAGTGAAAGGACAAGGGGCAATGGTTTTAAATTAAAGAAGAGTAGATTTAGACTTGATTATTAGGAAAAAGTTCCTCACCACAAGGGTGGTGGAACACTGGAACAGGTTGCCCAGGGAGGTGGTTGAGGCCCCATCCCTGGAGGCATTCAAGGTGAGGCTTGACAAGGCTTTGATCAACCTGATCTAGTTGGGGATGTCCCTGCCCACTGCAGGGGGGTTAGAGTGGAAGATCTCCAGAGGTCCCTTCCAACCCAGGCGATTCTATGATTCTATCTACAAATACTGCTGGTCTTATGCTTCAGTGAAATCTCTGGATTTCTATGAAAGCATCTAGCTACCACTTTCGGACTGGGGGAAAATACTGAAGTGCTGCTGAGATCCTAAATCACGTGCTTCTCTGTAGCAAAAACCTCTTGGAGCTTAGATGTAGGTAAGGAAGCACGTATGTTATAACTACTGAAACTGCCAACATTTCTAAAGAAATAATTCACAAATAACCCCCATGGGATTTCCAACCCACTGTTCCTTTTCCATCTCTTAGTCAATCTAGTAGCTTTGTCTTGGAGCTTTGCAGAGAAAGCAGCTGAGTATAATATTTGGTGAATGTACACCTCATCAAACCCAAAGCATTCACTCTTCTACAATATGAGAAACTCAACCTGATTTGTAGTGGGGCCTCAAATGACCAGACTTCCCATATGGCAGGAGAATGCCCTGCTAGCAAGCTTCTTTTTGAGGCTATTTTGTCTAATGGAAATAACTAGAATATACACAGTGGGTGCAGAGCAGAAAAGGTGCTTTGTAACCTATTGATATTGATGCTGAGGTCTGAAAGGGTTGACTGAGGTGATTCAGAACAGAGTGGAATTAACAGAGGTCTACTATTCCTTAAATAAGGCACCCTAAAGATTGGACTGTCCATCTTCAGGGCATAGAATAGATAAGGTGTGGTGGCTAACCCTGAAAGGACAGATAAATAAATGGGATGTGAGCATGTAATTCATTGCTGTTGTGGTGCCATTGGAATCAATGATGTTACCTAGGAATGAATTTAGCCTGGTGCTAATAAAGCTACCAACAGAGGTGGGGAAAACATTTTTCTTCTTGGCCATGATTGGCTGAAATCTTTCTTCTGTCATATAATCAGTAATTGTAAGAAGCTATGTACACCAGTGGTGCAATAGAAATAATGAATAACCTCTGTACAAAGAATATATGGCCAAAGACTTGGAGAACACAGCAGCTTATTTGAAATAACAATACATTACTAGTCTTTAAATTAACAACATAAGAAAAATGAACTCCATTTGTCATGTAACTTACCTATCTCAAGTATAATATGTATCAGGCCTCTGGATTGCTCAGCAAACACTATAAACAAAGCAAAGATGTTTTGTCAATGGTAATAAAGCAAGGCAAAGAAGATTTTGGAGAAACTTAAATTTACAATACAAAGCCTTGGTTTCCATCACTTCAGAAACCTGGCTGAATGGAATTGAGTGCCCAATATTCAAGCATAGTTGCTGGAATTTTATGTGCCTGTTAGACCTTTAATCATCTAAATAGATGGGCAGTGTCTCATTAGTCTGTGCAAATCAATATTCTATTTGTGTTCAATTACAGTAAATTATTGTAACCCAATGCTTTCAAAAATTTCAAAATAATTCTTAAAGGCAGAGAAAGTTTGCAAGAATAAGAAGTCAGAAATGAAGCTGTCTAGTGATCATTCATATTTTAAGCAGCTTGTAGTGACATTCGATTTTTGGCCTTTACTATTCATGGTGGCTTTTGCCAAGGGGTTAAAATATACCAAATCTCACAGCTATACAGGGTAAATGTTAAAATCACCTACCAGATTACATTTCTGCTGTATACAAAAATATGAAACTATCTGCAGGGAAGACATGATTTCATTTCTTTCTGATGAGTTTTGTGTTTTAATGATCTGGTAAGATTGAAGAGAAACTGGCTGAATGTGAAATTTTGAAGTAGTGAGTGAATTAAGAGCTCTAATGTAAGGCAAGTCTTGCATACCCCAAGTTGGGTGCCAAAAGGCATATTTCATTGCAGGTCAACTAGACATACCTGTAATGAGGCTACTTGTCATGCAATTTAGAAGTATAATGAATGTCTTTATAAGCAGAGCAAATCAAAATAAGCAGATCAAAATAGATATAAGCATAATATATCAAAAAAGATATAAGCATATCAAAATAAGACTGCAGTGAGTGAGGTCTGCTTTCCTTACATCAATTTGCATGCAGAGATTACTCTAGTGTGGTTTATGCTTTTCATTTGTTTTGAACTTTCCAGCCAAGTTATTTTACTAAACAATTGCCTATAAGTCTTTCTCATTTTATAGTATGATCATATCCTCTTTTCTCACTGCTTTTTTCCTACATCTTCTGAGAAGTCAGAGACAACCTCTTAATTTATTCAAGAGCTGACTTATGGAAAATAAACTGAGAAAATGTTATCTAAAAAAAAAAATACTCTTCTATAATCTCTCCACTTGTTTCAGATGTCTGTAGTTTGACTTTGTAGGGGAAACAAGACCCATTAGATCTCAGCATTAGGCATAAGAAGTGGTTTATAAAGGTTCTGTGGGGAAAATGAATCTAAATCAAAAAGTGTAGAGAAAAGTTCTGTTTTAAAAAGGACTTAAATGAAATCCTAGATACAGATGGAATGGGACAGACTGAAGGGTGAGAATTCTTATTTCTGACTGAAATCCTGGACCTAAACTAGAAAAAGAAGTGTAAAAGGCTTATATTTTTTCTTGTGCTCTTAGATCTACTACAGATTCATAATATAGCCTTTAAACATTGTTACACAATGAAATTCATTTTGTTCTGGAGGTCCTTTAAATTGATACTTTGATAGTCTTATTTTACATCCCTGACATTACTTTGTGAACATGCACTAGCTACATTCCAGTAGCTTTTCAACCTGCCAGCTCTCACTTGTTAAGCAAATGTCCAACAGGGTATAAATAGGAATGGTATTCAGTAATAGGGACATCCAAGTTCTTCACACACTCAAGACACATTCTGGGTTTTTGCTTTTGTAAAGAGACAAAAGTCAAAAGAACAGTGTTCTTATATGCATATATATTCTTCAGTAGAGATGTTTCTTACTGGTCATAAAAGTTCAGAAAAGCCCAGAAACCTTCTGAAGCTCCCCATTGCTATGAACTTTGTGCCACGTACTGTCTCCAGTTACATCCCAGTGCTGCTTGATGAATTACAAGTGTTCAGAAGGTGTCTTATGTTACCAATGAATATTCATTCCCACTTGAAGTGTAATTCTCAATTATAAAGATGAAATAACTAGTGTGGATTTTGTATGAACCCTCCAACCATGAGAAATGTTTCAGGGGATCTGCATGTGAAAGCTCAGGGCCAATGTAATCCAAGGAAATAATTATGAAATAATTATCTCTGGCCATAATAGTTCACTCATTCTGTCCAACAGTAGGAATCCCAAAGCAGCACTTTGCAGAGGAGCTGGCAAGTGGCATATTACACTGATTTATCTGCTTGGTGCAAAAACAATGCAGTACCCATCTTTGTACAAAACTGTTCGTGGTTGGGTTTTGGTTTTTTTTTTTAATCAGAGATAGTGATATTGAAAATAAAAAGGATAAATATCTTCCTTTCTTGAAGGTTTTCAGTTCCTTACAGTCCTTACATGCAATGATGGTAACTAATTTTAAAAAGCTCCAGTTAGGAGAAACCCCAGAGGCAACAGGTTACAGTCACTGGCAAATATACCATTCCCCTGAGAACACAAAATCCCTATTCATTACAGAGTTAGGAGGGCACAGGTCTCCTTGCTGTTCAGTGCTGCTGTGGTGTCCAGAATAGCAGCACAGCTCTCACAGATTTGCTATGCATTATCTTGCATCTGAAAGGAGGTGAAGAACAACCTGCTAGTCACTGTAGTCCTTATGGGAAAAGAATTAATTAGAAAGATTTCAGTAGCTTCAGGCTACAATACATAGATACATAAGCAAAGTTTTTCTGAGCTGTGCAGAAGGTCATCACTGTGATAAGATTTCATTTCTTTTTTTAGATACAGGTAAATACTAATTCTGATTTATTTTTTTTTTAATGAAGTACCTCAAGGAGACAGAGCTTGAAAGTTTCTTTATAGGAGATGCCCACAGAAGATCATGTGTCAATACAGATTTTGCAGAGCTTTTGAAGCTCCAAGATGGTTTTGGAGAAAATTTTCCTGAAAACTGTGATGTTGATTTGTATGCTAATAAGCATGGAATTTTTTCTCCATCTTCTGCATAAGGTTGATCAATTGGTTTCTCACCTCTCTGTTCCTGGGTTAGTGGGAGATAAGCAAAAGGGAAGACAAATAAGAAAAACCTACAGGGTATTGGCAAACATCCAGCAGTTTTCCATATTCCCTATCACCATTCCACAGTGAATTTAGTGCAGTTTATTCTTCAAAGTGCTTTACTACTAATAAAATAAGAACTTCCATATGGGCAATTCTTCTAGGGTAATTCAAGTGCTGTCAGGTCATGTCATTGGTAATCTCATGATAATGTCACTGTTCTCTTGTATCTTGTTTCTTCTCCCTCTCCCTGTTCAGGACTCATTTTATACAGTTTGGTTTTTTTTCAATCTTGAATTGGGTTTAAGCAACCTGAATCTCTTATCTAGGAGAGAGTAATAGTAAGAGATTTCTCAGATGTAGCATTTCAGCTTTGGGTATTTGCATTGTTGAATCTGAAGTAATTGTTTCTCTTACCCATTGAGATGTAATTACAATCAGTAGCCACCCATTAAAGGTGTATGTATTTATGACAGTAATACAATAGGTTTGAAATGTTATGTAAGTTAATTACCTCTGCAGCTTCCCCTTTCCAAGCCAAATAGCAATTACATGTATTTTGGAAGTGCATTTTTCAGCTGGATGGAATGTATATTGTTTCCTGGTTTAATTTCAAATTTCATTTAGTCAAGTAACTGTTCTAAAACAATTCCTCTTAATCTATGTTACTTATCATGCTGCATAGAACTCTTTGACAGCAGTCTTATTCTTTTATCAGTCACACCTATCCACTGGCATCCACAAATTACTGGCTTTATTCTTACTTGTTAACAGATTCCAGTTAGTGACAGTATCCCTCTTGCTCCCTTCAGAGGGTATTTAAGGTTTATGGCACAATGGAAAAAGGGGGATAAACATTCTTCACGGGTTCCTAATGCTGCAACAAGAACATGCACTGATAGATATTGTGAATGAAGCTTTGTGCATGCTGTTGGAGTTACAGGAGATTCTGGTGGGAAGCAGAGGGGAAAAGAATTGTGATCTGCTGCACTCATCATGGAGGTCATACTTGTGGAGTTGTTGTCTTCCTTTTGCACCAGAAGGAGAGCAGTATTTGGGGTGGGGTTGATTTGTTATTTGTTTGGGGTTTGGTTGGTTTTTTTTTTGCTTTTTGCTCAGTGTCACTCCTATTTTTACAGACCTTGAGATTCGTACTGAATTTTTTTTGCAATTATGTAAGTAGTTAAGAATTTTTTAATGTGTGTTAGTACTTCAAGGAAATTATGTTTTGGGGATTGCTGAATGGAGACAATCTGGGCTCTTGCTTCTAGAAATGCATAAAAAGTCTGTGCTTAGTTGTGCAAGTGAGTGTCTGATTTCATCTCTCAAGGCTCAGTGTGGCCTTTTTAGCAAAGACAGAAAAAATGAATCTGGGTGTTGAAGTTCTCAGAATTCAGTGATTTTACTTTGGTCACTTGAACTTTCAGGACCTGGTGATGTAAGATCACAGGCAGATCCTGTTAGGAGGAGCTGAAATTGCTCTAGATGAGCAGGGCTTATTCAGTTTGGCATGGGACCTTTTTTTCGTTCCTAAGTCTGGAATTATGGAAGTTATTATAAAATATTCTCATTGCCTTGCTAAGTTTCTTGAGTCACTCAGTTCTGGAAACATGTCTATTAATTTATTTGCACAGGATAAACTAAGGTATATGTTAAGTGCCTGTGGTGATTATCTGACTTTTAATATTTTTTTGACTTTCAAAGATATAAACTTCAATGACTTGCTTAAGTCTCCACCAGTTAGTGAAGTTCAGTCATTATATGTATTCTTCTGCCAATTAGTAGATGTACATTGGTGCCAGTGTCAAAAACTGGATAGAAGCCAATCCAGGGCTCATTATCTCACCAGAAATCCTTGGTTGCTAATCAGCATTCAATAAAGATTAGAAAGTTCCCTACTGGCACTTGGCTATTAAATTCCATTTATACTGTTGCCCCATAAATACTGTAAATTCTCTTTCATTAGCAGACTGTTCACAAAATCCTTTGAAAATACAAGTTTCATTTGAGGATGACTGAACAAAATGGAATCCAATTAGGCTAGAAGACCCCAAACCTCCATAATTTCTCACAGTGTAATAATGCCAAAGTGATGCTTTTGAAGCTGTTCTGCTACACTATTTTCGAATAAATGTATGTCATTAAATTAGGAGGGCTTAGCAAGCTGGGATGCATGATAGTTCTGGTCTAAAGGGCAAAGATATATAGATGTCTATGAAGAGAGCTGGGATTTTGTCAGTTAAATTGCACCCATGGAGCATCGCTGCATTTGAAAAAACATTTCATTTCACAGCAGCTTTAGAATAAGATCAGTTTTCCAGCAGAAGCTACTAGTAAGCTTTTACACAGAGAAACTGGAGGGACACAAGCCCTTGTAGGTAGGATCTGTAGAGTTCATTTTTGTGAAAGCAATTTATATAGACTGATAAGAACACCTGAAACTTTTTCTCTCCTATAGTGTAAGCTTGGGAAGGGTGAGGATTTTAACTTGTTCCTGTTTTTGGTGTATGTAAGAACAAGCCTGCAGAAAGAGCTGTTAAAGGTGTTCATGTTTCTAAAGTGGTTAGGCTCTGGGGTTAAACCAAATGCCATCTGACTATGTCAGTCTTTGTGAGCATTTATCTCTAACCATAGTTTTCTATAATATTTGAAACACTTTTTGGAGATCAGACATAACTGAGCATATTTACTTGGTATCAACAACAGTGCAATGCTGAATTATATTGGCACTTATTTGCCATTGATAATCAAACAAGCGGTGCTGTCTTAAAATTTTCTGCAGAACAAATAGATTTCCACTAATGCCTTAATATTTCATTTCTTTTCTTTTGCTTTTCTGTTGTCTTCTCTGCTTACTCACCAATCCATCCTTGAGTTTCCTGTCCACGCTTTGGCCCTCAGGATATTTGAAATTGTTGAAAAAGTATCTGATCTTTGAGCTCAGTGCAAACCAATTTGGTCACATGTGAACATTTGGCAGCCATGCCACTGATACTTCATTTTAATTTCACTGAGGGAGCTATTTGTTTATTCTTCATAAAGGTATTTGTTAGTGTGCTGATAAATCTTTCTGTTTGCACTCACTGGGTGATGTGTGTAATAGCAGATCTGTCTTGGGAAATTACAGCTACACACTGCAGGCCATAGACAAGGAATAGCCTGGCGAGCACAAACAGTGCTAAGTACACCCTGCATGCAGGTGCTGCATTCCTCCACTAGTTCCTGTGCTGACCTACAGGATTGATCCTGTTCCTTCTTAATAGAAACCTTGAAACAAACAATCCATGTGCTTGCATCTGTCTTAGGGAAGGCTGTGCAGTACTGCTGAAAGAAGAAAGTAGTTTGGGTACAGAGTCACAAGGGTATTTAGGGACAGCATTTCTTTACTTAGGTGCAGAATTCTCGTTTAGTTTTTGTATTTGGACATGAAAACTACAAGAAAAATTAAGATAGAATCTATCCTCTCCCATAAACATGCTATAATTTACTATCACTTGGATATTTAGAAAGATAAAAGGACTGTTATTTTAAAAGTGTGCAGTTGCAACATGCAGGAGGTGATAATTATGCGTTTAAACATGTTTACATAATTAGATGAGCCACTAAAGATCTAATACACAATTGAGTTACTGTGGCTTAATGAGTTACCACATGACAACTGAATAAAACTACATGCTTTCTTCTAGCCTGTTCTAAATACAGACTCAAAAGAATTAATCGAAGTCTCTTTCACCAAGGTTTACACTTCACAGATTTATCTCATGTTTGTTACTGGCTAAGAGTGCACATCTCATAATTGCAGTGTGAATGTGTACAGTGTAATGTCTTTGCATAGTGAATACTTAAATCACAGAAAATTGATTCTGAGTTCTTAGGAGTGTTGTGTCTCTCATTTCTGGAGTGGATCAATTCAATCAGTATGTCTTTGTCTGTATGACAAGGTTTGTAGAAGCCGTGGGGATGTCATTAAATTTCTTCAATCACTACATCTATGTCCCTGAAACTTCCTGAATTTTTAACTTTGTTCTGCTATATTTTAGTTTATTCTTTAGGAAATGCTATTTTCCAATCCCCACCTGCCTTCCTTGCTCCCTCCTTTTTATATTGATTTCTATGCTAGAGACCAACTGAGAGTTCTCAGATTCAGAACACCAGCAACTATAGGAACAGGACTGAGAAAATTATATGCTTCCATTATCCCCATTTCATTAAGTTACATCCTTGTGGTGAACCAACTTTTTTTGGATCTCTAGATCATCTTCACCTTGTTTTGGGGGTACAGAGTGACTTTCCACTCATCTGAAATGAGGTCTGGGCAAGCAGATCAATTGGAGGAGCTGTTTTGCTGGTGGTGTCTCAAATGTTTTTCATACCATGCACTTTAGCAAAACCTCTTGCAGGAAGAAACTGATCAGTCCCAACAATTCAAAGAAATTAGAGCTGTTTAAATCTAAGCAACCTCTTAAAATTGAGCAATGTCAGATTCCCAGCAATGTAGCTGAAGCATTCAGGATGCTCTATGAAGACTGAAGGATGCTAGTCCTGTACAGTTTATATAATTCACAGATTTCCTACAAGGCTTAGAAGTACCAAATACTGCCATAAGAATGGTAAAGGCAATCCTAAGCAGCATCTGAGGGACTTCAAATGCATTTCTCTTCTTAGGCTGGGTTACCTGATGAGCTGTGCTGTTGGAATAAGGTCTGGTAGGTATCCTGAATCCTTGCTGTTAAAGAAAGTGTGCCAGCACAGGCTGCTGAGACTGATGTCGCTTGGTCACTCTGGGACCCAGCTGCACGTACCCCAAATCCCTTCTTCAACTTCCTTTCTGGCCTCTGAACCCTTGCTGAAGATCCCTCTTCTTGACCCTCTGAGCAAGTGTCTTGTGGCTTCGATAGTGAAGATGATTGTATACATCTTATTGCATATAGCAGACTGATCACTGTTCTTTCGGATTGTGCTTTCTTGTTCCCCACAGATAATTCAGACTTGATCTCAGCAGCATGTTTCTAGGGTGTAGTGTACTCTAGGCACATATAAGCAGGAAAACAAACTGGAATACTTCACGAATACTTTTCTCATGGTTACAGATTTATTGTAAATTATGCTGCCTCTGACAGAAGACTAAACTTCAGTGATCAGAGGGGCAAAAAAAAGCTCCATTAGCATTGGAAGATCTTGGACATCCCCTTGAACACTGATGGGCACACTTAACACTTCATTTCTTTATGTTAAAGTTCTCATGAGGGTGGCCACAAATTCCGCAAAGTCCTTGTAAGAAAGCACAGTCCCTACTTGCTTAGAGTGTGGAAACAATGTCTTCATTTTTTAGCTGTGCAGCAGTTCTTCCTACTAAAATGAAGGCACTAATATCATTTTGTAATCTTGACAGCAGCCACATACATAAATCAGAAGTATATTTCTTGATCTGCAATAAAAGACTGTGGAACCAGTCAGGCTGGGGGAAAAACCAGCATAAGTGAATCTGAGCATGATCCAGATCTTATGTAAAGGAAAACAAAGGGGTGTCTGCACAGCACAAAGCAGATACCTGAATTACCACCAGGGAGCTGCCAAGCTTGACTTGAGATGCACTGCTCTGCAAAGTCCTTCTCAACAAGGCTATTTAGCCCCTGTGGAGAGCTGCACTAATGTGATTATGTGACTTCTGCTGTGCAGGATTTCTTGCTCAAAGGTACCTACACAGGATTAGATCATATGGCATAGAAATACTGTTAAGGAATTACTTTGACTGTATCTGAGGATATGAAAAGCAGGTCAGTGTCCTTTAGTGCTTTCTGGAGCTCAGAGAAGAGCAATAAAGCAGCAGCAGTGTATGCAGTATGGGCATTCTGCTTTGTTTTGGATTCATCCAGTGAAATAAATACAAATTTTGACATTGAATTTGCTAGCACACCACCAAAAAAGAGACTCTCTTGCTCTACATGTTGAGGTATATGCTGTAAAAATAAAGCCTGTTTTTGTTATTTGAACTGGCTGTGGTAACACCTTAAGTGCTTTCAGAATCTTCAATGCTGTTTTATTTCGTAGGCTTGTGCCCACGTGGACTAGGGATTTTTATACCAAGCACCTTCCACCTTTCATTTATCAGCTTGTGTGGGTCACAAAAATGATTACTCATTCTGTCCTACACAAATAACATAATCTGTAATGATAGTGTCAGGAATCAGTGGCAGTTTGAGAAGTAGAACATGCTGAAGGAATATCTCTATTTCTTGTTTTACAATGAAATATGTGGTGGGAGGTAAAGTGGATCATTGTGTTCTTGTGTTTATTTAATGATAAGTAGCACATATAACAATCAACTGCTAGGCCTGTAAATAAGCCTATGACTTCTCAAGGAGCAGATAAAGACTGCAATATCACTTGCTTCAAATTCTGTTGCCTTTCTCATTCTGTAGGGATAGAGGTCACTCTCTTTCAGTGGAATTATTAAAAATACAAAGTGACTTCTTTCACTAGGAATAGGAGAATTTTGATGCATAGCTGAATTCCCTGCTTCAATTTAGAGATGTTGTTCTGCATTAAGTAATGACCTGTTTTCTGCTAATGACAGAAATTGACTTGGATTCTGTGCAAGAGCATTAATTCTATCCCTGCTTGAGATTTCCTCTGTGTGCATGTCCAACTGACAGATTAACAGAGTATAGTGCTAATAATTTTCCTTTTCAATGTAATGTGAATTATTTGTATTGTTTTATATATATATATAGCTTGTTATAACATCAATGTAGTGTATCATATGAATCTACTCAAATATATATATATAACTGTAACTGTAAAAATGTTAATCCAAGATAAAAGTCTGTAGATTCTGGAATGTCTGTATACTTACAAACATGTGTATGTTAAGCATACAAACACAGGCACCTTAAAAGGTTATGAAGTATATAGATATTGACTTTGTGAGTGGGTATGTGAATATCCAGGCTATTCAGTACATGAATTCATGTACTGAGTCATGTGCTGAGCCTACAGTCAGAACTGAGTATCTGAAGACAATAGAATGGCAGATGAAGGCTTTATTAGTCTTTTACAGCAGGTAGGCTTATGTTCTGCCCAGAAAAGACCTACACAAGTATATTTTATGTATAATCATAGGGTGGTCATCTTAAGTATGATCATACATCAAAACTATGAATGATACCATTGGTTTCCTACAGATTCTTGTGAGTGATTTGACAAGGAAGATATGGTACAGCATCATGCTATCTGTGAGCTTTTTCTCTTGCCCTGTGGTAATGTCATTCTGCTTCTAGTTCTGCTTGGACTCATATGCTAACTTTACTTCCATTCACATCAGCAGGAAGGCTAGTGATAATAATGCTAAGAATATATGTAGGTCTTGACAGGATATTAGTTTGTGTATGCACAGGATAAAATGAATGTAAGTCCAGGCTTTCAGCGTGTTAATTTTACTTGGTATTTGTGCAGGCTAACAAATTCCTGCTTCTGTTTCCACTTCTCAGACTTGCAAGCAATTAAAATAGTGGCAGACATCACTTCACTACATGTGTAATGAGACCAAATCAGGTCATAAGTCATTTGAGACTACACTGATCTATATGATTAGTCACGTGTGGACTAATGCTTCACAAATTTCTGAAGCAGTTTTGCAATACCTAGGGGGTGGCCACAGCCAGCTCATGGACTCTTGTAGAGGCTCTTTAATCAGTTGCAAAGCCTCAGCATCTTCTTTATCTAGCAATTAAAATTAGAATCCCCCAGAATTAGATTGGTACAAGGATTTAAAATCTGTACTCAACCTACAAATAGAAGTGGTGATGTCCCTAGCTGGTTTCTGGATGACAGAATATAATCATAAATTATTTTTTCTAATTTAGCAGTTCTATTTTTTCCTTTTTGGATTTTTTCCTTTTTTCCTTCTGGAAACAGGCAGGGTGTTTGCCTGTATTTTTTAATATTCAAATTTCAAATCTTGGAGGGTTTTAGCAATTCTATATGAGTAATGTGGTCCCTTCCTCCCTTCCCAAATATTCCTAAAAATGGCATTAGTGAAAATACTTTTTTTTTCAAGAAAAATGCCCTTGCCTGGTTTAAATCATAATCTGTTCAGACACTGCCTTTCTCACAGCCTGGGAGATGCTGATCACTTTTGCATTACACCATTACAATGTCATCCAAAGAGACAGCAAATATTGCAGATTAATGGTGCCAAAATTGAAGTAATTACTCTCTGAAAGTGACAGGCATGTTATTAAGGCCATATGGCATTGTACAGAGTTGCTGTAATAGCTAATTGGAAACAGCAGTATTTCTAGGAAACCAATGTTTGGAAACATATACTTGACTAAGAGTCTTAGTATTGTAAATATATGCACTCCTTGCCAGGAAACCAAGGAAACCACCTAGCCTAAGGAGGGAAATCACATCTCCTTTCTAGCAAGAGAAAATACTTGTGAGTTTGAGGTACAAGTGACATTTGCTATATCTTTTCTGGTCAGTTAGCACAACAAATGGGTGTTGTAACCCATAAAGGCAGGCTAGCTAATCTGTAAGAGTGTTTAGGTTTGTTTGCAGTCTGAGAGTGTGCAGTTATGTGTAAGAGACACAGAGTTACCTCTTTAATGACCTTCAGGGAAACCTCAGAGACCTCCACTCTCCTGGGCAGCTCGGTGAGCTAGGAGGATGGGGCAAGCCAGGGCAGCTTTGGATGCAGTACAGTTGTTTTTTCTGGCCTGGCTGTTAGCACCTGTGGAATAAATAGAAGTAACAGTAGTGAGCCTGCTTCAGATGGATCTTGTCCTGCTCTAAACAGAGTGCTGGACCTGGGAGTATTTTGTTAATGCTGTAATGGTGGAAATGCAGTGGGACTGTGATTTCCCCACTCTTCACAGCAAGTCTGACCTTATAACGATAGACAAACTAAACACAGAGGAGAGCTGAGTTCCTGCTGGTGAACAGAGCAGCCTCACACATGGGGCACCAGCACACTCCTCCACAAGATGTTTCTCTAAATTAAATTTCTCGTCTCTTCTTCATCTTTTGTAAATTAGACAGGAAGATGGAAATCTCAGGCCTGGATTTTTTTCAGTCTCTTGTACCTGACTTTAACCAAGGCAATCGAGGTAGCTGAGTGAATCATCCCTGTGCCCATGTCAGATTGGGCACCTGAGCTGATGCTTTTCCACTTGCAAATTGGGCTAGTTATTTAGCCTGGGAGCTGTGAGGATCATTTAACCACCATTTATAGAGTACAGAAGAGCTCATATGAGTTAGACATTTTATATTCACAGTATCTGTGACCTTGCTAGCTTATGTGCCTCTCCAGTCCTAGAAATTGGTTAGATTTTGAAAAGAGGAGGGGAAAAAAAAAGGATTTATAATATTATTTTCCATTTGTACTTGAATTCAAGTTCCTAAGTGGTTATTGTCTGTTGTCTGGGTCATCACATCCTGATTACATTCACTTTGAATCCAATCTGGTGATGTGTTGCTCAGAACTGAGGCAGAGAATAGCAGTTCTGTTCTTAATAAGTCAGAGAGGGGAATGAAAGCTTCCATTGGAAGTCTTTGCTCTGGTAGGACTTCCATGTAATGAGTAACACCACTGTTCCACTTGAACAGGTTGTCGAGTTAAATATGTTTCTGGGATGATGCTTCCGGCATAGCCTGCTTAATGCATATGCAATACATGTATTCAAGTAAAATAAAAATGAAATAAAATGTGCAGTGAGTGTGTGAGCTGGAAAACCTTATGCCATTTTTTATGACTAATGTTGATGAGCTTGGGTGTTAAGCTGTATTTCCCTAGAGCAGGAGGAGAGACCTCTGATGTTTAGAGTTGCAGCACTAGTACAGTCAGGGTTCCTGGAGACATAAACCAGAAAATGTAAGACTACATGCCTGTCCCCTTGGGGATAAAAGTGTGGCAGATGGACTGTAATTGTTCCAGCCTGAGGGCAGAGGAAGGACATATTATAGACTTCTTGCTTAATTCAGATGTATCTGTGGAAATAAATGGCAAAGCCTGTGTTGTAAGCTGTATGACAAAGAGCCTGACTTTGAAATCCAGAAACACTCAACTGAAGTGAAAAGCTCCACGGATATCTATGCATTTTGAACTTGTCTTTTTACAGGTGTGTTGATGTTTATTCTAGCTTTTAGCCACTGATAGAGATGCTCTTTTACAGCTAATCTATAGAACTCCCTCTAGTTGGGAAAGAGGTACAGCTGACTCTCTAGGAGCTTTTATGAGCCACAAATATGGGAAAAGCTCATCATATATAACACTGGTTTGCCTTGTCTGTGTTAGAGGATTTTAATGAGCAACTCCTATTGCTGAAGCTGAGGCTAATCCCTATATGATCTAAGAACCTAGGTTTCTATTTCATGGAGATAACTGCACAACACCCTCCTCTTCCATTTTGGTATGAAAAATGCTTGAATGAGGCAAACCAGCTACTGTTTACTGTTTAGCAGGTGAATTCTGTGTGTGCTGGAGGGCATGATGAGGTGTGGGGGGAACAGAAAACAAGATTGGAAGAGCAAGGACATCTGCTGCTTAAAGAGAAATCTGGTGTAATTGGAGTAACTGAAATGTGGCCAGTTCAGGAAATAGGCTGTAATATTACATTACCCAGATACAGAGTTTAAGGACAGGCAATTCTCACTGAGAAAGGAGATATGACAGTAAAAATGTGGAAGGACATTATGCTGAAAGCAGAATAACATTCACATGGATGGAAACTCAGAGGCACCTTGAACTTGAGGCTAAAGATTGAAAATGGTAAAACAATTATAATAGAAAACAATTACTGATCTCCCAGGGCTAGGTGAAAAGACAGATCAGGAAATATTTATGCAGATGGAAGACTGTGCTTGGGCTAGGACATTGATCATACAAAACTGCAATTACTCTGACATTGACTGGAATGAGAACCACAGAGGGACTTAGGAAGCTGAAGCTGTGTTTATTGACAGATTTTCTTTATCCTGCAGCTTGACAACCATCAAGATTAGAGGCCATTTGGAAAAAGTTACAATGGTAAAGTGAGGAGACACATCTGCTGAGGCCAGTGCTTGGGTTGGAATATTAGCTGAAAGTTAGGATGGAAGGAAATCGATGTTGAGTGTGAGCATGCTTCTGGTTTCCAGATGTGGGGAACTCTATGTTCTGTTGTACTCTTGGAGCATAACTTTCAGGTGAATTGAAGTGGATATCAATTTATTGGATGACATATGAAGTGGGTTTTGAGGCTGTCTGATCTGACCTAGGTTGGAAACAGAATCAGTGACCCTAATGGGATTTGGTTTTCTTTCTCTTAAACTTCTAAGAATATATAGTTGCTGACTAGGATGAAGGAAGCAGACAGCAGGTATCTGGCCAGCTTTTGTGAAGGACAAATGAAAAAGGAGAGTTGTGCCTATTAATTGGGGAATAGATTACAAAATATTATAAAATGGCAGGCCTGGAGCACAATTAAAATCACTATTTGCTTTGATTAGAGAAAAGGAAGAAACTCAGTGTTTTTAAAGGAAAATGTTTTCATCATGAAGAAGTAATGAGAGATCCTAAGTGGAGACTGGTTGCATCCACAACTAGCTGAAATTGGACTGGCTTTTGTAGATGCACAAGAGTTATTACTAGAAAGCTAATACCTGTCCTCCAAGCTCCACAATGACACAGGCTGTGCTAATGTGACTTTTCAGCCCCTTGGCTTGAAATGAAGTTCAGCCAGCTTGCTTGGAGCACACACAGAGCACATTCATGTTTACTTGCAAAATACTTTCTTGACATAGTGTGATCCAGAATAAAGCTATCAGACTTAGGGTGTATGTAGTGCTTCAGTGCAAGCCTGGAGGACACTCTAACCTTGAGGAGACTGGAATTTATATGTCTGGGGGATGGAAGATAGGGTGATAGGGAAATAGCTAATGCCAGCCTGCAAAAAGACAATATGATTAGTTGTTCTGTCTGGTTAGTAGAAGTTTAGACTGACAAGGCAGGGATAAATATTTCTTTGGTGAGGTGCAGATGACAGCAGTCACATGACTCAGACCACTGAAACCATAGCATGTACCTATAGAAAATAAAATGACAAAGATACAAATATTCCAGCAGTCCATAATTACATAATCTGTACTGCAGAAGTCTTTTAAAATCCACAAGACCTAATTTAGAGAAAAAGACCTTTGCCTTTTCTTACATAGACATACCATTGCTGACTAACTGGTGGTGCATATTTGTAATGATACAATGAATATTTGATGTAAAAAATGTGTCTCATGGGAGCTTCTGCAAGCTGTTTACCAGGGAAGTTCATCATTACTTTTGAAACACTAACTCTTTTGAATGGACAAAGAGGGACTGTTATATTCCTCCACTCATTCTGCCAGATTCTTGGTTGGTAAAAAATCAGCATGTATCTTTTGGATTTAGATTAATGGGGCAGCATCAATTATACCACACATGCATCTGTCAGGGTAATTTAATAAAGTTATAGCACTTATATTTCCAGAATAAATATCATTTTGTAATGTGAATAGCAATAATACTTTTAAATAGCCACAACAAATTCACTATATGTTTTAGCAGTCCTATCTGGATATTCCCTGTGTAGAATATTCATAGACTTTGAGCAAAGTGAGGGGAAAAAAACCCTTCAAAAATTTTTTTGCACATACGCTTTTTGCAGGTCAAAGAGTAAGAGCTTCATGCCTAGGCACAGAATTCCTACTGCTGCTTCCAGAAGGTAAGTTCAGGAGTGCTGTGAGTAGGGGGTGAAAGGGTTAGCTGAGACTGAGGCAGAAGAGGGTTTATGAATCATAGCCAGGGTACACTCTAAGCATAGCGCAATAATTGATGTGACCTAGCTACAAAGTTAGAGGGAGGGAAGAGGGACACAATAAGAAAGGGCAGTAGCATGGAGGAGTGCTGCTAAACTGCATGTTTAGTCACAGTACTGGAAGAAGGATATTGTGCATTTCACTGTGGAGGTGCCTGGGGGGAAGGTGGTCTCTTCTGCATATTCAAGTTCTTTCTGATGTACAAGCTTTTAAGCATATTTTAACAAATAACATTAACATACAGCTGCTGAATGCCAGCTAGAAATGTGTTGTTCTTTCTGCAATATGCAGATGTGATTAGTGCTAAAAATAATACCTAACAGAAAGCTCTGGGAACTATATATCTTTCCAATAATTTGTCTTTCTTTTAGACACCAAAGAAATAGTAAAAATAGTCACAGAAACAAGAACACAAGCTTAGCTGTGTTCTTTCTGTTATCAATGTAATTTTATTCACTTAGCTCTAGCAGGCTGTTTTCTGAATTTCTTCCCCCTCCCCTAAATGCCTTGTCTTCATTTCTAAATATATTTTTTGAGCTTTCTTTTTTAATGCAAAAGGAATTACTGCCATCTCCTGGCCAAGACACAGAGAATAATGAACTGCCTCCACCCATTTGTGAGCTGTACAATCACCCCCCTGCCTGGAAGCAGGGGTTTTCAATAAGGATCCCCAGGGCTTTGGTGCAAACCATTCTGGCATGCTGATTATACCAGTTATTTATCTGACCATTCAGAGAAAAATGGAACATTTAACTCACTGTAGGTTGGCAGCCAGGTCCAATGGCTCCTGCCTAGTCCAAGATTTGTACCATCGTTGGTGTAATGCTGAACAAAGACTAGTCAATTATCTGTGCTGTAAAAGAACAACAATTTAAGCATTCTTTCATTAGACAGTGTCTTAGACTTCTTCAACAATACCTCTTACAGATCAACATAAATTGTGCCTGTACTTTTATTTTTGCTTCCAAAATGACTATTCCAGCATAGGCCATTCAAGAGCCCATGAAGTGCTAAAGGCACAACTGAATGTCATTGGTTCCTCTGTCCTGGTTTTGGCTAGGATAGAATTAATTTTCTTCCTAGTAGCTGGTACAGTGCTGTAATTTGATTTAGTATGAGAATAGTGTGGTGCTTAGTTGCTGGTTGGGGTTAAGCCACAATGTCTTCTCAACTAGTTATGTATTTCCAGTAAATGTCTTATGTTTTCTTTACCATGTAAATATTCCTGTGACTGCACGTGCAAAGGGACAAAAGGATTGCCTTTCACTGGGAACAGTCGTTTCTAGAAGGCATTTCTATTTCCACCAAGAATCCAATCTTTGGTATAATTGTATCTTTTGTGATCTTTCTTCATCAGAAAGTTCTTACATGTAAGCCAGCTTAAACATTGTATATTGTGGTGTCTGGAAAAGACTCGTAAGTAATGAGGCAAATCTGGAAATTTCCAGATTTTAAAGAGTTTGGCTTGTGTTTTATAAAACAAAAAAATCTTTAAAGAATGATGCTGGAGGCCTGCAGCCATGCACAGCATTTGACTTAGTTTAGCTTCATTGTGCTTGTTCACATCCTTTCTGTGCTCTAATTCCACAGCCCTTTCAATGGACTCTGCATGCAAGAAAAATTTTGGCCAGAAGTTGACACTCCTTCTCAATAACAAGACTAAGAACAACATTTAATCTCATTTTTTGTTATTGATAGTTTTCATTCATATTTACAATGAAGTGCAATAGTCTTTTATTCCCCACTGGGTAGTCTGTGAGACTTTCAGGATAAAGGACTTTGTGTTTAATGGTTTTCATGATGTTCTTAGAGAGCAGAGAGTAATTTATAGCATTCTTTCTCATACTCAGTAGGCCTCTGCTCATCCCATTAACTGTTTCCAGTAAACAAATGATCTTGGAGCATTTTGTTATGCCCTGAAGATGCACATATTTATATCATTTGTATTAGCCAAATGTTCCATAGTGCAAAAACTAAATGCAGCAGGAACAGATCATTGTAAATCCTATCACCAGGAAATCATTTAGAAGAAATCGAACCTGACCCTGGTAAATTTGGGTGGTGTTTTTTTTATTATCTTCAGTAGATATACAAGATGAATACAGATTAAGTCTTTGACCTGTCAGTGATATTAAGCCTGACAACAGCAGACAGCAAAGCAGGAATGGTAGCAGGTTTAATCATGGATTTTGCCCACATTCAGCAGACTAGCAGGGCATTCATTTCAGATGCTCATAAGATTATTCTTTCATCCCTATGAAATCCTTTTGCTGCTTTCTGGTTCACTGACTGCATCTGAAGATAGTTTCTGATCTGATGTGGTGCCACTAACAAAGGAATTCTCTCTGGATCTCATCGGTGGTAGAAATTCCAGAAGATTTCACTTCTAACCTAGTGATTGTTTTTTAAATTCACTTTAAAAAACAAAATTTGCCAACCTTGCTAGTCTGGGAGTCAGTGAAAGATTGCATTTGTTTTCCTGTTCTCTTCTACTGCACCCTGCTTTTCTCTTGGTCAAAGGATGAAACCAGTGAATACAGAGACAATTTTCATCCTAATAGGTTTACTGTCAAGACCATATTTTTCTGAATCTCCAAAGAGTACAGGGCCATCTTCTAGAGTAGGGCTCCACACTGTTCCTTGCTACTGGAAAAGAAATCATTATTGTTATCATCTTTTCACAGGGTCCTTCACTGGTCAAACCCCCTCATCTCCTCTCATTTTCCTTCAACTTTCCCTCCCCTCTCCTGAGGTTTAAAACTGAAGGTCATGATCACTACGCAGATGATGATGGATGCTGTCTGGTGACAGTTTTCACTGTGCCTTTGGTGGGGCACAAGCAGAGCTGACAGGGTAGGTTAGACATCTGTCTGCTCATTGTGTGTTTTATCACAAAGTCAGCCCAAGTTTAACAAATAGCATTCAGTGGTGGGATAAAGAGAGCTCTCTAACTTTGTACTGAAGCAGATGAGAAGAGCTGCCATGAGCTGTTTGTTCAGGTGTAGGCCTCTGAGCTGCAGCAGAAAGGGTAATCACCTAGCAATGGTAACATCCTTACCTGCCAGCAGCCTTCTTCATAGCAATCATAGTGCCTATGGCTGTACCTCTCAACTGCCCACCAGGAATATGCTTTCTTAGGTACATCTGTGTCCAGAGTTGCAGAAAAGTTAATGCCAGATTTTACTAAAGTACCTCAGAGTGAAGCACCCACCATGGAGAAGGCAGTGCAACTGCTCATTTCTCCCCAAAGCAGACAGCCTGCTGCCCTGCTCCTCACTGCCTGCTTTCCTCTGTCACCTTGCACTGATTCACTGAACCTTGCTGTGAGCTGATTCAGCTTGCTAACTGAGCAGGAAAGGCACCAGCAAAAGAATGAATAGATTTCTGCTGAGTTAGCAAGTTAAATCAGCTCACAGAAAAGTCAGATGAGTGCCAAAACCAGCATAGGACTGGGCTAGAACTGTGCAGCTGGACCACTTCTTTTTGGCTGCAGCAGTGGCTCTCCATGTACACTGTGTACCTTTGCTCTTAGGCAACCAACCCATTTGACCTTGCATTTAAGCATACATTGACTGCATTGCCAAGCAGCATCTAGAATCAAAGGAAGGGATTTTCAGGGAACTAAATTAAAATAATGGAAATCTGTTGATTTCCTTAGAAGTTTTATCTGGGGAAAGACTAAACAAGAGCTCAGGATTTCATTGTTGCAGGGCATGTCAATCACATGGCTGGTTGCCAACCAATCTCTTCTCCCTGTCATATGTATGAAGTGATGATGTTTTGTGGTTCTGCAAAGGCAGTTATTTATTAAAAATCTCTTCCATATAAGATAGAAGGTTGTGAAGAAACTGTAAAGTAATGAATATTTTTCTATTTATAATCTGGCATATTTTCATCTTTGTTCTACAGCATCCCATATTAAATCATCCTGCAGCACTTACTGCAGGCCTGTGTACATGGTGAGCTGAAGGCAGGGAACCAAGTTCTCCTTCCCATTATACTGATTGTAATTTCACTGCTTTCAGTGGAGGCACATTTTAAAAACAATTAGCTAAAAGCTTTTTAGGTACTGTTGATGGGATTCATCTGTAGGATTAGCTATTGATCCTTTAGCAGTGATTTTAATATCAAATGATGATTCTTCCTGTGAGGAAGCTGGCTTAAATGGGAAAAAATATATCCTGATATGGTTTTGTTAAGCAATAATATTTTCTATGGTATTTTCAATCAGGAAATGAAATAATTTCTCAGTCTTCCCTGTGGCAGTCTCATGCTCTTCACTGTTTTGTGGAAAAGGGAAAAAAAGAATGAGGTGATTAAAACATAACATCCTCTTTTAACCCTGCTCTTTCTGAGACTTCTGCCTTTCTCATTATTTATTACAAGAGTTGATGAGCTGTAAGTGATTGGTAAGAGAGAGAATAGATTATGCACTTAGCTTTATATCTGACTTAGTTAATCTTCTAAAATGCAATTTATCTGAGTACTAACTGTAGGGAGTTTAATGGAACACAGGGTTAAAGTGAGAAACTGGAAACAGATGCTCTCTATCAAAAGGCCAATCAATAACTGAATAGTTTGACAATCCCAGACCTCTGCCACTTTAATATAATTGGAGTGTATGGAAAAGACATTAGATTTCAGCACCTACTAGCATCAGCTTCCATTATTGGTGATACTACTCTGGCTGTGTTCAAGCCATACTGTTGCAATAACTGAAAGGAGTGGGAGTAGAGGGTTCTGCTGTCTTTTAATCTGTTTTGAGGGGTTTTTCAGCTTTTCATAGATTGCAGTTTGCTGTGTATATTGGTTTAGGGACAAATATGGAGCCTCTCAGTATGTTTGGAAATTTTTATGGGTTGGTCTCACTAAAACTAGTGAGACTGAGCATGTTTGGAGCTAATTATGGGGAGTCTCTGTAGCAGTCCATCATCTGTGGCTTCTCCAGATTAGCAAGGGGGGAAAAGAGAGGTGTTACTGCAGTGATATTATGCAACAAATCATGTAAGTGACATAATGTGCAAAAAATATATGAATAGTGAAATTAATTTTTAATAATCACTCTTAATAGTGATCATTTGGTTGTTATTGATCACAGATTGCTTTCCAAAACCAATTTCTGGTGACTGCTGGGAGAGATTCTCTTGATTTCCTCTGGTTTTCAGAGGTAAGAAACAATTTCACATCTGTACTGCAGTAGAGGGTATCACCAGGAGGATCAGCAAGTGGAAGCTAGTTACAACTAACTTACCTGCTCTATCATTACAGGGTTAGCTAGCATTTGGCTATTTTGAGAGGAGAAAAAGCCTGCATGGACTGTGTGATGATCACCAGCAACTTTCTGGAAGCCATAAGCAAGGTGGCTTGGCCCAGCAGAAGTTTCAGGCTGAGGAGGAGATTTAATCTTATTCTCTCCTTTGCTATCTTATATGGTAGTTGACCTTCTCTATATTTAATTTCTCCACATGCAAAGAAGGATGAGGATATTTATCAGCCAGCAAATGCACAGCCTCTGCAATTGTTATGGGTTGCTAATGCAGAGGTATGCTGAAATTGTAGCTTTCATTCCATTACTAATTGGAAACTGGAAATTTCTTGGAACCTTCATCAAAAAGAGACATACAAAGTGGGACTGTGGTTTTGTAAGTTGTGGCTACTTGTCATAAAGTCTTTTCCCCTGCCTGCTTTTATAGCTGAAAAAGGTTGTTGAAACCAGCAGGGTTTTTACTCACTGCTGCTAAATACAGATATTTCCATGAGATGTATGCAAGGTATTTTACAATTTTCTGAGTATCCATGAATAAAACTTATCTAGTAATGAGGAATTAAGCTAAAAATATGTGGTTTCCTATGGCTTTTTTTCATCACTTTGAGACCAGCCCCTGATGAGACTGGTCTCAACCATCAAATTAAGGCAGATTCTAAACAGTATATCTGATATTTTCTAATGGGAAAAACCCTCCAAACTAAAGGAAACTCACTAGATGCAGGGAGAAGCCCAGAGCTTCTCAACAGGAAACTTTTTGGGGTATATACAGAGAGGAAGGGCAGGAGGAATGGTCAGTGAATTCAGAGTAAGGATGGCTCAGTGGTCAGAGAAAGCCTAAACTCCTAGGAAATGGAGTTATTTCAATGCTGCAAAAGAAACTTCTTGTATGACATGAGGCATATGGCTTGCATGCAGATTCTCAAGGCTCTTCAAAGGTGTTTGGAGAACTAATCCATAAGAATAATTTTTGTAGTGTTTAAGAGTCAGGGGCACCACAGAAATAATAAGAGTTTCTGCTATGCTTTCTTACCCCTTCCTAATAAGTCTATTGTTCTAGTTTCTTTGATTGACACAGAACTCTGAACTAGTGTTTCCAGGGAATGGTCCACAAAAACTCTGATTTTCCAAAGCTTGAGTATCAAATTTAAAGCCTGACTTTGTACATCCAATTGCCTAACAATTTATTTCAATACTCTGCAGTTACTGATACTGAATTTTTGTTGCTATTTGATCACTTAATCACTCATTACTGCAACATTTTTCTGCAGATATTTTCAATTGCCTTTGGATTTTGTTATCCTAAATAATATTTTATAACTTGAAATTTTCCCACAAGACTATTTACCCCTTTTTCAAACTATTAGCCAACAAGTCTTGGCAGATCCCAAGACAAATCTGAGAAGTGTAGTGCTGATCATACCCATCCTCTGTGAAAACTGCCATTTGTGTCTTGTCTTTCAACAATTTTAATCCAGTCATTTCAGTTCAAATTGAATCTCTGAGACTTTGTTCTCATTTCCCATCTGTACAGCAGGGAAAAATTGCTTCCTACTTTATAGGGATGCAGTGGATGTAAATACATTCCCATATGATTGCAGGCTAGTCAGATACTGCAGTCAGAGGAGAAGCAGATCCAGCAAGTGCTTGATCTCACCCCAGAGCTGCCAATCACTCGGACTAGGAGCTGGGAGGCTGTCCTAGGTCTGGTAATATAGATAACATCCTTAGTGAGCAAGGAAGGAAAAGGTTTATTCCACTGCAGCAGAATGTCAAAGGTAGATGTAATAGCAGCATCTTTGGTCAAGAAGATGCCTAACCAAAGATTAAATACCAGATCACTAGTCAATATAGCTCTCTGTTGACTGTTGGTGGCAGAAGTTTCAGCTGAGACACTTGGTAACCTGTAAAGCTGGAGGAATATGGTGGTGAACAAGGATTGGTTTGTTACAAGTAGTAGGTGTAAAAAGCCAAAAAATGCTGAACAGTTGGCAAACTTTTGTTCTGAACTTAGTAATTATCTCCTCTTTATAAAAATCAGTGAACCACACCATGGTCTAGACTGCATCTCAGAACCCTGCTGTAATTCTCTAATGAGAAATATTAATAAATGTGGTCCATAAAGCACTTCTGGCTAATGATGTTATGCTGGCTTCTCCTTTTTATCTCCATCTGTTAAACTGCTTTAAAAGGCAACTAAATGGCTTTTTAAAGTTAGATTACTTTAAAAGGTAAAAATGCTTCAACTGTTTTCCTAATCTTGCCTTCCTGTTTGAGCAAAGTCTTTTAGATAGCTGAACTGATGATATTTTGTTAATAAGAGAATGCATGGTGATTTGTGAAATAGTACATCCATGGGAAAGAATTTGCTGAATGTTTGGTCCACACTGTTTAAAAAGTTAGAATCTTTTGTTGGGTTTGAGTAATATACTCAAACCTGTTGGTTGTTGCTGGGTCTGGGCTATATACACTCTACAGCACTGTGATTCCACTGGATTTATGGAATCTACATGTAATTTAAGCCAGAGAAGGCAAAAAAAAGAAGGTCCAAGGTTTGTTATTTCTTGCAGCAAGACACACTGTGTTGTACTAGCTATAAAATTGCTTATTGTTTCAGAAAACTTCAACAAAACCCCCTGGAAAATAAAATAGACCTTAGTTCATGTGGGATCAGAGATAAATGATGCATCCTTTCCAAATCACTCTTTCCAAGCAGCACGTTCATGTGATAGCTTCATTAACTTTCATGCAATAATTCACAGATAAATTCCATCAAAAAAGCAAGTATTCAAGCACCACTAATAATATGAATTTGATTTTTGCACATTAAAACTGTGATGAAGCCATACTAATTATTTTTAATTATCTCAAGATGAAAATACGTCACTCATGTAAGTAATTATGTAAGTAATTTAAAGCTGATTAAATAATAATGATTCCTTGCTCATTGCCTTCTAAGTGCTTATAACCAAATTTAATTTTAAGCAGGATCAAGAAAATAATCACTTGATTCAAACATTAATTACTAATTTTAATCCTAATTCATTAAAAACAGACTTTTTTTTTTTTTTGCAGACTCTGCAGGGCATTAATTGACATTTTACAAAATGAGTCATTATTTTGGCATGGAGAAGTATTTTTTCAGACAGTGAATCATGACTACCAGAAGAGATTGTTAAAGAGCTCCAAGGGAGCTCTGACTTCTTAGCAAATCAGCTCTATTTAGTGGCAGTTCAGCTTCTCCAGGTTGACTGGAAAAGTACTTGTAACTCTGCTATTCACAATGGCCAGGAAGCTGCTACCTACCTTTAATTACTGGCAGTAGAAGAGTAAGCTAAAGTATCCTAAAGCAAATAAACAGCTTTATTGAGACAAAGTGGAGCAGGATGAGAACAGTTTAGATTGGTTTAGAAGTGTAAGAATCAGGTTTCTTGCCTTCTTTCCCATCAAATTGGAAATGGATAGAGAATCTGAGCCATTTGCTCAGGTCTTGGTCCTGGAATGTGTAGTCTTACAGCTATAGAACTGGCTTTATTGTTTGTGTTTTTCTTCTAGCTTGTCTAGAATAGCTAGCCTCCTTAGTTGGGGATTGGGAAGAACACCAACACCCTCCAAAAACTTGAGGAACTTCTGGATTTTAAATTCCTTTAGGAAAGGGCTATTTTTTTTTTTATACATAACTATGAAGAGTTGAACCCAATGGCTAAGTGGTCCTATACGATATATTAAAGAAAATTACATCAATATATTGGTAATTTTCCTGATAGTAGATTTTAAGCCCAATGGCATTATTATAACCACTATGTAACATACTGGCTAGCATAAGCCATGGAATTTACCTCTTGTTCCTGTTGCTAATTCAGTAGTTCAATTTTGCTTACTCCAATTCTGTACTTGGTTAAGTCTCAGGTGGTCAGGGCTCTACCTAAAGGGATTGTGCTATCATTTTATTGAGGATACCTTTAGGAACCTTTCTTGTTCAGCCTACCTTTTTACACTTACCAGTTTCACCTTTCTCCTCTTTTTGCTCCTCAGAGAATCCACTTTAATCACCTGCAGAACTGGACATAGCTTCCATGATTGGAAAATCTGCAGAACTACACTTTGAACAAAGAATCATTTAAATTGTGAAGGAAAACCAACCAAAAGGTACTTTTTGTTCTTTTTGCTCCATAGAGAAGGTGTATTTTGTACTGACTCAGAATGCTGTTAGCCATTCAGTAGAACTTGGGATAAAGAGAATGCAACTGAAAATAGGAGCAGAAATGTGCAATGCGGCAAACATACTGTCCAAACTTTATCTGTCTTTGCATAAATGTAATGACCTAAAATGGAGGGAGGGGATTCACATTTTATTAAAGCTATGTAGATATCAACAGATAAGCCTGGAGTAACTGTTACTTGTTGCTTAACAGGGAGTAATCAGGATGTGTTTGTTAAACTGTCAATGTGAAAAAGAACAACCCATAACAAGACAGGCATTTATTTTAGTAGAAAGCTATCTGTAAGATGAGAACTGGTAATCACTGAAGAGCACTCCCAGTCTTTTAATGAGCACAGGACAACGATAAAAAAAATACAAAAGTTAGAAGTAGCACTGAAGATTAAGTCCATATGTCAGCTCTAGCAAAAACCTGTAGTGCCTGGGTGGAGACTGGGCAAAGAGGACAAGTACTGTGTCTTGCTCCCAGAATTTCCTCTTGCATACTTATTCCCCCAGGAGGTGGACAGCCACTACCCTGGCAGATTTAAAGTCTAGGTCCCCCTGTAGGGAAGGTTTGAAAGCAAGTGGTCTCTGGGGTGCCCTAGTCCTGGTCTGGTTGGGCTGCAGATGAAGGGAGCAGCTGGTGAGCTGAGAGCAGACAGCAAGCGCAGCCTGCAGACTTTGTCAGCAGCTCTGCAGCATTGCCCTTGGCACTCCCAGCAGCAGCAGCATGCCTCTGGGTGAGCCACTGTTACTGGTAGCTGTACAAGGAAGAAGAGTTGCCAGAGACCTTCTTAAAATAGTGCCTATTGCTCTGAACAGGGATTACTTACACTCTCTTGCCCTGCTGTTCCAAGACAGCAAAGTTGTACTTCACATGACTTCTGTGTAGGCCCTGGATGGGTTAGTACTGGGAGTACAAGTTCTTGTTTTGAAGATGTCTTGGTACTACTTGCTTTCTGCTCAGACATCTTAGGAGTCCAGATTATTGGATGTGCTATCAGGGCAAAGAACTGGCACAGTCCTAGTCCTTGCCCCTCATCTCACTTGAACAGTCAAACAAGAAAAATGCAGATATCTCAATTGATTTCCAATAAGCAAGCAGTTAATTCCTTTTCTAGTGACTAGCTGATTGCCCAGGTGATTAGGATGGAAGGAGAAAGCAGGCTGGAAAGAAAGCTAGTCAGTTCATCAGTGAAAAGGAGAGGAACATTATAAAAACTGGTGCTGATAAAGTAGGAAATGTTAGGCTCTTGGTGGGTTGAGAAATATTGGACTAGGGATCCTAGTGGAGACTATTTCGGTGTCCCTTTCACAATCTGCTTTACTCTCAGAAGGAAAGCTTACTAGTTGAGGTCTCTGTTTCTTCATTTGAATCCTTATGCCTATTTACCTTATTTTTCTGATTTTCCTCTTCTTCCTATGTAGGAGTAGTTGCCTCTGAAACAGAATACTAGCTTCTAAAACTTAAGGCATGACCACACAGCTCTGTGTAACTTGTTAGGAACACATGCACCAATTGCCTTACTCTCTCTGTCATTTTGTCCAGCATGAAATATTGCTTGGAGAGTAGCCCATTATTGCTACTATCTGTGCCATGTTGGCTTAATTTGTTTCTCTTTGGCTTCTGTCCCAGTGTCATATATTCAACTCTTTTAAGGCTGAAACAGGTCTCTTGTTCAGGAGCTGCAGAACCAGTAGCACCTCTTAAAGTTTCTTGCAAGTGAAGTGGAAATTAAACCACTATTAAAAACTAGAGGCCTGCCTTATAATAATATTCAGGCTACAAGACTTTGAGGACTTAGGAAATTTGAGAGGGTGGTTTTGGCTATTAACCCAAACCCAATATATCTCAGCATACAATAATAGGGCAAAACAGAATTCTTCTTGAATCCCTCCTTTGACATGTTTCTCTCTGTTGCTATGAAGAGAAGGAAGTACCATGATCAGAGGCATGGATGAAGGGACTTAACTCTTGTGTTATTCTTTTCTTTCTTGGAAACCTATTGAATCCTTTCAGGTGTGAAGACTTTATCTCTTCAGTTGATTCTTTCAGTGAATGTAAAGTCTCCCCAAGTGTAAGTCCCTGGATAGACAGGAAAATGAAGAGTTCCCATTTTAAAGAGAGAGCTGAGAGCACTGACAAGCAGAATGCAGCATCAAAGGCAAGAGGCATTCACGAGCACAGTAAGGTGATGAGGTATGTCTGGCTGTCCAGAACATCCTCATTCTGACTGCTGGATTGCCATCCACTTGATGCAACATATACACGAGGGAAATAATGCATGTTGTAGCCAATTTTGGTATCCTGTCTAACTGTGAGAACACAAAAAGCTGAGTTTAATACTCTGAGGGAAAACTCAGGACCTGTCTCAGTTTGATGGCCAAGGGAAATTTTAGATGCACAGCTGGGGGAATCAAGGGCAGCAATCCATCTTCCTGGCTATGTTTTTTCTCTCTTTTTGCAGAGGAGGGGAAAGATCTAGTTCTTTAGCTCATGCCCTATAAAGACAGAATGCAGCCTGCACACAGCAGGAAAAGAGCTCTTTTAGTTGTCCTCTGTCCCACAAAACAAAAACAAAAAAAAGGGGACTTGATGATCAAATAGTTTTGGTTTGTTGAGTTGTTTTTTTTTGCTTTCCCATTCTTCTTGAAGTTCAAAAGATTCTGCTTAAAGCAACAGCCCAAGTATTTTTAATAACCTAGCAGAAATGTCCCTCTCAACCTTCCAAATCCAAGAGTGCTCTGAAGCCTGTCTGACAGAAAGCCACCATTGTGGCCATCTGGCCAGGGGTTCCAAAGGGCTTCATTTCAGCTCTGACAGACACAGAGCATTCAGCAAACCAAACACACACAGAGCAGCAATACTAAAAGTTACAAAATAGATTAGATAATGCAACATAGAAAGTTAAACAAATTATATTAAGACTTTTATCTTAATGCCAAATACACATGCTTAGGGAAAAAATACAGAAACATGCAGAAAAATAGAACACTATTAGTACACTAGAATCCCTCAAACTTCACTGGGCAAACTCTCTCAAATAGGCTGTACATTTTTTTCTTTTTACAAAACATTTGAAAATGCCAATCCTATAAGCGGATATAAAAATATTATCTCTGGAATATTTTACTAAATCCATGAAAAGTTATGTTTCATGCAAAAACATACTACACAACTCATGTTGTTCCAGAAGGTCCCCCTGCCCAGACAAGTTAACTGATCTCAGGTGCAAAGTGGGCTGTAAATGCAGCAGCAATCTTCCTTGAGCTCCTATAGCTGATCATCAGTTAACTTCTAAAAGCCTTTTAAATTTGGCCTAACCTATGGTCAGACTTCTGTGGCCATTCCTACCCTTTGTTAAAAAAGGTCCTTTGAAAGAGTCCTCTGTCCTCAATGAATTATCACTTTGTTCTATGGCATCATACTAGTGCAGTGATTTTAATCTTGTGATCTTGGCTCATCTGGAAATCTCTGTGAAAGGTTAACTACTAGAAGCAAACCTGTTGTTTCAAGATAATCAGGTCTTGTTAATTCAATTCTAAAGCCAGTGTAGGCTTCAGAATAACCCATCCAGCTGACTGAAGTCCAAGTACCAAGACATCTTTCTTCTGGCACACTTGATTGCAAGAGTGCATCAGAACCTGACTCTCAGGATGTATATATGTGTAACATATATAATATGTATGTATATATTCTCAGGGTGTCAAGACAGATAGCTACTGCAGACTCTGAGTGGCAAATCTGACCTTTGTAGTTGAACACTACTGCTACACAAACACTGGATTTAGATAAAAATTGGGGAATTTGATTGATCAATGATCTTATCAGTAGGTCTCTGTGCTAGGCTTTTGTGAATAAGCTGGTTTCATCAGCTGTTTGTTGGTTTAGGGTTGGTTGGGGGTTTTTTGCCTCTTACCAATGGACAATGACCAGGTGCTTAGAAGCTGTGTTAGACATTTATAATGTCAAGAGTTCTGACAGATGAAATAATGTATATGCTGTTAAAGAAGTCGGAGTGTTTCACATTGCTTTAACATTGAAATTCTTGCTGTTAGGCCTTAGTGTTTTATATCCTCAAATCATTTTAGAACCATGAAGTAATTAGTGCTCAAAATATTCCCAAATTAGCGCCATTTGCTGATAAGAAAATGATAGAGGGAAAAGGATTTGCCAGAGTCCAGGAGGACTTTAAAATGTTTGTTTGTTTCAATTCTAAATAGAAATGAGAAGTATATTTGTCTAAATGTGTAGTTTCTCATCTAAAATCCCAGTATTTCAGTCTGCAAATGAATACTGCAATATGCTAACAGATAGCCAAGGCCTGAATTTGAAAAGCAGTTTACTCCTTTGCAAATGCTATGGACAAAGCAGGGATTGTTCACACCATCTCCTGGTACAGCCACTCAGGGCTGGAATGGGAAGGGCTACCTTGTGCACTCAGAGGCACCACTGCTTCCTGTAAAAGTTGTTTCTTTGTTGTCAGATCCTGATAATTGGAGTGGTGGTAGTTGGAATTTTCTAGGTTCTAGAGCAATTTTCAACCAATATTTATCCCTGATGGTTTGTACTCTTTTTTTTTTAGTCCTTCTGGTTGTATTTATGTTAAGATTGATCTGTTTTTACATTTCTCATTATTCTCCTTTTATAAAGACACCAGTTGGAGTTGTGTCTTAGTCTAAATGAATCAAGCTCTCCTGGTCTTATGTTGCAGAATTGTATCCACTTTATTGCTATCATTCTAGTATCTTTCCTCAACATCTAGCCACTGCAATTTCACTTCATTTGGCCTCTGTACAGTGGCTTGAGTAGTCTGTCTCCTAGTGCAGGCTGAGTGTTCCTGATTCTGTCAAATTGCATTGTCAGGGTGTGACACACTCTTTAACCAAGGTCCTTTTATCACCAGTGAACAAGAGGTAGAGCAAAATGCTTTAACCTTCAAGTGCATGAGCTAATATTTGCACTATAAGATTTTATCCCATTCATTTAGTCCCCTTCAGTGTTTGAAGTCCTCCAGGGTGTTTTTTGTGTGTACCCTGATCCTTCTCTAGATCAGTGCCTCCCAACAGAACACCAACCCCAGCCTCAAAGTATCTGTACTTCAGTGAGTAATGAAAATTCTAAGCACTGATACATAAGAAATTCCACTTGCAGCTGCCACCCAATTCCCCCCCCCCTTTTCGGAGTTGCCTTCTTTCCTTCAGCCAGCTGCTTGCACACCTCATCAGCATGCTGCTAGTTTCCACTTTCTCTATCATGCCTGTTTTCCATATTTTCCACACTTCCAGTGTATTGGATGCTTCAGATCCATGAAATCTGCACTGTGGCATGCCTGACTCTTTCTTTGCTTTTAGCTGTGGAAATTCTGCAGACCTCATTTACTTTACTTGCAGGTTGGCTTCTGCATTGCCCTCTTATTTTCCACTTGAACCTGTTTTTTCCAGCACAGGATTCAACCCTTGCAATTTTACAGTATCAAACCAGTTTTTTCTTTTCTACTTTACTAGGAAGCCTGGATTGAATCCACAGCTGTAGCCAACACTGCCATAAGCAGGAAGAGTTTCTCTCTGCACTGCCCCTCTGAGGTGATAGAAAAATGAATTTTCCCTTACAGTTTAGACTTATAGCTCCTCATCACTCCATGTAAATGTCAGAACTTAAGTTCTTTGGAACAGTTTAAGAGCTAAGGAACTAAAGGGTATAACAGAAGAATAAGATCATACCTTCTTTCCTTATAATATAAACCAACTTTTAATAATAAAACTTCTATTGTGTTTTCAATGAGAATAACATACACATTTCAATGTAAAACAGTGCACAGTGTAAATGCCCTTAGATATTCCTCTATGCATCTTTCATGTTTACAGTGACTGTGTCAGTGTGGGTCAGGATCCAACCTGGGCTGCGGAAACTGCTCCAGTGCTGCTGACCAGAGCTGATGTGGACAAAGCAAGGGCCTTGGCTCATGTATTCTTTTTATTTTGGGGCATTTCTTCCTTAAACAGCAAATGGCAAGAACAACTTTCAAAATTAACAAGTGGTGCCCTGCAATACTGATCTGCTTCTCTGGCTGCAGTATAAACTGATCCCTCTGTATCCAACAGCTGGTGATTGACAGGTTGTCCTTGTTCCCTGCAACAGGCTGCTATAGGTCAGAGGAAATAGTTAAAGATATTAAACAAGACATATTCCTTCCCCAGAATTTTGTTGAGTGATGAAAGAATTAACAAATTAAAAACCAAGGTTCAGAACAGGCTGCACCTCCAAACATGTCATAAGCCATTTTGTGCTGAAGTGTAGAGTTTCATATCCTAATGGAAAAGTTTAATTGTAGTTTTTGAGTTGGTTTGGATGTTAATAAAATGAAGTCAAGCCAGCTAAAAAACAAGCATCACAAATAAAAACCCCAAACCTTTATTTTCTAGAATATACATCACTGCAAAGCATTTCTGGATCTCCTACGAAGGGTTTTAAACCAGGTTGGGGAGAAATAGAGGAATGGTAAGTAAGTTTCCTGGACACCCTTCTGCTGATACCTGCTACAACTGACATTTGTTAGGGACAGGTGGTCATATTAAGGCACTCACTCCAAAAGAACATTTATTCCTGTCCTGAGACTGCTGACTTGTTTCAATTAGTTTCAGCCAGTAATCTGGAAAAAATTACTGTGCTTAGGATAATACTGACAGAATGGAGAACAACTCTTTAAACAAGAAAAAATAAAGTACATTATATACATGATTCCTTTTTTCTTTTAACTTAAAAGCATCCCTAATACATTTTAATAACTGTATTAAAGACTACTTAAATATTGAAAGATTTTAAATAATGTAGATTTTTTTCAGTAAACTGGGAGTAGCTGTGTAGTTGCCAGCATGTTGGTCCCATTTTAAACAATATAATTTTTATTTAAATCTTGTATATATAACAACATGATCGAAAACACATATTCCACTCCACATAAATAAGTATAGTTCTTCTGACCTGTTTTAAAAACTACATCTGTTCAAACAACCAGATTATAAGACTGTATTTTTTCCTCTGTAAAGTTTCCTTTTAAAATCCTTCATTCCCAATCTCTCTTAAATAGTTCTGTATTTCCAGAGTACATCACAGGGCATTAGTAAAAAGAGTTAATCAAAAACCTGAAAGCTACAGTAAGTAAAATGAAGTAATAATAATAAGGATTATGGAATGTATACTCTGCAGCATAGAGAGATTGGTTCTCACTGGGCTGAAGTGGAAAATTACACCAGAAGAAATTCCTTATGTTCATATGTGAATAAACCATAGATTGTGCTATTTGTTGTTCAAAAGTGCAGGTCAGTTCATGAAAAAGTGGTGTTTATGAAGCTAACTGTTCAAGGACACTGACCAAAATTATGCTGGCAATTAAATGGATGCCAGATGCAGTACAGGGAGAGAGATACATGTCATTCTGTGTTTTCTTAACCAATCTGTATCTTGAAGTCCACAACTTCTAGCTGGCAGCACAAAAAAGTCATCAGTAAAACTGTGCTTTCTTGAAATGTAATTGTCGCTTTTCCAGACATCTAGCAATGGCAGTAACACAGTAACATCCACCTGAGCTCTCTGGTGTTGCTTTCAAGAATTTCTTCAAGAAGTCAAAGCAATACAAGAATTCTTGGTGCCTATGTCCAGCAGGTTCATTTCCTACTAAACCAGAGCAGTATCTCTTCCTCTCTTGATTCAGCACCATCAGTGTCAGTTTGTGTGGGTTCTCAGACAGGGCTGCTCAGAGCTGAATGCTTTAACTAGGCTGTGATGTAGGTGCCTCTCTCTTCTATAAATCCCCATCTGTAGGTGGCTGGCACAACCTATAGAGTCTGTAAGGCAGATGAAGATCTCATGAATATCATGAGGATGATAACATAATTACAGGCATAGTCTATGAAGAGTCAACTTTATCATCTTGCAAGCTTTAGAGATAATTTGGTATCAAGAATACTGCTATTTTCCATTTTTAAAAGTGCAAATTTTGAAGTGCCACTAGCGATTTATTAACTAAAGTGTTTACAACAGTTTGTTAAATACTATTTGAGACTTTCCATCACTCTTTTTTAACTTGAACCCAATTTGGGTCTTCAACTGTCCCTTCTACTGCTTTTGTTTTAAACCCAGTTCAGCATTTTTCCTAACAGAGGAGTTCATTCCTTATCCAGACTGAGATACCAAACAGAGTAGAGAACATACTTTCTTGTTGACAGAATTGAACAAGCTTTAAAATTAGCAATCACATTTTCAGAGGAATGTTTTAAATCACAAGATTAGCAAATTAAGGCCAGTGGTTAAACCTAAGCACAGCTTGACTCTCATTCATAGATGACTGCAGTAGCTTTTTCTTGGCTTTCTTCTACTTTATATTTGTATATACTCAAGTCTTTTATAACTTCTTTCAAGACTTGTACTGCGGAGTTTGACAAAGCTCAATGCTAACAAATGCAATCCTGAGAATTAACATTAACTTGCCAGATCTCCTTTTAACCTTGTTCAGTTTTGTTTCACATTATGATAATCAAACCCAGTAGGAACACATATATCTGAGCTTTATTGCCCTGAAATAATCCCAAGTAAATAGTCCTGGGATTTCTCGCTTTGATTCAGAGTGTACACAAAAGAAGAGGAATGTCTCATCTTACGAGTCGTTTGTAAAGCTGTTTCTTTTTGAACATAGCATGCTGTTTTGGTCATAAAAATGGAACCAAAGTAATGTACAGCCATTAATAAGGCAAAATAATCATGCTGTTAAAATGCTGATGTATGACACTGGGGACATGGTACAGGAGCCAACACAGACTATTGTTTTATGCCTTTTTGAAACAGCAATTACAATTCAACAGGAGGGTAAGGTTCTAAATGTAAAATATTGCTCTTTTTAAGGTCTCTCAGAAAATAAGCCAAGGCCAGACTCTTACAGTAAGCATCACAGTCTCTAAAATAATACCTTTAAACATGCTGAGAAGCAGATAGATGGGAAAAAAGAAAAGAGATGGCTCTTGTTTAGACTAACTCAGAAGTCTTAATGGATGAATCCATTGTTTTAAGGAAGTCTTCTTAACTCTGAATTAATTGTTCTTTGGAGGACTCTAGCACTAGCAAATACACTTGCTCTATCTTGAAGGGGTGGCACAGATTTTACTGGATCTTTTTTGATGCTGATTCTTGCGTGCCAGAACTGTTTTGCCTTCCTGTGAACAATGGCATTAACAAAAATAGGATTGTAAGGTTTTCTGATATCATAGAGACTGATTCTGTATATATTGTTGCCTAAATCATGACCATTTGTTACTACCATTGTGGGAAAATGCTGTGCAACAGTTAATAGTATCTTCTGTCTGGTGTATGAAATTGGAGGAAATGACCAGAAAGAGAAACTTCTCTTAAAAATAGAAGTATTCTTATCCTGTGTAGAGAGATGATGAACATCTCCAGCTCCCATTAGGTACAGAAGGATTCACTAATGTACACTGTTTTTCAGAGTTGTCTTCTAGCTGAAAACATCTATAACCTTGAGCAACTGATCTTCCTTCAAGCTGTGTTAGTTTGGTTCCTCTGTCCTGAAGTGCTTGCTCTTAAACCTGCTCAGCCATAACTAAGCAGTCAAGCTCTTCTAAGCACACAGCAGTATTAGCCTATGAATTCTCTGCATATCTCCAGTTAGATTTATCATTGAGGCATTTTTCTTTCTAAGCATTCTCCAGATGGCTGTCAATCACTAGCTTTGCCAGCTCACAGCCACAGTCCAAAAAAGAGCCTTCTCTGATCAGTTGTGGGGTTTTCAGAAAATGCTGAAACGTTTTAAGTTAGTGATCTGCAAAGGGTAAGCAGCAAAGCTGATTAACTTTCAGTGCACTTGGTTTAGGACAGTGAGAAAGAAGAACAGGAGTTGGGTTTTTTTCCCCCCACTATTGCTACTAAAGAGATCTTTGGTTATAGCAGGAACTCCACAACTGCTACAGAAACATAAAACCAGCACTCAGATAAAATGTGTAATGAATAATAACCTACCGAGGTGCACACTGTGGCATTTGGTCCATCACTTTCAGATTCTTGGCAGAGATTTCAACCCTTGGTCCCTAAGGAAACAGAGAATTTATGGTACTGACAGTATGGATAAAGCATCTGATCCTTAAGGGAAAATTTTATAATGGCAGTATGGTTTCTATTTGAGAATCCATTAACTACTTTTAGAAGATTTGGAATCCATTGGGTGGATACATTAGTCATCTGTGTTTACTTAAAAGATGGAATTAGTCCCAAAGCACTTTACAAGCACTGCTGTGTCTAGCACTAGGGAATTTCTACTATTTAACACTGTGGTTGAGACTTTGGGTTTTTTTATATACAGAAATTGTCTTAAATATACTGAATAGTCTCTACTTTCTAACCATCAAGGCACACACTTTAAATAATGTACACTGAGGCATATATTTTAATGGCTGTTATGGCTGTATATTAATTTGCTCCTGTCAAAATATATGTGTAGCCATTCAGACATTAATACAAGTTTAGCTGTCTGAGTTTGTAGTGCACAAAATACAGTGTAACACTGGAATACAGTGGTGGTTGTACACTGCTGTTACTGGAATGAACACAGTGGTGTGCAAGCACTCACTTGCTTTCGCATGATGTCTGTAGCTTGCATGATACACTTGGGCAAAAGTCCATGACTTCTAGCCAGTATGGCTGCTTGCTCCAGGGACACACTCAAGGTACTTCTGAACATGGGAACAAGAGATATTAAATCACAGATCATATTCAAAGTGTAGAAATAGATATGTACAGAATACTTAACAGGTAAGTATGACTTCTGTTAGCTAATGTTCTTATATTTACTTTTCTAGGATTTTTTTACTTATAGAACTATAAAATGACCTCAGTCCTGCATTTCCAGTCTCATTACACCTACATACTGCAATTGTTTGAGTCTCCAGCACCATTATTACAAGGCTGTCTTTCACTGCTCTTCTATACTGAGTCATATAAAGTTATTCACAAATGAATCTTTACTCAATGGTTTTGAGACACTGGAAGAACAGTGATGTATTTAGAAGCTAAAGCTATTCTTGAGTAACTTCCTATATTTTCAGTGATTGAAGACAATGTTGACTGAAAGTTACATGCAATGAGATCACTCAGTTTCATTGGCTGATGCACTGAAACATAAAGTTTGTGTGTCAATACTAATTATTTATGAAAACATCAAAAGTCACAACCTACCCTAAAATAAAGACAGCAGTAGATTTAGGTCTTTATTATATTCTCTTACAATCTACCTTTCTCTTGGTTTGAACAGAATCAAGTCTATTGCTCAATCTCTAGAAAGGCCAGAAGTTGCCATCATACCAGTAAGCAGTAGGTTTCCTAAATCTCACCTCTGCATGCCAGTGCCACACATGGTAATCTGACAGGCTCCGAGGCGGTAACAGAGCTCAGAGGATACAGGCAGCAGGCCAGCTCCTGGTGTGTTACTGCTGGAACATCCTGACTGGCTTGGTTTTGTATTAATGAAAGACTTCATCAGCCTGCAAAGCTCATCCATTGCATTAATAGGGCGAATGAGCTAGACAAAGGAATGAAAAACAAACAAACATCCCAAAAGCATCAGTGCTTACACCTTCAGAGGTAGAGATAGTTACAATTCTTTAACCTCTGGCTAAGTACAGTCATCTACACAAGAGTTACTGCCACACAGTAACAACTATTCAGAATACATAGGAACTTTGTGAGTGGAAAAATACAACCAAATACTTCAGTTTAGGGCAGTTTTTGGCAATTATCAGAAATCACATAGATTGTTTACAATGTATATTACACTTGCAAAAAGAGTCTCTGATTTTGTCTTCCTTGCAGTAGTATTTAGTGCCTTACATTCACATGTCACCTGCCCCAGTGAGACAGACTGCTGGCACATGAGGTGCTGGGAAGTACTATTGTCCTGCCATTTCCTTTTATAACTGTGAACAAAAGACAACATGCCAATTGAATGTTTGTTCATTTTCATGCATCTGTAGGAAAGGAAAATTCATTCATTCTGTCTAACATCAGACACCATATTTAGCAGGGGCAATCTAGAGTCTTATTTGTGCCTAAGTGAAGGCGTTTGCATCTGCCATAGTTCTGTGTATTTTCTGCTAAACAACAAACTGCAGCCAAGCTTCAGAGAAATGCAGATCACTTCTTTAGGGTATTTGGGATTGTACAAGTCTGCCTAATGGGTATCCCATGACTAGGATTTTAGAGACGTAAAAGTAATACTTCTGTGAGAGAATATATTGTGGAAGTAAACACAATAACAATACCTGGTCAATCTTCACTGCAGTAGTATTGGAATCAGTGGGCAAGTTTGATCTCTCTAGGTAAAATGTCCTGCAAAAAGGCCAGCAAGGACTACATTAGCTGGTGTGTCTCAGTTCAGGCACATACATGTATGTTATCTTGCATAAAATATCTGAGAAGACTATGCTAAAAATCCTGTACTTCAAGATCTGCTTTCTTATTGAAGCATATTGATAGCAGTAATTTACAGAGCCTGTACTATAGTATTCCAAATCCCCTTTTTTATGTAATTCTAGCACAAAATTCTGAAGTCAAGTTAGATGGGAATTCCATCCTGTACAGTGCTTAACTATGGGAAGAAAATTAACAAGTTCCCCACACAATGAGGATCATCTGGTCCATATGTGCACAAGAAACCATCAGGAATGGAATCTCTCTTTTATTAAATGCTACGGTTCTTAGCAAGGAGTGCTCTTATCAATGTCTTTTAAGGCAAAGGAGATGCATGAAATACCTGAGTTTACGGTAGTATTGCTGCACTTTTTCAAGTGAAATACCATTGATTTGCTGTGGAAGTTCTTCTAGAGATGAGCCAGCTGGCTGTGATTGCCCCTCCGTATTCTCTAGAGCTGAAGAAGAAAACATTTTACCAAACTTATGTTACTAGTTTTCATTTTGTCTAATACTACACTGGATCAGATTGTCTGTGTAATCCAACATAATGTCCCTATGGAAAGCATAAAAAAGCCCCAAACAGACATATCTTTTTCACCTGAGTCTGTCTTATTCTAAAACCTAGAATAGAAACATCTGCTTCCTCAATGTGTCTGTATTTCTCAGCTGCATTACACTGCTTCATAGTCAGTCTTTATTTTGAATCTTTTAGTATCATCAGCTTATTTTTCTCAAGAAAGCTTTTTCTAGACACCTTTTGTGAAGAGCACCGTGTGCAGTTTCAAGCTTCCCCCATTCTGAAACCGAGAAGGCAGTTTGGAGAAGTAGTAGCTGTCGAGATAAAAGATAACCTTCAAGGCCTGGCGACTTCCTTCGATGTGGTAGAAGACATGAGTATCTGGAGAAATAAAGATAAAACACTTGCTACTTTACCACAGCAGGAGAAATGCAAAACCATTGCTATCTGAGTTTGTTACATTATCTAATGACATGTCCCACCTCCACTATTAGATGTATATGGGAGAGCCTTTGTTGAGACAATGCAGGCTCTGAAATACTATACTTTAAAAGACACAGTTAGCATGACCTAGCATGACGTTTGATGCTAATACAGCAAACATAGTTAATAATTAAAATCCCATCTTGTTTCATAGCATCTCAGAGTCAGTAAATGCAGACAGAGATCTGGAGAGGGACAGTCCTTCTACCTTAGGTAAGGTGGTGAATTACAAACATCTTTCAGGAACTGCTTATCATCTGTCATATCACCCTGTGTGTGAAATCACACAAATAGGGTACAACAGCACAGATCATTGTTACAAACTTCAGAACATGGCACTAGCATCCCATGATGTCAGTCCTGCTTTTTATTTTTGTGCTGTGTGTTTGCAGTGGAAGCTGAGGGAACACAACAGTGCTTCAGAGAAGCTGCTCAGTGCTCTCCAGGTCTGACACAGTCTCTTAGATTTATGATCAGGGAGGATACTAACCCATAAAACAAACAAGAAGGAGAGTGTCAAAGAAATCAAATACTCACTTGCTACAAGACTTTCATCCAGCTGCTTGAAATAGAAGGCAACTTTGTCCAGTTCAGTCAGAGTGACCTGGATGTCTTCCAGCATGGTACGTTCCTCCTTCTGTAGGGCAAAGAAACAGATATAAATAGGTTATAATCTGCCAGAAAGAGATCAATGGCAGGAAGGTATCACAGGTATAGTTGTTAAGGTATAGTTGTTATGGGCATGCTTTGGTTCAGGAGACCTAGAGCAGAATGTGGAGCTTTTCATTAACTCCATCCCAGCAATGTAGTTACTGATGGTTCTTTAGCTTTAAGATACAAATGTAGTTACCCTTTGTCTAGGTGTCATTTGTTCAGATTCACTGAAAGTAGGAGAGGTTTAAGGTCTGAATAAGTTTGAAGGGATCTCTTTTTCCAAATTATAAAGGCACTAATGTGAAGAACAGCCCATCAGTTACTGCAAAATAAATGTCCATACACTTCATGCAATGTAAAAATAGTTACACACACATATTGTCAGATTGCATTTAAAAAAAACAACTTCTGAAATACTCAGAACTTTTTCTTCTACTGGTTGAAATGTGTGTTCTCACCAGGAGGTGGCAGACCACACTTGTGTCACCAACACCTGAGCTCTGAAATCTCCCTAAATGCAGCTACATTACTCCAAATAGGAAGGTAGACAGATTCCTACAGGGTTCTAGTGTGACAGTGGGTTCAGTATTTGTGAGGAGATGAAAATGATGGGATATGAAATACTGGTACATGGTCAGCAACGGGAATCTCCAGCGGTTGCTGTAGTGGGAGTCTGAACTTGCTGCTAGAAGGGCTCTGGCTGTGCTGAGTGGCAGAGAAGCAAAAAGCCAGTGTGAGCAGGCCCAAAGGTGCCACAAGTCCTCAGCTTACCACAGCAGGGCAGAGGAGGGACTGGTAGTTCAGCAGAACACCGGTGGCTGCTATCTGTTCCAGCCATTTTCTGCTGGCATCTCTGCTGCTCTCCTCGTATTCCCCATTGTTGTTGTATCGATAGTTGAGAGCAGCCAGTAACTGCTCTGAAAAGGTGCAAATAGCAGCCACAAGAGACTGGCAGAAGATGGAATCACGCCTCAGCTGCAGCACAGTATCTGCCAGAAAAGGAGACAGAAGCATAAAGAAGTCATGAGTGTACTTGTCTTTAATCTCACTGCCAAAGAGGCAGTTTGTGTGTGTTTGTACACATGACATTTGGCTTCTGCTGTAGCTTTGCACTGACTTAACAGGCAACCTCTTCCTGCTGTCTGACCTGGGTGTATAAAGACACATAGCTGGAATACATGCATGTCTGAAAATTTTCTAGTCTACTTGACTGTTTATTGTTACCTCTGTCATCTGCATGCTCTGGGAAGAGCTGCAACTCTTAGTGCCATATCTTGACTGACTCCCTTCTTTTTATGTTTACAGAAGCAAGAGAATTCTTGAAAGAAGGTCTCTGCCATTACTTCTCTCCTGGGCTATTAGAGATTCATCTTCCCCCATCCATCTGTATTTTGTGGGCTTCCCATATGCCTAATGCATTAACTGGGCCTGCCCATACGGTACCAATTGGTTTGTGTTTCCTGGGAGAATTTCCCCTGTGTTAACTGCGTTTCCAGTCCGCCTGCCAGGCAGCCACATGCTGCTCAAATCAACCTCGTCACACTTAAGGGGATTGCAGGCCAAAGAGGCACATGAATAAGTGAGGAGCAACTTCCCAAGGCACCCTGGGCTCCTTCAGCAGGCACTGCAGTACAGCAGTCTCTCACTGCAAGGCAGTGTTCCCCAGAGAAAGGAGCTGAAGACATCACCCAGAGGCTTTGAAGATCTGGATTATTTTTATAAAGCACTGAACACAATAGACTGACTAATACACTCCAGGCTCTGGGCCACATTCTCAACTTATGGGCAACCAATGCTCCTTGCAGTACACCTCTGTACTGCTGCAAGTGCAGCAGAGAGCTTAGGACTGCCCTCAAGGCACAGGAATCCCTGGTGCCATAATGCTACCATAGCCACTTTGGTACCATCTGCTCCTCCACTCTTTACAAGAGGATGTTCATGGAAATGCTGCAGAAGGATGGGACACAGGTTGAGACTTAGGGAGTCGTTATGCCTGCTATCATTAAAAGCAGCTTTTATGGACACTAGACTGATGCCACAGGCTGCTTGGGACACACTCGGCAGAAGCTGAGAGGTGCCTTAGAGCCATACAAAAGTAGGTGTTTCAGTTACAAACTCAGCACATGCTCAATGCTGGAAAAGGCCTGTCTCTTGGTCTGCAAGCATGTTTTGTGCATAGTAACAGAATGATGATGCCCACAGTGTATTTAGCTGCTGCCTGCAGTTGTAGGTTTTTAGTCTGCTCCTGGCTATCATTTCAATATACACAATCCTGACTCCTAACAGGCCTGCCCTGTTTGGAAAGATGACAGAGTCCATGGTCTCACAGACAGTTGTGCAATAAGTCTCATTTTTGCTGCATGTTCTCACCACAGCAGGAAACAGCAAAGGCCATCTGGGAAGGAGGATTGTACAAAGGAAAAAACGATGACAGTAAAAAGAAAAACAGCGCTTGTGAAACTTCAGCAGCCAGCCAGGTAACACACACAGCCTACAGTGAATTGAAATAATGTAAACTGAAGAACAGATGTCAGATGCATGAGAAATGTTAGCATTAAATGCCAGAGGAAAAAACCCAAAAGCTAAGGAAAAACATAACATTTTGATGCATGCACAGGCATGCATGTAAAACTGTGTTATGGACTTCTGTATATATGTTGTCTGTAACAAATCAAAACCCCTTACCTGTGCATTTTAACAGGGCCAAAAGCAGCTGATTCTTCCCATCTAAAAGCAGTCAAGAAAAGGAATGCTTTAGTTGATGCATGATACCAAGGCAGATTTAATTGCATTTGATTAACAGTCTCCTCATTCCCTACAATCCCTGGCCCCTGTGTACCAGTTCCACTTACACTAGTACTCCTTACTCACGCAGACATGTAATGAGTGAAAAAGAAACAAGGTGTAAATCACAGAATTTTAGTGGCTAAATGCTCTGTTAACTACCATGAATTACTGGAAACAAATTGCACACACAGAGAAGTCCCTAAGGAGGTGATTTCTGTTCAGGGCTTTGCACTGGACTGTAAACATCAGATTCAGCTCCTGCTCAGGGCAAGCAGGCTGCAATGGTTTAGGATGTTTTAGTACCTGATTAGCTTGCATTGCGTTTTGGAATATACTAAGCATCACTCTCTTCATTTTCTACAAGCATTAAGAAAAGCCCAGAGAAACAAATCACTGTGGTACCATTCTGTCTGAATAAGCTAAGGAAACAATATATTTAGAGAGTGTTCTTTGGAGCTGCTGCACAGGTGAGATTTTTACCATCCAGCACTGGGACTTGGTACACAACAACCTGTTTTACCCGTTCTGCTCTAGAGCCAGTACAGCCTTCTTACAAACTGAGAGAAAATGAACTGCTAAGATTTGATTAGCTTAATAACAAACTTGTCCTCATTTCCACACCTTCCACATGTTTTTGTATGATTTCCACAAGGTTCTTGATGCGCAGCGGAAGGTTCCAGGGATCTTCTTGAATGCTGGCTTGGATGTTATTCCGGCACCGAACTGCGGTTTCTTCCTTCTGTTTAAATTCTAGAAAAAATGGAGTTTGTTAGCCATTACGGAAATGCTACAGAGCTGAAAGTGGCTTATGAGTTCTAATGTGTATACAGATGAAAGCAGAGATACTTGCTGCTAAGCAACAACTTTGAATGAAAAAGGTTCTAAAACAGGTCTAATACAGAAGGAGAAAAAGACTTATTCCTATCATCTCACCATCAGCAGTCTCTTAGCATTGTTTTCAAGACTGTGGACTACAAGTCGTGTACAGTGGTGACACACACAGCCAAGGGAGCTCTGCAATACTCACAAAGCACAGAATTCCCTTCTATTTTTCTCTGCCTTTAATAATGTGCAGGCAGCTATATCAGGTAGATCCAGAATCTCTGGCTTTGCATATCAGATCAACTTTTTGGCTGCAGCTGTCACATCCCATAATACTGATGAGATGTTATGAAATATTCTGCTTTCTTTCAGCTGATGGAAGCTAATTATTTAATTACAGAGTAGAAGATTTATTCTCCATGATCTAGCTACATAGCTGAGCCAAATACCTCATTGTTGATGATAAAGTGCATAAGCAGACAGAGAAACATGGAAAACCTGCCAACTAACTGCTCATGAACAGAACCAGGACAGCATTCACATTCACATCCATCACTGAAAGGTGTCTGTGGTAGCTATTAAACAGACACTTTGCTCTGAGATTCCAGCTGAATGGAAGCAGGGCTTGGCTGTACCTTAGTGTGATGAATGTGGGATCTTCAGTTAACTAAGACTCTCTCAGTGTAATTAATCTAGTTTTAATAAATGAGACTGTTTAGGCAAAATAAAATAAAGTGAACACAGGGAGTCTGTTACTTCTTCACTTCATTCAAACAATGCACGGAAAGGCTAACAGATATTCTACATAAGTGTGAATGTGTTTGGAGAGATGAGTTTATGGAACAGAACTTCATAAGAGTTATCTCTGGAGCAAGGGGAAAAAAGCAGAAAAATCTCTCTTCTAGAGTTTGCTACTGTAACTTAAAAACAGAGCCTACTGAAGGTTGGAGCAGGAGGGAATGACTACAGCACCTGAAGTACAGTAGGGAACATTTCAGATTTCAAGCGAGAAAGGAAATGAAGCAAATGTTCAGAAAATAAAGTCCTATGAAATTCAGAGAGAGAAGAAACCACATCCTGGGCCCCAAAACCATTAAGACCAAAGTCTCCTTATGCTCCCTGAGGAAAAAGAAAACACACTATCATTTGTTTGCTCTCTATGGGAATCAGTTTTCAAAATAAGTGTCATGTGAGGATGAGTTTACTCTGGCAATTATCCATCTGAAGAAAACCAGAGTAAGTCATTAAGCAAACTCAGGCAGAACCTTTTGGTGCCTCAGATCTACAGCGGTCAGTCCCTCATCAGCTTATCATAATGCTCATTTACCTTGTATCTGGCCTATCTCTACCTTGTACCTTTTGAGATACATATCTGTGTTCACATCAAAGGATAGATTTGGAGACTTGTGAAAGAGCTGTGAGGACTCAGTGGCATGTAACAGAAAAGTGCTGTGTTTCAGAAGGAATTCATGTGAAAATGACCTTTTAAGGCTGCAAAAGGTCAATGGCCTGACAGGGTAACCTGCCTTTAGTGGATGACTGGGCAGACTGCACAGTTACATAACTCTGTGCAGCCACACAGCATATGTGCATTCATGTTAAGCTCTTTAGTCCTAGCAAATCACTTTATTAAATACAATCAACCTTTTTCTTTACCTTGCAAACTGTGGTCCATTGGAAAGTGCTTGGTTTCTTCAAAGGCCTTCGTTATTACTGGTCCTTTTAGAAGTGCATTGATTGCATCAACCTACAATGGGAATGTTCTCAGTACTAGTAAGTCTTGCAGAAGAAAATCTGAACAGAATTCTTGCAAAGGCCATTACACTTTATATCTTGGAACAATTTCTCATTTACAAATAGCATTAAGACTTTCTAACCATGAACTGGCCCTCAAGAGCCTCACACTGAATACATTTTGCATAATGATGATCTACATGCTAATGAGATAAAAGATAACAGAAAACAATTCTCTGGTGCTATACATCTATAAAGACATCTGTTGGCTAAACTTGCAAGGACTCTCCTGAGCTCTGTAAAAGTGATCCATCTACGTCATCCAAGGTATTAGAACTTTTATCACCTTTTCCTTTTTTTATGAAAGCTTTTTTCCCTTTTAGCCTAATTCCTGAGATAAAGCAAGTCAGCCTTGCTTAGATCACACAAGACAACTTGCATGACAAAACTGATTCCTCTAACTGTCCTGTAATGTACTTGCTTACACTGTACCCCTAAATCTGGATAGTCTGCCTTTGCCTTTCCTCAAAATATAATTTCATTAAAGAACGATGCTTCCAATTCTTGTACTGACATTGATAAAGAGAAAGCAATTCTGTGTGAGAGTAATGCTTCACATACCTGGTTAAAAAGATGTTCCAGACAGCCATGAAGTTTGTCTTGTTTGTCTAAAGGAATCCTCATATCATTGGGAAGCTCATCTCCTAATAAAAGAAAGATGACAAGCTTTTAACTATCTTACAAACACAATCTGTGATGAGGCCACGACAACACAAGCACTAGAGTGGGTGAAAAATGATTGCTGCTTTATCTCTAATTCACAGATCAAAATACTCACAATTTTTAGTATAATGCAAATGTCCAATAACTACAGAAGCTTAGCCCTGCCTAATACCTCTTCCATATTCCAAATTTACTATGCTTCATTAGAAAAAGAATAAATCTCTATCTTTATGTTCTTGTGATTAATTCTGAAGAAACCACACTTGCGACTTAAACATGCAAGTGCTTAAAATCAGCAAAGACTTACCAGCCCTGCTAAGGTGCCTGGTGTGAGAAAGATGCATGTGTACTCACCTGATCCCATCTCATCACTGCCCAGGTAAGAGCTGTTACTCCGGACACTGGTGTAGGACAACACTGAGTCCCTGTTACTGTTACATTCACTAGAGAAAAAGCAAAGAATGTGATTGAAAAAAATCTGTCCTTACACCCAGCCTCTGATGTATTATCCTTCCTTTTTTATTAGCACTGCAATCCCTAAAACTGATTCTGTTATGCACATACAAAAGAAAAACTAATTACGTGCAGAACAAGCATTAAACAAGGGCCCTAGGGCTGCACTGTCAGAGGATGTCCTTTTCCATTTGTTGTGACCACTCGGTGCTTAATATATTGCCTGGATGCTATAAATAATGAAAATGGACCTCCCACCACAGAGCTCATCTGGCTTACATCACTAAACATGCTCTGTGAGCATCCAGGAGGGGAGAAATAATTAAAATCTATGAGACTGAATCTCCACTAAACTCAGCATTTATTACCAATTGTCAGGATATTACAGATCCAGCTCCAGTATATATGGAAGCTCCAGTAACACAGATGTTGGAGATGGGAGAGGAAATACACAGAATCCATAGCATCAGAGAATTAGGCACTGCAGGTCCTGAAACTACCTCAGGAAGCAGAAGAGTCACTACAGTTGGCTTCACACTAGAAAACTCTAGTTCCTCTCTTTAAAGTTCCCTTTACACTAGCTATACCTTTATAAAGGCAATAAAAAAGTCTGTCCTTTCCAATGAAGTGACACAGTGTTTTTAATGGTACAAGGCTAAAGAAAGCCTACAATATTCTCCATATTGTCTCCTCTGTTTTTATTTTAGACTGAGATGAGAGAAAAATCAAAGAGCAACTGAAAGAACCCTAATCAGGGTTCTTGTCTGTACTTCATTAAACCTATTATCAAAGAATTTTTTCCTGAAAAAAAATGAGTACTCACAGCAACTACTCTGCTTTACAAACCCTTAGGAAATCTGAATTACACCTCCAAATGATCCCAGAGAAAGAAGCATGGCTAAAGCAAACAAGGTATCTTCTTATCAGTAATTTGCTTATTTTTGTAGCTCCTCAGTAGTTTTTCAGATCAAAACCAATCAAAATACATTTTATTCCCCTTGAGTAACTATTATCTGTAATGTATGCTTAATTTTCTGTTTCTGTCAAATAAAGATAAGACAGAATAATCTTTCTCATCCTACATTTATGTGTAGAATTTTGGAACAAGTGACAGACTCACTGTCTGTCTTTAATGTCACTTTGTTACCCAGAATAGATTAGCCTCAATTATTGAAAACATCTAAACTAAACAGTGTTCATAAATGGGACTTCTATTAATAACAAAAGGAATACAGCACATTGCAACAAAAAAGCTTCAGAGCACATGCACAGATTTAAATCTAACACAATAAATAGATGCCAGGGATCTCAACATTGCAAGTGCTGCTTCTGTTTCTTTACTGACTTCGTATTTGTTGTCCTTGGAAGATGCTCAATATTCTACTGGACAAGAGCCTGAGCAACCAAGCTTGTTGGACCTGTTCTGAGGGAGGGATTAGACCATGCAGGCTCAGAGACCCCTTCCAGTGTCAACTGTTCTGATCCTGTCATTTCTACAGCCCTGCAGGATGTCACAGACTACTACTTGTACTAGTACAAAACCAACAGCAAGCAAAGAATCAGGCCTGTAACATGAAGTTTCAAAGACACATCATTCATTCAGGTTACTGCAATTCTCCCAATTCACTGTAAAGTCTCTTCCCTCCTTTGTACAAAGTCCTATGGCCTTACTAGAAATGTAAAAATGGCATATTAAGGATGTAAAATTGCAGTGGTCAGTCATAACTGCAAGCTGTTATTCCATTTCTTCTGAAGCTGAGTTTCCAAATGTTTCCTCCCAAGACAGACAGATTCAGAGTGTGTGAGATTTCCTTTGGTAGCAATTATTCCTGGAGAAGCAGCAGTCAGTCATGTCCCAAACCCAAGACTTTGAGACACCTGAATAAACATTTGCATTTGTGGCTTAAAAGACCCACTAAAAAATAAAGAACTCAATGTCCATTTCTGTTTCTCAGTGTCTTTGACTTTTGGGAAAACTGTTTGCAGAACTGAATAGAAACATCCCATTACAAAAGTGTCTATTATAAGACCAAGCAGTCTGCAAACTCTGCTGAGCTTCTGTAGTTTCCAGCTAGATGACAGAGAAAGGAAAACTCACACTAGACCTATTTAATTGAATTTTGATTTTCTAGAAGTGTTAGTATTTTGGCATTGTTATGAGGAAAGGTTTTGTGCTGTGTGTATAGCTCCACAGTAATAAACATAATGAAATAACTATAGTCAGTGAATACTTTAGTAAGTGAATTATAGAATAACTGACTGACTGGAAAATAACCTGCTTGTTCAATCCATATCTGGATTACAACTTCAAAAGATTATATTAATAAAGTAAAAGTGGCACAATTCAGACTAACCTGTAGGAGTCTCTGAAACTCATGGTGTCATGTCCAGAGTCTTCCTGATCCTCCTCAGAAACTTTGAAACAAACCTTCTTGATTCCACCATGCTCAGTTTTGTCAGGATCACTCTCTTCTGTTCCCAGGGAAGGTGGAGATGTCTCCTCAGCAGATGGTGGCTCACAGGCACCACCTTCTGTAGGTTCTGTTATGGTGGACAAAAGTCTGCAAAAGGAGAACATGCAGCTCTCAGGGACTGCTGAGCACTCTCACAAATGAGGTATAATAACTAAGGCTGGAATTCAGCTATGTGAAGTCAAAAGCAACCTTGCCAGCATTTGAGACAGACTACAGCTATGTAAAATGGTGAGCTCGGGAAGGGGTTCACTGAAATCCACAAAAGGTCCTGTTCCCATAGGTACCCTACCTCCACAAGGCATAGTTTAATCACTGTAACCATGGTGAAAGGGCTCTGTTTGCAATTCACCAAACTCCTCACTTTCTCCGCCCAAGGTCCTGGGTTTCTGCTCTGGGGCAGTGCCTTAGCTCAGTGGCTGTGCCCAGCACCTACTGCCCTTTCTTACATGTGTTTGAGCCAAGGCTCCACATGCTCTAAGCTCAGTTGACATTTTGGTGCATGATGGGCTGTTCTTTTTTGTTACTGGGATTTCTGGAAGTGACTGTGAGTAGCTTAGAGCATCTTGTGGCCTCCTGCCACACAGATCAGCCCTGTAAGTCCCTGCTACTGAAACCCTGCCAGTTATGCAAAATACATAGACACATTACTCAAATCCTTCATTTCCACTACTAGGAGACCCACAATAAGAAACAGAAAAAGACAAAAAAGGAAAGGAAAAGATAGGTGCCACAGAGAAACCTGTCTGGAATCACAACTTTTGCTTTGTCTGCCTTATGGCAGACAAAATCTCAAGGCAGGGACTATGCAATTCCAAAACTGCTGTTGGAACCAAGCAGATTGTTACACTGGAATATACAGCCAGCAAAACAGTGGCTGTTGAATTCAGGTAGACTTATAGGAGCAATGGACAATAATATATAGATTGTGGAACTGCACAGGAGTAGGTCAGGCACAACCAGCAAGGAGCTGTAATGCAAGGGCATGTGTACATAGGTGAGTGTCAAAGTATGCCACCATGTATTTCCTGAGGTCACTGCTTCCATTTTATTAGAACTGCTCTCTGCAGTGATTCTTTACTCACTTATTTATCTGAATGACATATTGCTTCATTTCCTTCACTGCAATGTCAAGTTTGTTAAAAAGGTGCAAGTATGAGTCCTGGATCTCCCGATCTTCCTGTTTCAGCAGAAAACTGAGGCCCCTTTCTTCCTGAATTGTTCCTCCATTCTGCTGGCCAAAGCTACCATCAAGATCTCCATCTTCTGGGGTCAGACATCTCCAGGATGGTGCAGCCATAGTGGTGATGCAATGCTGAGTATATGAGACTGGATTTAAGGTACCTACTAAACAGAGAAGGCTCTAGTTACTATGGCTCTTGTGACTTTCCCCACTCCATCCCAATAATAATGATTCAAGATAGGTGGAATTTTAACAGGAAAAACCAAAATTTCATAGCATTCTTTTACATAGCTACACTCTATGACAAAAACATCATTTAAAAAAAAAAAGTGTTTTTCTTCTGGCATGTTAGCTAGATGTCTTGAATTTACTGCAGTCCTGAAAACAGTTAAGCTGTGGAAGAGAGCAACTGTCCACACATATACTCAACTAGATAACACGGACAGTATCTAAGAGCACTTGTTGACATGTTAATGAATTCAGGTTCTCAGGAGTTGGTCTGAGTTATTATTCCAGCTTTACAAACATTTACACACGCAAACATGTATATAAAAAGTAGGATTATGTCCTTACAGAAGATAAATAAAATTCTTTTTCATTCAAAACTGCTCACTGTTTTGATCTGGTACTTTGTTAATCATCTTCACTTGCATTAAAAATACTATGAATTGTAATATCTTCAGGCAAGCAAGGCTTCTTTATTGACCTCTTTTGGAACAGTCAATGCCATTCCTCACAAAATTGGTTAGTCTACACTTCCCTGTGTCTCTTCCAAACACTCCTGCACTCTGACCTTCACGAGACAATGAATCAGAAGAATATTAGGTGAGATCATGATGAAATGTTGGAATAAAAGCAGGTTGTAGGACAAATGCTGTGCAGCAGCTATTTATCAGAAAATAGATTCCCTTGACAGAGTAGAGATTTTCAGCTGCAATGAATGACATTTATTTAGTAATGACAAAAGACAATCTGATTGATTGTAGTTTTAAGGACAAAAAAAAAAGGGTAGCAGCAAGACTGTGTTTCTTTGGAACTTATTTTGACCTTGCTGAGCAGTGGAAAGAACTTTTTATGCAGATAAAATCAGTACAATTTGAAAGTTAATTATCACCTTGTTCTGGATCCAGACCAATAATAGAAGGTTTCCGTCCAATGCGAATGCTGAACGACCTCCCTGCTGAGGTAGTGTTTTTGGGGTATGATACCTCCATGAGGTTAATATGGCAGTTGGTGGGGCAGAAATCCATGCTGTTGAGGGAATGTAGTTCCAGGATGGCTTGTTTGAAGGCTGGGCTCACCTTTGTTTTTAATTCATCTGCAAACTGGGAGAAATAAAGCAAGCATGTGTTACTTCACTTGCAAAAAATTATGATGCGATACAATCCTTTCTCTTCCTGCTTCCTGTTCCAGAATCATATGATTTGTGCTGCAGCTGGAGTAACACATTAGTAAAAAAAGATCATAAAAAACAAATGAAAGCAATTAGCTATACCTTCTAGGACTCTTTGAACAGCACAGATAACTGCACAAAAATCACACGTGGTTTGTTTACACTACAACAACGTTCATGTTAAATTAGATACTGAAGCAGTATCTAAAGCAGTTTAGATTAATTAATAAATACCAGGACCCAGTTATCACAACAAAGTATTGTCTTGAGACTTCACCAATAACTAGTAGTTGTACCTCTTGGTAGTTTGTGAGCCTTCTGCTAATGCTTTCCAACTTAGTGTCACAGATTTGCCGGAATTCATACTGGGGCATAGTGGCCACAGCACTGCTTAGGGATATTAGTCTTCTGCAATTCCTTACAAAGTGACTGTCCTCTGCAGCAAAGGCCTCTAAAATCTGAACAAAAGGCAGGAAGTCAGTGATAGGAGACTTAACAGAGAGGGAAGATACAGTTTTCTTCCACTGAGTAAGTGGCAAAGCCCCCATGCTGTCATGGTCGAATGAAGCTGCCTTTATTACCACCTGAGAACCACTCTCATGGCTAATCCCCAGAGCCATAAAACAGGCCTCAAAAATTTTCAGAATAACTGAAGTGGATCAAAATATCCACTGTGCCCTGTCAAAGGTACCTGCTCTGGTGTACTTTCATGAGACACAGCAGTAATGTAACTGGAGGCAGCAGAAACATTTACTACTAGCTCATTATTGCCACAGATGACCAAAATACTAAGTGCACTGCAGCTTCCCAATAGCAGCAGTTCTCAATTCCTTTAGTGCCCCAATCCAAACTATCAGATAGGAAAAAGCTGCTTGATTTTCTTCCAAGGTAAAGTAAATTCTTGCTTGAAAAGATTAATCTTGAGTATCAGCAAAGAGCATGTTATCAGACAGATAAGAGGAAGAATTCCACAGCTGACGGCTCCTCTCCCTCTACTTCAACAGCTGAAATCCTGGAAGTATTTGCTGACTTGCTCATACCAAACAAGCCGTTAGAACTTGGTGCATTCTAATGAAGAAAACTCCAAGCAGGGTTGGGAAGACCTTGTGCTAGTTCATCTGAAGTGCCAAGCCACCAGAGAACTGCATATATTCTTGGCTTCCCTGTTCTGTTTAGGAATAAAGCTGCCCGTATAAGTTTTATGATACCTTTGCAGTGAGATTGAAGCAACCTTTTGGTTCCACAATTTTCTCCAGGACAAAAGATTTGATTCCTGCACTGCTGACATATTCATACACCACCCCATGCTCCAAGTGGGTGTTATCCACAGTCAGGCTGATGAGAGGTGTTTCTTCACCAATGACCAGGGGACAGCTGACTGCCTGTGGTGTCTGGGCTGGAACCAAAGGAAGTTGTCAGAGATATCTGGTAGCACACATGAATACACAGGCATGCATAGGGAACAGAAACCTGTGGACAGGTAGTATTAAATGCAAAGGCACAAGCTTTGGCTGAAGGAGTCTCTGAACTACACACTGCTAGAGGCTGGCAGAATATTCTGAGGAAGACATCTGCTGTTGGCCACTGCTGGAGACAGTGATAGAGGTTCAGACAATCCACATGCTCCAATCCTGATTTTGATGTTCTTCCATGTCTGTATGCACAAATCCAGGCAGGGACAGGACACCACTTTAAGTTTTGTTCAGCATTTCAGGCACACAAACCCCAGCAGAAGCTTTCAAGGGGAAGTATGTTAATCTCAGAGCGTTGTTGTTTGTAATGACCTTCTGGAAGACTGCTGATTTCTGTCCAATTTTGGGAAATGCTCCAGATGCATTTTCTGTGCAGCAATAAGACTGAGATGGCAGGGCAGAGGTGGGGTGAGGAAATAACATATTTTACACACAGCAATGCTATTGTCATCAGAGAACAGATTTAAGTTATAGTCAAATTGACATTTGCCACAGCATTGCTCACATGCCTCTACCAGGGCACTGCTCCAGCTGTTCTACTGTGGAGCTGCATTACCTGGCCCACAAGACCTTAGATGGGATCCATACAGATGTGCATCTGTTCCTGCAGAAGCTGCCAGTGGCATTCAGAATCCAGACTCAGTCCTTTGGATTGAGTCTGGCTTCGGTATTCAGCCCTAACATCTGCTTTTCCCAAATAAGCTCTCAACAGGAAGGTAAAGCAGTGTTTTTTATGAGTTACACTTTTATAAGTTGGAGGTAATACACCTACACCTTTTGCTGACACTGTGCTAACATGCTCTGAAAACTTGCCACAGAGCAAAGTAATTTAAAATCATAATCTTTAATCTTAAATCACAGAAAACATAGATTATTCTAGGTGGGGTCACTTGCAGACCTTCCTTCTCCAGCTGCTACTGCCTGTAAATTCCTGGTTTGCAAGGACTACCAAATGATTCTCATAATGCTGAGCCTTTTCATTCCAGAAACTGTCTCTCCTGTAGATATCAGAGTCATAGGGGTATGATCTCTGTGTGTATCTCATTTTTTTTCTTCTCCTGAATAAGCTGCAGCATAACAGTACTTCATCTGGCAGACCTCATTCTATTACAAAGCTTTACTAAGACAAGAGATTTCTACAGTAATAATTATACTTTATATTTCTACTACTATGGCTACTGAAGCCCCTGAATTGTCCCTAGGTTTCCTTCCCCCATGAAAATCTTTACCTGGCTCCTCTTGACTATTTTGAAGGGGATCCAATTCTGCACCTCCTTCCAGTGAGGATTCCTCTTTGCTGGAGCCAGGATGACTGCCATTGAGATATGCAGTGGATGCTGCTTGCTGAACTCTGTCCTCTTCAGCATCTTCATGCGTTCTGTACACCCACTGGTACAAGCCCTTTCAAGAGATACAGGCTTCAGCTGTGACCTCAGTAAAACCACCCAATCTCTGTGTATCTAGACTACAAAGATGAATCTAGCTATTAGTTTCATACTTCCAAAGCTGGCTGAAATAACAACATTCCTCCAGCTTTCCTCTGAACTTCAGAGAATATGAAATCTAGATCAGTATCTGGGTGAACTTCTGGTTTTAGCAATAGTTACTAATGTTTAGTACTGTATGCAGTGCATGAATTGGCATACATATTATCTGTAGATGTTTTGCAACTATAGGCAACTGTAATCAGCTCCCTCAGTTACTCTCATGCCAAGATCCTAGTATAAGTCAGTCAAGACAGATATGGATACATTGTTTTTCTGACTATTTAGTGAGCGTAAAAGCACAGAAGAGGGGGAAGACAGAAGGAGGGCAGGAATTAATGTACTTCCTTTGAGGTTTGTGTTCATACCAGTGCTTCCTGTTGCCTGGTCCTGTAGGCTGTAAAGTGCTCCAGAACTTCCACATAGTTTCCATGTGTGGCATTATTCCCATTGACTTTCAAAATACACTGGCCTGGATGAAGGCCTACAGCTGCAGCCTCAGAACCTGAAAAATCAACCAGAGAGGAATTAGACAGCAAAGCCATCTGACTACAGAAGAGGAAATCAGAAAGTTTGCAAAGGGTTTCTGGTTAGGAAGACTAAGAAGAAGAGTTAGCTGAATGCTGTCATGCTTTTGCTACTAAGTACTCACTCTGAGAGCTTTGTTGTATAAGGAAAACCTCATGCATCTATCCTTCAAATTTCCAGGAGTGCTGGCAAAACAGAGACCTCCTAGATCTAAATGCATTCATGCCAGAAATTGAAATTCCTGTTGGAAATCATTTGTGATTCTTATATGGCTCTTCTAGCCTTATGACTACATTAGCTGAGGTCTTGCTTAAGTGTAAACAGTTGTATGTTTCAGCTTGTTGCACTTGAAAGATGGACAACACTTCCATGTTATGCAATTTGCCATGATCTAAGAGACTATGATGTACTTCAAACTGCAGAAAGTCCAGAATGCAATAGCCAACTTCAGTGGATTTATTCCAGATTCATGTGAGCAAGACTCAAACCCAAATCTAGCTCCTAGAAATCTACAGTTAAGGTGATTAATTTTAAGGCACCATCATTTAAAATTTGAACAGTTTTATTCCAAATGTAATTTGTCTTTTGCCAGCAAAATCCTAAAAAAAAAAGAGACTCTTTCTAGCTGGCACTTCCAGTCTGCACTCTTCAAACCATTAAAAAGTGCCTCTAGGTGCTGTTAGGAAAGTGTCTCTCTGAAAACATTGTTTGTTGCATTTGGGTGCTGCCTGTTGTCTGTATACTAACTGCACACATCTGGATATATATATGTATTTGTTCAGAAGGAAGTGGTACATGTCTGAAAGGTCGTATTTTCTGCATCTACTGAAAATAAAGGTTAGAGCTGTGCTTTATTTGTAGCTTATTTCACATCTCAGTTACAGAAGTATTAAGTATCTCTGTCACACTGTGTTTCCTCCTTTCAAAAAGACCAAGGAAAGCAATCTGCCTCTAGCTTATATTGGTAATTTGTAGCAGTATAAGCCAATGTAAAGGAAGTAGTAGTCTTCAAGTATTCTACTTTGTGATGTCCATCATGAAACATGATCCCACCAACCTGATCCCACAGTACCTTCAGAACTAGTGATCCAAACTAGCTGACCACAGGCAAAATATTGAGGAAGCAACAGACACTATTACACCTCAACATTTTCTCAGCCACCCCACTTTTAAAGTTTTATTCCCTGTGGCTGTAAAGCTATACCTTAGTATTCTTAGAAGAAACAAGGTTAGGTTCAGTAAGCAAGCACATTTCTAGTTTGGAAGAACTCAAGTGACAATGCTTTCTCAAGAGTCTTTCCACAGAACTGTGGACTGCACTACCCCCAAGTTTCTTCTACTGCAGAGTGAAGGTATTCCTTGTTTTGTGTCGATGGGATTAGCAACTCAACACTCAGTTCATGATGATACCATGTTCTTAGACTATACTAAGATTATAAGCACTTTGTTCTATGCTTTTACACATGAGTTGTCAGAACTTGTTTAGGATGTTTGACAATGAAACCTTGATCTGTCTTGATTGATACACAAACATCCACACACACACACTTCATATGTACATGCATATATAGTTAGCTGTACTCCAAGCTTAACTGTACCAGAGCCTTTCTACTTACCTCTTCCTACTGCATGAACATACGGTGGTGCTGCTCCCCGTATCTGAAAGCAAAGTGCTTCAGGACAATCTGGGATTTTAATAATCCTGCAGATAAATCAAGAAGAAAGCAGCATCCTCAGTTAAGCTGCCAGAGCTCTGGGCAGTTCTAACAGCATCTTTCCCTGGTGCTCACAACCATGATTTGTAATAAAGAAAGTATCCACACAGTTTACAAATAAGTAACAAATATATTAAGATCTGAAGAAATCATCCACTCCATCTTCATTCTCCAAGGCAGATGGGAGAGCCTCTTTGTAATTAAAATTTGGCAGTTTCAAATGTATTCCATCTTTATGTGACACAGTTACATCTTCAAGTAACACAGGACAGAAACTTTCTATGGCATTTATATTCACTTTCATTTCTAGGCAAGCTTCAGTGCAGCTGTGTTGATTTATACCAGCTGAGGATCACTTCCAAATAGACTGGACAAGATATCATGGACTAGAAATGAGCATCAACACTGAGATCTTCATTTCTGTGGTAAATTCTGGGATTACAGAATCTAATACTGCACTAGACATTAGCAGGGCCAAGCCTCATTATAAGATACAATAATGGATTAAAAAACTTTAAGGGCTGATGGGGTGGAAATTGCTTTCCCTTGCACCAACATTACAGTCTGAGAAACTTCACATCTAAGGCAGAATGACAATCCTTGTGATTCCTGTTTGTGCACAAGGAAGCCAAAAGTTAACTGCAGCATAAAGAGAATACAGCTTAACCTGTTCTAGAAACACACAGTTCATCACTAAAACAAACCTGTGACTCCTGTATCTTTCATTTGTCATTTGTTTTCCTATTGAGTAGCTTCTGCACAGCTAAGTGCTTAACCAGTTTTCACCACAAACTGCAAAGAAATATTTAGTAATTGACATCTTTAGATAATCTCTGTGAGCCCATCTTGGCACTTACTCTTTTGATTTGGTGGCTACCAGCAGCCTGAGAGGCCTTCGTGAGCAGAAGGACTGATTTAAGATGGTTTCCACTTCTGAAAACGGGCGTAAGAATATTAAGTCCTCATTGATGGAATAGATTTTTCTTCCCATCTGCAGGCCAGCCATCTGCAAAGGAAACAAATTCCACAGAAAACTTTGGATCATTGGCAGCATATCTGAAAGTTCAGGCTCCAGTGTTCAACTGTTCTCTACTTACAGACTCTCCTAGGATTACTGTCATATGGAACACTGTATATACAGTGTTGATTCATCTCATCATTTGCTAAGTCACCCTTAAAGTTGTCTGCATTTACAGAGAACACAGAGAACCATTCTACCTGTGGATGACCTCTTTATATTCCTAATTTATTGCTTGTGCTTACAGGACACCTTTTTGCATACATAATCCTTGCAAATCCATGAATGTATGAGGTACAAAGTCACATATTATTTGTATATTAAAACATACAAACTAACAAGTTTCAACTAAAAATCTGCTACTGTACTGGGATATAACTAGGAAGGCTAAGGAAGATTAGAGAGCATGTCTAATGACCCTTAAAGTGTCAGAGAGCTTCTGAATAATGGATGCTCCTTATTACAACTCAATGCAGTTGTCTGGATGTGGGCCACTCTTCTCCCCAAACACCAGCAGCTTGCTATTTGCTATTCATCTGCATGGCCATTGGCCAGCTGGCTGCTTGTTGAACACACTCTGTTCAAACCCTAGACATCTGCTTGTCAGTTGGCTGTTTAGAGTAAGACAGCAACCACACCTCCCAAAAGGGTAATCTTTTTCACTGTTGCTTCCTTCTGATAGAGTAGCATTCATAAACCACCTCCATTATTAAAACCTTTGGTAGTAAGTCCAGCTAAAAATCAACCTGCAAGTGAGCTGGCTTAGAAAGGAACAAAAGATCCAAAGTGAGGGGACATTCACTTTCTGAATGTCCTTCTGAAGACATATGGGTTAGGCACGGCATGTGCCACAGTTCACATCAACCAACCACTGCTATATGACTTTTTGTAAGCCTCCATCTAAGTGAGCTGAGCAAGCATTAATAGTCACAGGCAACTGCTGCCAGGAGCATGGAAGGACAATTCCCACAAGTTAGGGCCCCAGGATTGAGAGCTGCTCATCATTCAGGATCAGGAGAGAAAGTGCAGGAGTAGTGCCCACCACAGCACTATTCTATCTAAGGGCCAAAAGTCAGAAGCTGAACGCACGTCAGGCAAAGAGTTTCCAAACTGCAGTTCAAGTACCCTACCAGTGCAGGAAACTGGTGTTCCAGCAATTCTTTTCTTAAGAACTTTTATACACAGTTTGGGAACTGCTTCTGGCATAGGCAAATCTAACAGCTCACAAAGCAGTCTCTAAAAAATCTTGAGAAGAAAAAAAGACACTAATAATAGAAGGAACAATACTTGGCAACTCTGAGTTTGAATAAACACCCCAAAGACCCATGTTGCACATGAAGCTCAATGCTGCTTACTGTCACAGCCTGGGCAGGACAATTTTGTTCCAGGTATACTAGGAAAAAGAGATCACAACCCCAGATTCAAAGAGTATGTGTTAATCTTTAATAAATCCATTCAAGTAATAGATTTGTTCCCACTTAACTGGTGAACATGGGATCTTACCCTGCCCTGAAGCCTGGCAGTCCTAATGAATGCAGTGCACTGGGATGGGCACTGTGCAGCAAAGGTGCAGCTCTTCAGTTTTGTTCTACAGTGTGACAGCAGGCATAGGGTCTCTAAATGGCCTACAGCTGATGAGCCACACAGAACCACATGCTGGATATACTTCTAGTATCACAAAGCAACAAAAGCCCAAGAATGTAATGAAATGCATTACTGTTGGACCTCAGGTCATTGCAGAAGGAGCTGGCAGCCCTCTGGTTCAGAGACACACAGATTTCCTTCTTTTCTGGAGCAATATTTTAGGATCGAGTTGAAAAGATGTGCTCATGGTCACAGATAGTTTGTCTTGGAAGATCAAGAGAAAGATTCCTTAGAAAATTGTGTGCTTCTGTTGTCTTAAAACACAACAGATTTGGAGGCTATTCCACAGGCATCCAGCCTAAGCAAGGGCAGAAGGATTATCTGCCAGGCACTGTTTTACAAGAAGAGCTTTAGATTAATAAATTTTTTGGGCAACCTATGCTGATTTTGAGCATGAAGTGGAGCACAGGATTGGTTTCTCTGGTGACCATAAACCAAAGGAGAATCAGAAATACTGAAATTATTTAATTCTAATATTAAACTTCAAAATCCTTCCAATCTGACATTCTCAGCTTGCTAAAATCAGTCTGTTCACTTCAGCTGTTTGCACTGGGCAAGTCATCTAGGAGTTATCTGAAGCCTAAAGTAGTTATCAAAAAAATGAATGTGGACATTAAAAAATTCTGTAATGGTTGTCCTGGGTTTTTAATTTGAAGTACTGTCTGTGTGCTGCTGCAATTTACTATGAAACCCTGAACAAGTCAATTAACCCTCTCTCATCTTCATTTGTGCTAAAGGCACCTAAATAGCTTTTAAAAAATAGATTTTTCCGTTTGTCTTTGCCTTATTTTGCTAAATGGAGAATCACATTGGGTTATCCACTCACGGGGTTTGTATGGATAAGCAAATGATTATGAAATACTCAGATCCTATGACATTTGGGCCATCTATGTGCTCGAAAGACACAAACAAACATATTCTGTAAAGCTCTTAAAAAATACCAGAGAGAGAAATGAGTGCATGCTTTTTAAAGGAAAATATACAGAGCTAAAAATATAGCTTTCACTCAGATAAACCTGTTCCTCATTGAACATCTCTGCTATCCCAAAACAATGGTACTTTCCCTCCCTCCTCAAATTTGTTAATGACCCTGAACTATGCTATCATCACAGAGAGATATTGCTGTTGTCCTATCACTGACCAAAATATTCAGCAAGCCACTCAAAGATGCCAAAACACTTAGTAATTTACAGAAAGAGTTGACCACAGGAATTGTAGAAGATACCCAGTTTTCTACTAGGTGTCTTTAAAATTGAGCACACTTTAGAAGGCTGGTTTTATACCTTTTCAAAGCACTGGAATATTCCTAGGTACCAAACCCAAGAGGTTTATGAATGTCAGGTCTTACCTCTGCAGAAGATCCTCGTCGAACTGACTTCACCACAATTGCTTTGTTCTTTTCTTCTATGTCAAATCCATAGTCATCCTCTTCTGGTAAAATCTTTTAAAGAGCACAGGGTAATGATTCATAAATATGGAGACAGCAGAAAAGCTGAAGGATGGAGATGAGAAACTGGACTTTTTATTGCAAGCCATGACTGACCAACTTATATATCTTAAGGCTGAAAGGGACAACTAGATCAGTTGGTCTGATCTCCTACAGAACATAAACTATAAAATGTAATCTAGTTATTTCCACACTGAGCCCTTACTATAGTAATGCAGAATTTCCAGAGTTATCCAGTTATGATCTGCAGTCTCTAAGAAGTGAAGAATCTATTCCTACTCTTGAAAGTTTGCTCCAATAGTTAACTAGCACTCCCATTAGAAACTCCATTTGGTTTTAACTTTTAACCCTCCATTCTTCATTAAGTCTTTCACTTTTAGATTATAGAATTCATCAATATTCAGTATTTTCCACTGGTGAATGTACTTACAGATAAAGTGTAGTCATTCATTTTTTAAAATACACCCCACACATCCAATAATGAACAATCTACAAGTCATTCTCAGCTATCAGTTTCATATGAATTGGGGATGTCAGGCCCATTTTTTACAGATAATACTACATACTACAAAAATCTACATGGTAACAGCCAGCCTGCTGGCTAAAATTCTGGATGATCAGTGAGAGAACAATTTTTGACATCCCCAGCTCCTTCCTCTCAAGAACTGTCATATGAGCTTTGTGTTAGGGAAAAAATACAAGACTCGTGTCATGCTCTCAGTTTGCACTTTTTATGGTTGACAGGAGACTTGGTAGTTCTTGCTCCTGAGAATCTGCTTCCACTTATTAGGACTGAGGTCACACAGACCTGCCTTATAAATATATTTAAAATCACATCAATCATGGCAAGTATGTTTCACTTATCCTTTTCTAGTGGTTTATTAACAATGGGGGGGAAGCTTAAGAACTTGCTTCCTATTTAAAAAAAAAAAAAAGCAAGCCTGGCCACTAGTAAATGGACAAATAGAAATTCCAACTGATAAACATCTTGCATTTGGGCAAACAGTACACATTCAAGAACCATCTGATAAATTCAAACTGTGTTAAAAGGAAAAATAAAGCTACCTATAATCTAGCATGCCACTGGGGAAAGAAATGACTGAGAATTATTTCCTTGATTCTGATGATTCATACACTATTTTAAAATGCTGTCAATGCCATCATCTTATGTGCTTTGTCCTTTTACAGGAATTCACCTTAGAAAAAAAATAAACAGTGTTATCCTTTTCTGTAGGATACAGGCAGCTATGTTATTTAAATGCATGACACAGCATATCTGCAGCGAAAAAATCCTCATCAGATGATGCTCAACTTAAATGATGGACAGGAAAGTAAAAAGATTGAAAAAAGCTTGCTGGCAAAATATTTTCAGAAACAATGCTATTTATGCATGTTCAGTAAAATGATGGCTTAGAAAATTGGCTGTATCACTGGCTAGATTTTTAGTGTTTCAAGTATAATGAGTTTCAGCCTAACACAAGAGTACTTTTAGCACTTCACATTTGGGATTAAATAGACAATTTCTAGGCTAGCTCTCCCCTCCAATTCTCATTTTACATTTGAAGGGACTTTGCAGTTTCTTGAATTTTGAAAGCATATAGGAAAAAGATATTTAAAAATTTGGAGACTTTGACTTGCCAGATTTAAGAAGCCAGCAGCTACACAAACTTGCATGATCTCTTGGGTGCAGCTACCATTACTATGCATGAAGATTTTTATATGCTTTCATTTTTAATAAGCTACCTTTCTCCATTCATTAGTACTGCAAAAATGTATTTTTTTTAAAACAAAGAATTGGAAAACTTTTAAGAAATCCCAAGTGCATCAACATGAAGAATTTTATCATCATGTTGTAAAGAAAGAAATCTCACATTCTGTTCACTGATGCTCCTCTACTAGCAATACCCTCTTATGAAATGGTAGACTATGGTAATATTTAATATGCAATACTTGGAGAAGACTATGAGTCATTCTTTATAATAAAGCAGTAGTACCTTGCAATTCCACAGTTGAACACCATTCATCCCTAAGGAGCCCAAAGCAATTAACTAACTTGCCATCTACAAGAATTATTTCTGTGCCCCTAGAATCCAATCAGTTTTTTGAACATAAGGCAGCAGCTGTTTAATCTTGAAAGACAACCACGTTAAAAAATTGGAGCATATGAGAAATAAGCATGGTTAATCAAAACCAGAGGGCAAATGCACTCAGAATATATTCAAAGAGAATTTTGGCGAGGGGTGGAGGGTGGAGTGGGAGTGAAGAGATGAAAAGCTATGCAAAGAATGGTCTTTCACAATGCTTCATGCAGAAGCTGGAACTCTCAGACTCTCAGCCTTAACTTTTGGGGACATGTGCAGCAGAAGAGGCAGCACTGGCAGATCAATGACTGTTTCCTAAACTAGGCTCTAGGATGCATATTTTTCTCTCACCACCTTCTCTACAGCTCTCCAGTAGAAACTATTTTCTATTGGACATACTTAAGCAGTCTGACTTGTTAAGAATTTCTTTAGGAGCAGTGACTTATCAGATAATGTCAAGTCTGAGTGCTCCACAAAACTGATGAGGTTTCTTTGACCCTCAGAGCTATTTTCCTGCCACCTCATCTCCAGGTCGTTCCAGCCTCCCCAGACTTTCAAAAGTCAACAGCTCTGGAGCACTAAAACAAAATTTGCAAAGACAAAATTTCTTTCCAGTGAGAAGCTCCAGAATCTAAGCCACTTCTGCTGCTATTATCTTTAAAAGTAATGTTTTGCCTTATTAGCAAAAGAGTCTTTAATACACACAAAAGGTGAGGTTCAGATTGGCTGTTAGGAAGGTTATGAGGCTGCCAGTGGAATCACCAGCCCTGGAAGAGTTCAGAAAATGTGTAGATGTGGTGCTTGGGGATATGGTTTAACAGTGAGCATGGTAGCATTAGCTGGATGGTTGGACTCAATCTCAGAGATCTTTTCCAACCATAATGAATCTATGACTCTAAGTTTCTTCTGGTTTAGGAGCTTTGAAATTGAGCACTGAAACTGAACTGTTAATTCTGACCAGTGAAAGAGTTAGAGCCTAAAGGATGTTTTTCACTTCAGAGTTCACTGTAATTTTTACTATCTGAATGCACTCAAAGCCTTTATCTGGCCACCTACACCTGGATGATGGATGCCTCTTGCTACTGACTTGTCAGCCTGTCTCCTTGGGAGATCAGAAATCCCTGGAGAATGGGTCTTATTAATGGCTCACTTCCCAGGGGTGTTTTAAATCAATGACTGTGGTGCACTAGTATAATGAAGAACAAAGGGAAATCTCATTTTTGCTCTCTCTCTGATGTAATTTTGCAGAGTTAGGTCATTTTATATAAGCACAACACACAAAACTAATTCTCCTGGGATGATTAAAGGTGGAAGAGATTTTTATTAACAACCAAGTATGGCTTTGAGCAATACAAATGACTATTATTTATTCATGATTAGAATAGGAGAAATGCATTCTGTACTTTTATAAGAATTTAAAGGTGAATGGTCTGTTTAATGGATTAGCTGGTTTAACATGGAAAAGACAAACTCAAATGATAATACTACATATTATCTAAAAACTTGATATCTGAAGTGTTAAATTATAAGGAAACTTTCTTTTTCAAATCTGATTCTAAATGTAACAGCAGCAGCAAAGCCCTATGGATAGATGAGATTCAGCATCCCAATTTTCAGATGGTAAACTGAGGCATCGAGTGACTTAAGGTCTTGCTCAGGCCACACATGATAAATTAAAACCCAGGTAGCTTCTGTGCTCAAACTATTGGTTTTCATCAAATATGCTACAGTACTGAGGCCCCTCCATCAGCTGAGTTCTGGGATGTGCCACAGCCCTGGCTATGAACTGCAGTGCAACACAGCAACTCCTTTCTCCTGCAACTAGACCACCACACTACCAAGAAAAAGAAACATAGGATACCCTGGACAAATGTATCACAAGTCTGGGAAGTCAATAAGGTTTAGACTTTCAGTCTTGATCTCCAATCCAGCATGATGGTTTTGAGAATGCCACAGAAAATGTGCACAGGTATTATCTTTAGAAATCACTGGAAATGCTTTTCTTCTGAGATCAGAGGAAGACACTAGAGTCTTCTGGGGACACTAGCACTGTGTGTGCATTAAACCTGCCAGGTAACTTTGATGGAGGCTGATCTGCACAGGCAGCTCTCCTTGAATGATATTCAGCTCCAAATTTAATTTGTGTCATGGTTGACTTGGGCTAACAAGTAGAGGTGCTGATCACAAATTAGCAGCACACTGCAGTAATCAAGTCACAATGCTTGGAGTCAATCCAAAATGCAAATTCTCTTCCACTAGGCAAAGAATTTTGTATATTTTTTCAGTTTGTCAAGATTCATGTCCTTCAACAAGAAACAATCACACATACAAGTGAGTATTAAAGTTTGTTTGAAGTGCATTTCTTCAGACTGAAAGCATGTTTTTCCTTGCCATTTCTAATCATATTCTCATTCTCCTTTCATATAAAACAATCCCAGCTTCATAGAAATAGCAAGGTTTACATTTCTTACCAGAAGACTCTTCCCCAGGATGTTTTCCACAAGCTTGAAGTCATTACGTAATTGTTTGCTCTTGGAACTGGTGCCTTCCATCTCCTCATCAGCATAAAAGCGGAAATACAAGGACTCATCCTTAAATTCACTTTTCTCCAGGACTAGAAACAATATATATATATACATATACGAAACACATATAAGCATTTACACAGAGAAAGAGAGAGAGAAACAAAAAAAAAGTTACAGGAAATCCTCAGTATCTCCTCAGTCTTTACAGAGCAAAGACCAGCTGCATCCCTCTCAGCCAGCTATTCAGCTCTGTATTTTTCAGCTAGTACTGTATTTTAGGTGAATACTTTTCTTCACAGTGCACAGTAGCTCATGATATGATGTTTGACCATCCTGGCATGCAGAATACATAGAAAATGCAAAAGATCCTCTTGGAATAAAGATGCTACTCAAAACCTTAGGCTCCTTTCCCATGTCAAAATGAATATGGTAAAACTATAAAGAGGCAGAAAGGGGTAAAATAGCTGTTTAAAGGTGAGATGGCTAAACAGATTAAGATTTTTCAATCTAAAATGGAACTGAGAGGGAAATGAGATCTGTAAAATTCTGGAAGGCATGACAAAGTTCTCTACCACATTTATCAAATATAACACCTGGGGGCTTGCAAACAAAAGCACCAAGTGACTATTTTAAAACCTGAGAAACAGCTTCTTCATTCAACATGTACTTATGCAAAGGAACTCCTTACCAAAGGATGTTATGAACGCCAAAAGTTTACATGGGCTCAAAACAGATCAAATTCTTTAATGAAAAACAATTACTTTTACATTCTTATCAAGTGCAATGCAAAATTGTCTATTAGATATTTACAGTAATCTGCTCTCAAAAACATTATTCAAAATATGGAAAGCAAATGTTATTTAGGTCTAAAACTGAATTTTTCATTGGATAAACTATGTTTTATTCTTTGGACTTGATATGTGTTATTTGATTCCGATACAGATGAGGTTTGTTTACTGTCCCAGTTTAGCAGCAACATCACTGAGGATGGATGATGTCTAACTTGGCACTTCGGTTTTGGAAGCTTCAGAGATTAAGCAGTGAGGATTGTGTTTGTTGTCCAAGCAGTAAAAACTAGGCAGTTTTACTTTGCACCTAACATTTCCTGGTGACATTTTAAAACAGTATTTGGCTTGTGCACTGGTCTGATGGCTCTGAAAGACAGGCAGTGAAAAAACATGCCCCTTCTAGCATGTTTAATTCCTTCAGGGCTCATCATAATTATTAACAAGGGGATTCACTTGAGAAGGTACCAGGCTTAGACATTTTATGTAAGCTCAAAGACTGCTTTTTAGAATGACCTGCTGGAATGCCTACAATTGTATACATGTCAGCATGTACGGCACAGCCTATAGGAAAGGGAGTTTCAGACAGTCAGCTAACCTGACTGAAGTAAGAGCTCCCTTAACTGGCTGTGGGAAGTAATACTGATGCATTACCATGATGCATGAAGCCGTTATTGCAGAGTCCAACACCCAGTGCGACAGCTTCCTCCCGAGTCTGGCAGTCTCCCTAGAAACAAGAGGATAAATATTACATCTCAGATGACTTCCTAAGCTAAATTATTCCCCTTCCCCACCACGTAGCTTGTGGCTCTGAAATTAGCAGGAGGTTCTTTGTAGGGAAGAATAACAAGGAATTAAACTAGCTACCCCGTTGCCCAAATCCCATTCATTCCTATATACAGCAACTTTTGCCTCCTACAGGACCTAAGAGGACAAAGACCAGGATTCTGGAAAGTAGCTGTTTAACTCACAAAGGGACATAATATGATCTCAATGTACAGATTTTTTATTTGCAGTCATAGTGCCAGACTTTGGGATCCATTAGCTATAGACAGTAAAACTCATTCTTAGAGACAGAAGTTGAGAGATATTATCTATATTCGACCCAAGGGAGAAAAACTCAAGTAAAGCCAGTGTATGTGAACTCCTAGTTAAAAGTGCAGTGGCATTCTTTTCTTACACATCAGACCTATGAATAAAGGCTTCAGTTTCTCACTACCTGAAGCCTTGAGTGTAATATTTCAAAGTAGGTACCAAAGAGAACTTGTAAATTTACAAATTTAACTGAAATGGCAGCATTAAGTTTTGCATGTGCAATTCAGTTAAACACAAGAAATGCCTAGTTTTCTCTATGTTTCTGCTAATTAACAGAAACATAGCGAAGACTTCACAAACACGCCGCTTGTACTTTTTTGGCAGATATACAAGTTCCAAATAGCGCTGGTAAAATTCTGCCAGATGACAAATATTGTTAAAACTGGTCACTAGGTGCAAGACTACCTGCTTCCCAATTCCCAAAATGGCACAAGAGAACCTCACTATCTCACTAAGAGCAGTTGGTCAGCTCATTCCAGCAGGTAGGGGACCTACTGCTTTGGCGTATTTTCAGCATATTACTTTCAGTCCTACTAAATTAGAAGCTGTATCCTACACAAGTATTACACTTTTTTCCCCTCCATCTGGAGAACTAGATATCCTGAAGCTCTAGCAGCAACTGCAGAGTAGAGTACTGCCTTTGCTTTAAGCAAACCAGTTTGTAGACCAAGAGCCGCTCTGACCTTGTCAGCAGAGCATCAGTCCTACTTGAGGTCCTACTCAGGACAGCACTAGCTATTTGCAAGGCAAATATTGGCAAAGAACATTGCTATGGTGTAAAGATACTATTTAAATACAGGGTAAAACAGGATCAGCTCTTGCCAGTCAGCAGTGCTACTGCCTCTTGTTGAAGAGGCTTTCTGAGAGGGAAAAAAAATCTCTGCATGACATTTACAAAATAAGAACTAAATACTGTTGTCTTCATAGGAAAAAGACCAAGGCAGTTCTGGAGGAACTGCATGATTATGTAATCACACAGGAAAAGCCAAGAAAAGGACTTTAATAAATCTGAAGTTTAACTTTTACTATAAAGCACTTTCAAGACTTCATAAGTCTTTCCTCATTTTCAGCATCCTGTCACACGACAATTCTCAACACTCTCAACATCTTCCATTTTTCAGTACAACTGCACTACACCTGTACTAGGAAATGATTGCCAAGAGCAGCCAGTTCACCACTCCTATGGCTAACAAAGGACTTTCTTCCTCTTCATGCTGCCAGATAACAAGCTTTCACCATATGAACAATAGCAGAAGGAGTAAGATTGTAAGCTCAAAGAATCAGAATGTTTAATTATGTTGTAGTATTCCCTACATAAATGTGTTTTACTTACTATTAAATGGAACTGAAACATTAAGCTCCTTGTCAAAGACAGCAGTATCTTAAAATTTTCTTACCTGTGCAATAAGCCAATCTACTAGTTTACTTGCAGGGATTACTGATTTGTAGGTCTTCAGGTGGTAGTCACGGTCTCTAATTAAGAAAGAGGGGAAAAATCAGGACAAAATTGTTAAGCATTTCTTTTACACTCTAAACCTACATATACTTCTGTGATCTACTATTATTAAGCAGAGGAAAGAATAAGAATTATAGATGGTGAAAAAAAAAGTGAGATTCCCAGCCACAAGTAGGACAAAGAATAAGCAGCAGATATCCTTTTTTGCTAGAAGAAAGGTCTAGTTTTCAAACTTTACTAATTTGAATTAGGAAAATATTTGAGATCAGTACAGAGCAGTGTTCTTTCAAATTTCTCTAGCTGTTTCTTCAAGCACTCTTCAGCAAGCTCATATTCCTGCCAGAGACAACCAGGACATTCTTTTCACAGAGGTACTGAGCTGCTGCTTTAACTCAGGTTAGAACACTGCCACCATCGGTTCTGTTGAAAATTACATTTTTCTGGCTGGAAGTCATCTTCTAGTTTCCATCCTAAATCCATTCACGTCCATTATTGGCTCAGTGCAAGCCCCATCTATAAGCTTAAATAGTTCTTCTCTAGTGTTTATCCATGAATGTATTCATAAACAATGACCCTACATATTCCCTCTGTGCCCCCTTCTTATTAGGTTCACTGAATGAAGCACCTTTTAGCCTACTCTGTCAAGAGAGCCTTTTCCCAATGCTCCATATCTTTTCAGATTTTACTACAGCAAAATATCACAGAGCAGCCAGACACAAGTACACAGTGTTCTTTTATGGCATTAGATAATTTCAGCCATTGTAAATAAAAAAAGAACTGGTGTATTTATGTCTTTAACACAACTTGCATCATCTCACACACAGTCCTTGTAGAGAGCAGCGCTGTGCCTGAAATAAGGGAAAGAAATCCTATTGTAACTTGGTGCTTTCTGTGGTTTTCTTCCATTCCTTTTCTCAGATCCATGGAGATAATTGATGTTTTTAGTCTTTCATAAAATACTTACAAAGAATCTTGATACAAACGTAAGAGGACTAGGTGGCTTAGGACACTGGGCTCTAACACCTTTCACCTCCAGGTCACTGGATTTAATCCAGCTCATGAGAGGATGAAAAGCACTATCCATTTTAAGGCTGTTTACTGGCCCGTGTGAAATAAATTCCGTGGTCTTGATCCAGGTTCCTAGTTCCACATCACAAAAGCCATTACCACAATTAATTTGCATTAATTGGCTCCCTCTTGTTGAGAGTCTCAGTAGAGAGGCCAAATGTTGAATGGGCTATGAAGAATTAACTCCTCTCTCACCCTTGGAGGTAGTCCTTCTATTTCAAGCTGGAGGTTCACTGGCATGACTGTGGATGGAAGCTTTCACAGGCCCTGTGCCTGTTTTACAGTCCGGATGTATCTATACAGCAGCTCAAAAGAAGACTTTATTCTGCAATTCTGTCAAATCAACCTCTACATGGTTGATATTTCCTTTCTTCTAAAAATCTAACATCAAACCACCACTTAAAATTCATCCTACTCATGTTCCTTTTACTAATCATCTACAGATACAAATATGTTGTGACTGGCTTTTGTAAGTAAATGCATCGGAAATGCCTGTGTGTTTGCAGAGTGCAGGGTGTGAGAAATTAGAAGGGGAAGCAGGACTTTCAGAACTTCAGGAAAAAAACCCCAAACAAACAAAAAAACATGACAGCATTTCCAGAAATATGTGTCCTCAGAACAAAAGCTTTCTTCACAGTGCTTACACACATTTTTTGACTTGTCTTCCAGTAATGTGCTAAACCCAGCACAAAGCTGTGGGAGTTTTCTGGGCAGCTTTTCCCTCACACTCTTATCTTGAGAAAATGTGCTTTTGAAATGTCAGAACAATAAAGGAAAGTATTAAAATATTGAGTATTAATGAGTAGGGGTTTCCAGATTGTGAGGAGCAACTCCCAACGTTTTCATACATATGCTGATACAGAGCTAAAGTTTTGAATAAGCTGGCATCAGTATCTTGGTCCAAGGCCCAGTCTTTCACTGCTTCTAGTTAAATGCTTGTCAGGGTGAATATTTCAACATTAGTTCACTGACTTTTCCCCTGTTTCAATCTAGCCTGAACAGGAGTAGAGCACAGAATGTTATCCAGAACCATGAGCTGCAGGTGAACAATCAAATGTAGATGTGGGAACCATTGAAATTTTGGTAGAACTTTGCTGCCTCACAGAAATTAGGAAGAATAAAATATTTTTCAGCGGGTCTAGCCCATCTGTGCACTGAAGTGTTGTCCACCATGTGTAAGTGGGGGCAAGTTCTTCCACCCTCACAACTTCCCCAAAGTAGATCAGAGGCATATTCAGAACTTTCTCCACATCTAAGATTTTTTTCAAATGTTATACTTTTTACGTATCAAACCCCAAAGTAGCATGCTTTGTTTCCAGTGGGGTATATCACCTGGTCCTCAAAGTACACCAATATCAACAGTAACATGTAATACTTCTAACAAAGCCAGATAATATATACACAAGGGGAACATGAAGGTGAACTTACTTTACCACTGGAGTATATAGGCAGTGTAGTCTGCAGTAGAGCCTCACACCCTGAAGAAGGAAAGATGTATGGTGATATCAGTTTTTTCCTTTTCAAAGGAACACTGATTAGCTAAAGCTAGCAAAACCTGGACACTGATGTCTCTACTCAGCTGGAATTATCTATTGATTAACTGTTTTTCAAAACAGTTCCCTTATCCTCTCTGTCAAACCTTCTTCTTTCCATGCCTCCAGAAGCCAAAAATCTGTTCTTTTATCTCTAATCACCTCCACTCCAACATTTTCTCCATTAATCCTTCCTCACAATTAACCCACGAAACCCATGCACCAATGTCCATAAGAAGAAATCCAATTTATTAAAAGGTATATGGACTGATATGGGATCAACAGAACTCATTTGACATACAATTATCAGGAACAGCAGTTAAATATTGATCTTTTCTATCTCCCTGAACCATAATGCTCATATTTTCAGCAGACATGCTGCATTATGGCCTACTGTTTGTTTTTTTTAAGACCTTTTGTTACTATATTAGGACTGTAATCAGCAGTCTTGGGTGCAGTCACAACTCTACCATAATTTATTGCTAAGCTCTGCTTCCTCTCTATAGAGTGAATGTCTCCTAAGGCATCAGAATAGATACCTTATTACAACAAAGATAAACAGTATTGGAGTTCTCCTATACAACAGGCCAATGACATTCAGAGGTAGAGCAAACTCTTTTGAGGAAGGTTCAAGCATGATAATACAAACCTTGGACACAATGTCTTCCAATTCACTTCTTGGCTTGTAAGTTCCATCATCATAGCGAAATCTGTACATCACCTGCTCATTCTTAAACTGGTGTTTATCTGAAACTAAAACACCAGTACAATAATTAAAATTAGTCTTTTGTCTCCTGTGATTTTCTCCAGAGGCCAGTTGGTATGTCCACATCTAAGTATTTGCTGGTACCTTTTTCTGAAAAGAGATCTCAGCTCTTCAAATCTCCCCTTTTTGTGTATATATATGCTTATGTACACTTCTAAATAGCTCCACAAAAAAAAGCTGTTTGCTAAACTACTGCAGCTCTAAAAAAACCTGACATTTTCTTCCTTTTACAGTAGAATTAATTTATATAAGGCTTTGGAAACAGTCCTAGGGAAGGTAATTGGGACCATCTGAGTCTTTCTGATAACTTGAATGAAGTGCCTGCAAATTCCCACAATAGTTATCATAGCACTAAAGTCATTGTTGCAGTTGCTCAAAGTTCTGCAGCTCCAAAAGCAGAAGCATGCTGGTGAGAAGAACTACAGCTGTTGGAGGTGTTCTTCTACCATGGTTCTTGTATTTAATAGTGAGTTCCTTCTAAAAATTAAACAGTACTTTTGAGATACTGCTTTTTCACCCAGAACTTCCATTCCACGTTAGGGCAGTTAAAATCTTACTGTGTAATGCTATATACTGATAGGCTTTAAAGAAAAGGACACAAAAGATGTTTCAGTGTGACAAGGAATGACTTAACAATCAGAAAAGCATTAAAAACCATACCCAGTTTCAAACAGATTTATCCAATGGAAGAGGGCTGAAGTCTAAATCAACTATATGCAGGTTTATCCTATCCTTATTCTAAGGTAAACAATTTCAATAGAACATGGAGCTGGGAACTCTCATACTGAAGATAGTGATTTAGAAACTAGGAGAAATTGTTTCACTGATTAGTAAATAAGGGGTAATAAGTAAAAAGTGCCAATAACTATTCAAAAGAAGTAATAAAGTATCTTCCAGATTTTACAGCATGTAGTGTAGAAATGCCATTGTTCACAGCTTAATTTAATGGAGACCACTTATAACTATGTAAAGGAAGAGGAGGAAATCTAGAGAAGAGCAACCAGAGCAGACAGCAGATAAAGTGAGGCAGCTTAGTCACTGTAATCTTTCTTGCCTTTGCCAATGTAACAAAACTACAGCCAGATCTTTGTGCTGGAGCACCCTTGAATACTTTGGATGCAGTATTTCATACTGCAGACACAGCATTTCATGAACTGAGAGAAAATATACATTTACACTATTTTAGATGCATCTTAGCCTGAATTTGATTAACCTGAGAAAACTGATTGCACTGGATGACTAAAGACAAACTGGGTTAGGCAGACTCAGATGGACTAGGACTCAGTTTGAGATTCCCTTCCCCTTGCAGAGTGGGCAGGATAATTGTTTAGAAGACAAAGACCAGAAATCCGTAAGACCTTCCCCCATTACATAGGACATCCTGGTCTTTAATTAAGATTCCTGCTTTTGGTGGTATTTTTCCTTACTTTTCCAGAATAAATGAAAATTTGCAGCATCTGGTGTGTATTCTTTAGTATCCAGGGGAATCTCTAAGATGCATAAGATACTGACTTCTTTGAGTGTCTGCATGCTCTGGATTTTATATTTCTAAATCCAACTGCAAATCCAGTCTGCACAAAGTGTCTTTTGTGTCTGGCACACAGCAGATCAGATTCTGATCACTTCTGCTCTCTGTGATAGGTACCAGAACATCCACATCAGCAGTCCCAGATAAAATAGTCAGAATTAAAGGAGATGCAGAGGAAATTGAGTAATAAAACATACAGAGCTCAGCACTTAGTATTTAGCAATCTTCTATGGCCCTGCTTCTCAGGCAGCCTGAGATCTGCAGTCTTCACCTGACAGTAAAAGTTATGCCAAGCGAAAACAAAAGATAAAAGATAATGCCTAATGTAGAATAAGGGTAAAGGCTTCACTATGGTGCTTGAGTTTCAAGTTCTTGCTACATTAAGAGGCATAATGGGAAATTTTCATGTTTAATGATTTATCAAAATCTCAAGGGATATTTCCTAAAGTAAATGCAGCGTTACAAATACCTTCCAATGTCTAGCAGTAATTGTCAGTGAAGACACTAACATCAGGAACTCTAACTAAAGGTAACATTAAAACCAAACCAGATGCATCTTAGGGCATTTGAATAAAAGGAGCAGTAGATATAAGAGTATAACTTTCTTTGAGCTGTAAATTTGTGTTTAGAGAAAAAAGACAGTGCTGAAAGTAGTGGCATGATGGCAAGGTAAACAGTCATCATGAAATAACAAGTCTCAGGACAGCTTTTTGCACCAACAGTGCAAGTGTACACATTCAGAATGTAGGCAAGTGTGAGCACAAAAAGGCATTCTTCATCTGAAGTGTGATCCCTTCACACAGGAGCCAGAGCATTACAGTTCTCCAAGGACACAGTTAGGGCCAAGTACTCAAAGTATTCAGTGTTTCTGAGCTCATGAGTCTGTCTTGGTACCTGGAAGTTTATGTACATACTGCTCATATTAAACTTCTCTATGGGTTAAGATGACACACATAATTTCTTTAGTGCTATTGTCACCTGAAAGACAAGTGTGTGGAGCTGAGTTGCCAAGAGATTAAAGCAAGGCTAGCCTAATTAAATGGATCCCCTATTTAAATTGGTTTCCAAGAGATTGTAGGGAAATGCAGATCACTGGTGACTTAAGACCTACATATGTCTATATATAGTAATAAACACCTATAAAACAGTCTGAATTCCTTAGGTGCACATTTTGCTGCTAAGCTCACCTGAATGTTGAGATTGGGGCATTTGTTCTTTAACTAAAATAGGACTATGCTGCTGTCTGTATAATGCAATATGAAAACAGTAGGAAACAGCAGGACAAATAAAGGATGTAACCTGGAGAAAATCTGTGTTTTAGAAGAAGTGCAGACAGCACAGAAGATTTTCAAACAAGCATCTTGTGCCACTTTGGTCATGTAGCAATTCTGTCTGCACTATTCTATTCTGCTAAAATACTTCTCCTCACAACACTTTAAGTTCATCTGCTGGGTATGATGAAGGAATACTGTGCATCACTAGTTCAAAGAGAGATATTCTTATCAAATGAACTGGAAAGAACAAATCCCACCAGACCTCCCCCCGTCACCTCTTTTTTCTATGACAAGCATACTCACTAGAAAGAATGACCCATTTTCTGGCCCCCCTCACTCTGTTTGTACCTGTGTCCCATTCTGTAAGAGCACTGCTCAACTAACCTCTGTATTGCTGATGTATCATATGGAAAGCTATATTTATTGATCACTACAGATTTTCAAACATGCATAGTAAAAAGGAGAACATATACCTGATACAGTCCACAACAAAGACGTTGCAGAGAAATCAAGCAACTGCAGGCATAAACACTTCCAGGAAACCAAACAAGTCCTGTGTTCATGACAGATTTGACCACTTACTAATCCCTAATGTCATTAACCATTTTGAAGATTTGGTGAGCATGGTACATGAAAGTGTTTGAGCATCATGTGAACAGCTGCAGTCAGTGCTCTGGCATTACTGAAATCTGACATCTCTTTATGGCATGGAGCACTCACCATGATGAATGATTCCATTTTCCAATAGTGCCTGTCCCAGGTTGACCCCTTCCTCTGGTTTGCTTATCTCTCCAATTTCTGTGAGCCATGATACAAACTCACTGCAAAGGCAAGCAGAAGAGAAACAATCAGCTTTTTCACTCTGAAGAGAAGCAGACACATGCCTCTGTAAGTCATCAGCCAACCATAAGAGACTTTCTCCTTGAAGCAAGTATGAAAACTACTGTTTTGGTGATGGTACCTCTACTAGGTGGCTCAATTTCCTACATTTCTGGAGAACATGCCCTGCAAAAGATCCAGATCTATCCATGACTTTTCCCAGCATTCCCCTTAGCTTATCATAATTAGGATTATGTAGATAATTGTACACAAGTGGAAAGAAGATCTGCCTGGACCCATAAAGATGCTGGAAATCCTTATTTTCTTGAGCAATCCAGACATCCAAGGGGGAAAAGGAAAGCAAAATTAACTAGTAACCTTAAAAAAAAAGGAGCTGGACAGTAAACAGCTACTTCTGTCCAAGCTATCCCTCCAAGCTGTGTTTGTGGTCAGGCTTGGTTACATATGCTCACCTTTCCTTCACTGGGTCTGTTTTCTGTCCCTACCCCCCAGGATGTAATTGCATTGGCTTCAACAGTACCACAGTAGGACTTAGGACAGAAGATTCAACCTACTGAATTCAAGTACAGAACAGTAAGAGCACAAGTCTCACTGACAGATTAATTTAAGGTCATTTACTGGAGTTGGTGACTGGCAGATACATAAGTGATGCTTCTTATTAATAGACAAAAGGTGTTAAGTCTCTCTGCTCATGCAGCACACAACAAAACCTTTCTCTGGAGAGGGGCAGAGCTGCACATATGGGCAGAATAAAAGCCAAAAAATGGACAGATCTGTAGAATATTATTCAATTAGAAACAGTTAAGTACAGGAAAATTGACACTGCATGCCTGGAGAATACAGCACTGCCAAAGTCCTGGGGGGCTGAGCTGTTTGCCAGGTTAAGAAGAGATTAGACTAGAAATGTGTTAAATTCACAGAGAAGAACAAAAGGAATATGTGAAAGCAGAGTGACTGACATATGGGAAATCTGAGTTCAATAAACCACTTAGATGCTTACCAGTGTGCAGAGAGTTGCTGCTTATCAAAACCAGCATCCATGCCTCCACTTGCGGGCTCTAAATGAAGTATTTTTAGTCTCTTCATGTTTATCAGAACTGACTCATCTAATCTGCAGATAGTATCTGCATTTTGCCTTTAGAATAACAACAACTTCAGTATTGAAAACTTCAGCTGAGGGGCTACTCTCTAACTGTCAAAGAGTGTAGAAAAAGCAGCAGAATCCATTCAACTATGCCAGGGAAATCCCATGGAAACCAGTAAAGTTTTGTAAAACTCCTAAAGCCAGAGTACTGCAGTGATGAGTCAGATTATCTCCTAAGGAAAGCTCATTCTCAATTTCCCAGTGATTCTGAACTGTTTCTCAAGTATTTAAAAGCTGAAACAGAACACAAACTGCAGAGGGAAGAGAAGTGAGAATGATCCTCCACACACATTACTGAGAATACAAGACATAGACTCTATGGCATGCCCCATAACAGACATGCTGGCCAGTGACTGTATCCATTTGAAGTACCAGGGTAGATACCCAGTTGCTATACATTTTTCTATCAAGGATAGTGGCTTTATAGCAGTTTACAGCACTTCAACAGTTGCCCAAAACTTCAGTGGAACACTGCTATCTTGTTAGCTTTCCTGTATCTTATTTGGAACTGTGTCCCTGCAGTTCATTTGGAGTGTAAATGTGAGGCAATTCTTCTTAAAGTTTGAAATCACGAGTTGAAAAAGCAAAATAACTGAATGCTACCCTCACAGCTCTGAACCTTCAGAACCACAGGATGGTTTTCTTAAAAGCTACTTTAAGACTTTTGTGGCATTTAATTCATAGGTAAAATCAGTAATCATTTGCTCTGAAGGCTTTATAAGCACTGAAAAGTGCATGGTCCAGAAATATTCAGAGGCTTTTTAGGTGTATGCTGGACAGTTGCTAAAAAAGCAGTTAAAAAAAAATCAACTCAAAAAGTGGATGGCAAAGCCTCATTTGTTTTTTCATCTTGTCCTAAGCAGTTCTCTAGTGTAACTGAGAGTATCATCACTTCCCACTGCTGCCATGCTCAGTTCTTATCTGGCACACAGGCCAGGACACCATCTCCCAACTATATCTCTGAAATGAGGGCACTTAGAACAGCTGGGTTTCTACTCAAGAAATACACATGAAAATCCAACTCATCCAGGTGTGTGCAATCTGATCAGATATGATTGGAATCTCCTGAGGTTAACAGATCCTCTCTATTACAAGCTCAATACAGTTCAAGGTTTTGCAATCAATTTAGTGCAGTACTGGGAAGCCTCATGGCAAGCATACCATTTAAATGTATTGGCATCAGCACACACCTTTCCAGCTACACCACTAGTCTCATGCCTAAATGCCAGCACACTTGCAGAGTGGTTTGGAAAATGGATTTACACTCAAGCAAGTCAGTTTCTGAAGTTAAGTTCAATAAATAGCCTCATAAATGAATACATGTGATATTTCTGAAGACAGAACTAGTTCATGGGTTTTTTTGTCTGCAAACACATTTTATCTCTTGAATTATTAGATGCTATCTGATATCCAAAGGCCAAGAGAAAAATTATTTTTTGCAGCCTTAGTGCTGCTTGCAGCTGCATGGAGCAGAAAACCACTAAGTATGCCTCAGCACAGTTATTAATGACTCCCTTAGGCAGGAATATCTGAAAAAAATCAATAGGTCACAGCCAATATGCATTGTTCAGGGGAAGTCCCAGGAATGATACAAAAAGTGAGTCATGACTGGATTGTACTGAGTTGCACTCAACTGAGTTGTCCAGGACTGCACCAATAAGAAGGCTTCGGGGGGACCTACTAGTGACTTTCCAGTACCTGAAGGGAACTTACAAGAAGGCTGCAGAAGGCCTGTTTGCAAAGGCCTGCACTGAAAGGACAAGGGGCAATAGTTTTAAATTAGAGATGAGTAGATTTAGACTTGACATTAGGAAAAAGTTCCTGCCCACGAGGGTGGTGGAACACTGGCACAGGTTGCCCAGGGAGGTGGTTGAGTTCCCATCCCTGGAGGCATTGCAGGTGAGGCTTGCCAGGGCTCTGGCCAACCTGATCTAGTTGGGGATGTCCCTGGCCACTGCAGGGGGGTTGGACTAGATGACCTCCAGAGGTCCCTTCCAACCCAAACCATTCTAGGATTCTAAGTGACTGTTGAAAAAGCTTGATAGCTGAGTTATTTTCTGTGGGAAAAGCTAGAACATAAGCAGAAATACTGCTCCTGTCACAGAACAGGACACCTGTAGCTATCTCAGTCTGAGGTTAGTTACCCATTGGCAAAGTTAGGTCTAGCACATTACTGAAGCATCTGGTGGCTATCAAGCAAACAGAGGGCAATGAGCAGGACAGACTGTGGAGCATCAAAGAAAACAGGTCTTTTAGAAGAAAAGGGAATAACAGGAAATCCCAGGCAAGACTTGAGACTAAACAAAGTATTCAGGGAGTCCACAAGAGACTCATATATAACAGCACTGGAAGAATGTAAGTTTCTTATCTGGTACTTCTTGTCACATGGAAAATAGGAAATGCTGTATTGTGCCTCCAAAGGCAGAGCTTAAAGGTTTCAGTTGGAATCCAGCAAGATCAACTGGTGTGGGTGTGTATGAAGAAGAAAAAAAGCAACCAAATCACCAGAAATCAAGAATTGTTTTATTAGCTGAAACATTGCCAGTCTGTGCTACCAGATTGCCTTCTGTCAGGCAGAAAGACAATGCATCATTTCCACACCCTGTGCACAAGGAATGCTGCCTGTAAACTGCCCTTACAGAGACCAGAGGGAGGGAAGGGAAATGAATGGATAATCTACCCCAGAATTTTTTTTCCTCCCACAGCTGATCATTTCAATAATAAACAGCTGAGGCAGAAAAGTCTTCTCAGGTCAGCTAATGTGTCTCCCTGTGCACCATGCGGGACATCTCCCTGCAACAGCCCCACTGCTACCCTAGCTAATCTCTGATCTGATTCATCTACAGGGGCTCTCTTCTACTGCCTCATACATGTCATTCTTATGAATTATTTTGTAGTATCTAGCCTGACTGAAGGAGTTTTTCTCCAGCCAATAAAGGCCTATACTTCTAACAAAGGTATCAGGTCTCCCGATGCACAATATTTCAGTTGTGTCTGTGACACTGACAAATAGGAAACTTCTACATTCAATCCTGAGACTTGGAAAGTTCTGCTGGATTTAAACATCACCTGGCAAGCATTTGCTTTTATACAAAAGGAGACAGAGGTTAGGCCACCAACAGCTCTTGAGCGTGGGGGAGTTAAGGTATTTTTTCTTACTCCTTTTGCTGATCTGAAACAGCTGCTACAAGTCACTGTCCAATAGAATGAGCTGTCACTGTATGGCCTGTCTATGGCACAAGATAGAGATCAATGATTAATTGATCAATGATTAATTTTAATAAATCACAACTGTAATTGTAATTGCCTTTTCAATTAAGCTGCATCAAAGCACACCTGATCTAAGCTCACTATTCCATCCCCACAAAAAATAGAGTCCATTTTGTAATTGGTATGAAAGGGCCTTTTCAATTCAAATGCCACTTACTTGCCAAGAAAGCACTTGGGAACTGTACTCAATTTTCTCCTCCTGTCTTTGATAAGGTTCACTTTCTTGCTCATCATCATTTGGTACAGCTTCTCTCCTTTCTCTGCAATCATGACATATGCATCCCTCTCCATTCCCAGTTTCAAACCTGGAATACAAAGCAGATCCTTCAGATCCTTAGCATCAGTTAAGTGTTTGAGCAAAGTCAAAAGCTGAGGCCAACAGAAAAAATGGTAGAAATACAAAGATTGGCTGACTTATTTTCCAAATAAGGGACAAATTGGTTCATTTATTTGTCACTCCTGTCACTGGTCACCACTGCAACTGGTGAGTTTAGTACCACCAAGATGCTTGCAACTTTTCTTCTCCTTTTTAAAAAGTGGCTTTAAACTTAAAGTTACATCACATCACACAAAGAAGAACAGGTTACAGAACAAGGAGAAGTTCCAGAGCAAAATAAAATATATACCTTCTAAAACTGATCTGTTGCAATTTCACTTTTGACCCTGAAATAACTGCTGGCATAAGACTTGTTTAAGGCAGCTAAATGCTTGACAGAGCAGATGACTTTAAGTGTTCTATTACTTGAAGCCAAGAATACAAAACTGCTGAAATCAAATTCACTTCCTTAAATAAATCAAAACTAGACAGGAACATTATTTGCTCATCCTTTCTTAATTAGCCTGTTTACTAATAGCCCTAGGCTAAAAATACAGTTTGACAATCATATTATCCAGTCAATGAAAAAAATGCTGAGTGACTTAAGGAATGATAGATAATTGGATATAGAGAAAATTTCATCTCCACTTTGTATGAGCTTCCACATAGCTCATGTTAACTTGAGAAGTGGTATAGCCAGGAGGAGGATCTCTGAAAACAGCAAGTGTCTGTATTACAGCTATCGTCAGAACTGGCACTTTCTGGCACTCTTTCTTCCCTCTAGATTTGAAATTGCCTCAGGAGGACAGCACATAGGAAAAGCTGTTTTGCTGCTGTAGATATTTTGACTCTTCTAGCCTGAACAAATTGTTTTGTTTTCTGGCTGTTACTCTAGAACTTGCAAATCTAGGCAACTCTGGAGTCCAAAACAGAGGCACAGATTTTAGACATCTCTAAGATTAGCTTGAAATCAGGCAGCCTGAATTGGTCCTGTGCTTATATGCCTAATTTTTACAGATTGGCATTAGGCAGAATGTAAGAGAACAGCACTAGGCTAGAGAATGAAAATTATACATTCTTTGGGAAAAGCAGCTCACCCTAGCTAGACATAAATCCTGTTGCTTTATGGCAAGACACTGAAATTAAGTAAGAGTCTTCTGTGTCATCAGAGCTGCCTTTTAGCTTTTTGAAAATGTTTAATGCATTTGCTTTAGAGGCTTGAAATGCACATTCCAGAAATTAGACTTGCACAACATTCTGTCTTTCAAATACACTATTTCTTTCATGTGTCCAATATCTGGCAAAAGGTTTTGGCTCCACAAATTCCCTGGCTTATTGCCAATATTCTTCCATCCTCTTCTTCCCCAATCCTGTGACCCAATTCACTGTGAATGCTGACACGTGTAGCTGAGGCTATTTTGCAATGTGAACTTGTGATAGAAAACAGCCTGTGTAACAGTATACATGTTTCCTGCTGCTCTTACATCACTGAATTCCCCAGGCTCTGATGTAAAGGGCAGACTGGAATGCACATTCAACCCAACTCAGCCTACAGAATTGGGACTCTCACCAAGCTTTCTAATGCAAACACTGATATCTCTGTGACTTTGCAAGTACTCGGATCCAAAGGAGATTTTCCAGTAAGGCCTGGAATGTCTGCCAGAATATCCATGCTTATCCTGAGTGCCTGTCATCAGCTGCCACATCATAAAACTATGTGACAAAAAGCATCAGAAAAAAACCACTCTTACTAGCCAACGCTGCATGGAATACTTTGAGAAACTTTCTATTAAGGTGTAACATTTTTCCCTTCCTAGAATTTCTCTGTCACCTCCCCATATTCTCAAGCTCCCAGTTTATATATGGTCTGTATTCCTAGTCCTGTGTTTTAACTTCTTACTGAACCTTCTCTCTCCTCACAAATTTTACCTGATGCACAGGAAATTCCACAGAGGACTAGTGACCTCACAAAATGAAAACTCACTATGAAATGGAGACACACTGGATCTCTTAGAGGTATAAATTTATCACTCTGAGGGTAAAAGTAAGAGCCAAGAAATGTATTTCATCAAAAATATAGCATGTGGAGGAACAGGATCCTTAAAGTAGCACGGGATGCAGAACTGATCAATGAGCAAAAATCAAAACTGATTCTCTCTGTTCCCTCTAGGTAGTTCTTCTGAATTTACACCATGCCCTATCTACATTTTGAAGGTAGTATCCTTGCTATTATCAAAAGGTGTACTAGGGTTTATACATGATAAAGTATGTTTAAAATGATTTATAGTCTATGGTAACAAATAACACTGCAAGGGGTATTGTGTTCAGCAGATTAGATGCAAAGGATTTCAACATAAAAACTAAAGTTCGGATTTCAAATGACTGTGACAGGTCTGTAACTTTCTTAAAATACTTTAAAAAGAATAAAGCACTATTGCTTAGCAAGTACAAGTTCTGAAAACACACTACTAAAGAGGGTTTCAGATTGACTTCTTCAATATTAGCAGAGATGAGCAATTACATCTTTAATGGGGTTGTGTGTGCTGAGAGGGGAACCACTTCTAAAAGTCAGGCACAGAATGTTTTACAGTAAGTGTCATTTTCTCTGGCAATGAGCTATTATTGTTCTCAATAAGCAAATAGGGAAGCAGGTTCACTTATGAAAGCTAGTTCCAACTTTTAAAGGAACTGAGAACTTTTATCACCCACTCTGATTCATGGTTTTGTGAGCTTGCTTCTATTGTATAACATCGTTTCAAGATAAGCTCAGTTTTTGTTTCATACCACAAGAAAAGATAAAAGTGACAAGCATCTGCATACACTTGTCACTGTTCTCAGTCTAAGCATGATATTTCTAGAATTTTTTTCTCCATGAACTGTTCTTTTTATTTCAAGATCATAGAGGCTGAGTTGTGAGAATGGGTTTGTGTCACTGCCTCTGGAAAAAGGCTGAATTTTCTTCTTTCCTTTTTCTGATAAATACAATACAATTTTAGTTTACTAAATAGCTTAAATGTCACTTTTTCCATAGTAATTCAACACATCAAAGCAACTGACTTCGGTCAGTTATTTATTCAATAAATATACTGACACAAGTCCATCAAAACCCCAAGGTACACACTGAGAAATATTTTCCAATCACTTCATTATCTTTAAAGATAGATTTTTAATTCTGACCAGGGAGGAAAAACTGCTACCTTTTCTTTTTCTCTCAGATACTTATTCATATACATTTCTCCTTTGAAGATAAGTTTATTCTGTGTATTAGAAAATATATTGTCCACTTACTCTCTCTCTGCTCCCTTTCCTTGATTATAGCATCCAGCCATTTCTGTTTGTCCTCTGCTGTCTTGGCCATACAGACAAACCATTTGTTTTTGGCTGTGTTGTGTATCTTCCAGCCATTTGTCACAGTGTAGCCATTGCTGTGGTAATCTGCTGTAAAAAACCCAAAGCACAATGCACACAGTGAATAGAGGGCCTGCTACTTTAATTAAATCAGTGTGGGACCCATTAATTAAAATTTTCCTCTTTGAAGAACCTGTTTTCTGGATCAGTCTTAATGATTGTTCATGTGACTGGTTGTTACATACCACTCTGGAAGTACAAATATTAACTGACGTATCCACAGCTAAACTGTTCAAACTGACTGAATGCTGCAGTTCTAAGAGTGATACTTAGTAATTTCACCTCAGAAGAACAACTAAAATATTTTAAATACAACAATATCAGTGAAAAAGTCTACGATGTTTGTTCAGGTATTTATTCTGAACTATCTGGGGACACTAACTTCTTGCACTGTAAGGACATGGGAACTCTTAAGTGTCAACTGTTTAAAGGACATAATACCTGACTTACTACAATATAGAAGCAGGGGCTGGGCTGGCCTTTGTGGATGAAATCAGAAACTCATCCAGTCTTCCTGCTTATGTCAGAACACAAGAACCATAACACAAATGCCATTCCCATATTCCATGCTACTGATTTGAGCCTAAGACTAATATTTGCTAGCATTTTAAATGAAAAGATGATCCCCAAGTTCTGTTATTATAGCTGTAATGGCTTAAGATGTAAGTAAAGAAAAGATAAAAAGAAGATAAAGTATCTTTCACTAAATTAATTTGAATTAGGAGAAAAAATAGACAAGCTTCTGGGTACACAAACTCTTCACAAGGTCATTTCAGAATGACTAGTGCCTCCAAGCATATCCAGTCTTTCAACTTGGTCTAGGACTGAAGACATAAAAAGTTACATAGGTTACTTCAGATTTCACTAAAGGAGATGGATGAGTACATTTTTTACCAACTTCAAACACAAGACTTGGACTTCCTGTGTTGTTAAAAGGCAGTATTTGATTTCTTACCTGTTCCATCTTCCACATTCTCCACCTCCATGACCTCTGTATTTATTCGTCCCCTGAATATATACAGGGAGCCATTGATGGACTTGGTCCGTTTCGATGGTTTCTTCCCAGTGACTCTGCAACAAGAACTTAGACTGTTAGCAAAACATGGGCAAACAGTGTAACATGTGCAAAAACCAGCCTGAGCTATAACTATTTAAAAAGGATTCCAACATAGTGTTTTGTGGTATTTGACCACACCTCTGATTTTAAATAGCATACAACAGTGTCTATAGAGTGATAAACAGCTTATTTTGCAAGATTCTGTGAAGACTGGGATGCCTTCAAGATTTACATTCTTGATGACCAACTGATTGAAATAGCAGTATAACTGAACTGCACGTGGCTTTAGGATGAAAACTGCAATATCACCTGATAGTGTTACATTTGCCTCCTTTGTTTGCCTAAAATTTTGATAAATTGGTGGTATGTTGTCCTGGTTTCAGTTAAAACATAAGTAATTCTGTTCAGTGATTTTATGTTTTAGCTAATTCTCTAAGTATTCTCTAAGTAACTGCACTTCTGAAGTCAAAAACATGTTTTCACAGACAATGTCTACTTCTAGCAGTGATAACATTTGATGTTTATAATTTGTACCAAGTCTTGGTGTTCAGACCAAGATCACTGCTAAATCTTGTGTCCTACACATTGGGGATGCAGTCAGAGGCTGCACCTGCGGGGAGGAAGGACAGGAGAGGTGACCTTAAACTGACCAAAAAGGGATTTCATTCCATGTATGCCATATTCAGTATAATGTTAAGGAATCATGAAGGTCAAGCTCTCTTCTTCAGTGGCTAGCATCCAAGGAGGACTTCCTTCTGCCTCTGATTCATGAGTTCCTGAGTCCAGACCCAGAATCCATCTCCTGAATCTGCTTCCCAGCTGCTGCTGAGTCCAGTCTGGGACCTCACCAGTGCCTGCCCACAGCATCAGTGGTGATGGAGAGGTAACAGCCGAGGGGTTGAGTTTGATATTTGTTTTGCATGTATTTGTATATATTTCATTATATTGTTATTATTTTCATTAACGATCTTTTACTTTTCTTTTCCAATCCGTAAGTCTCTCTCCCTTGTTCCCCTTCTCTTTCTCTCTAAGAAGAGAGAGGGGTTAATAGCAAGCCTCTGTCACTCGTTTAGGGGCCAGTCCAGCCCTAACCCTTGGCAAATGTGTACCAACTTTCAAATATGACATGAAACACAGAGAGGCTAGTGTCACATGGCCCATCACGTGTGTGTTAAACACCGTTGTATGTGGCATTTGTGAACATGCTGCTGTGGCAACTTTGCACCAAACTAAGTCCTTATCCATAAGCTTTATAGTGTCTCTGTTGAGGTGTCTTATAAGAAATTTCAGGAAAGTGTTTTTCATTGCTAGTTATGTTCTGATTTTTATGTCTAGAATAGGTTTAAAACTACCCAACTGACACCTGCTGAGCTTTAATATCTAAGAACAACCCTGCTATGTGAACCAAAACACAACCAGTCAAATGATCGTCATTTGAGTTGGCAGATCTCCAAACTCTGCACAGTGAAGGAATTACTGTGGCAACTTGCCAGGAGCTCATAAAATTCAAAGAATATTGCAATAAAAAACAGCTGGGGAGAAAATTTCTGTCAAAGTGAAATATGTATGATAAACTGAGGTGAGAGGAGAATCATCACGTTTTTCTGAACGATTTTTCCTTTCACAGCTAACTTTAGTGACAAATGTACATTTAGTGATGGCCATATAGTTACATCCGATCAGACTAACAGGAACTGAGATCTTGGAGTTATTAGATCATTTCCTAAAGATGACTGGCAGCCTTAGTGAAACCCTTCAAGTACTCAGCCCATTTTGCCACATGAAACGTATTGTTCCTGACATCAGGATTCAATTTAAACAGCAGTCTATGATCCTGCTGAAAACACAAAACAATACCCAGCCCTGAAAATCTATGTCATCAGTTTGTCAGCCTTCCCTGAGCTTCTGCAAATGATGGGACTGCAGTCTTAGACCTAAAATCACAGATCTAGTTCTGATTCTAAACACATCCTAAGTTGGTCTCAACAACATTACTCGTAATTCATTCTATTGTAAAAAGGCACGATGCTCAAATTCAAATAGCTACATTATCAAAGACTGAGGCCTGAATTCTGACTGCACTTTTCAATCAAGAAAACCTCCAGTGATTTCTACAAGATAAGCACAGCCTAAGTGAGATGAGAGCCAAGTCATTCAATTTCAAATTAGGAACAGACACAGACAGTTTTTTGTTAGGTTTTCTTTATTTCCCACTAACATGTCAGTCGTTTGTCAAGCAGCTGGCCAAATGATCACATGAGCACAACTGGATACACATTAATTGCCATCTTGGACTAATTATAAATAGCAGCTAGACAGGAGAAATATCCAAAATGAAAGATGCTCAGTGATTCCTAAATATATCTTTTACATTAGGCAAATCCCAGCAGACTTAATAAAATATTTTACTTTTTAATGGAAATCAGATTCTATACATTTCATCAGTTCAAGCTCCATTATTAGACAAAGATAAACAATAGCAATCCTTTGGGAAAATCAAAGTGTTACAGCAGCTTCCTCCAAAATCAAGCCAAACTATGGAGCAGCTCAGAAATGTCTCCTGTACAAAGAGAGAGCTGCTTAAAAGGCAGAAGAACATTTTGTTTTCTAAAGCTTAGTATTCTGGGAAAAACACATGGACAGTGCAGGAAAGGCTAGGCTAACCTGAACTACACATAGCACTAGAAAAGCAGTTTCTAAGAGCTCTGAAGAAGTAAAAGATTAGATATCAAACTGTTTTGGGTTTTTGGGAATAGTTTCCTGTTAGAAGACACACAACCTTCTGAACTTTCACACAGAAGTTTGGATTTTGACAAATCTGGCAAAGCATCAAAATGAAATGTTTCATCTTTCTTGCTTCATTTCAGAGAATGCTTCATTTCGATAATAGTAAAAGCCATATAAGACTGAATTGTGTCATTGTTTTCTGTTTAATTTGTATGTTAATAATGCATTCTAGTAATTCTAATGTAGATTTCATCTAATAATTTCTATTTATGTTGTGTAGTTTCAACATAATCCACACAAAAAGCCTGAACATTACTAAAATTTTTCGAAGCTTAATGGTACTAAAACAGTAGAACTGCTGCAGAAGTAGATTTCCCTTCACACTGCCAATGCTATTTTAACAAGCAGTGGGTGTTAATAATGTTTAAGTTTTATAAGGTAGAATAACACAAAACCTGTTACTAGGTAAAGAAAGCAAGACAGTGCACAGAGCACACGGTCTGCAAATGTTAGACAGCAACATGCTGATCTTTATCTCTTCCTCACTCCTCTGCATCCTGCATCTATTTAATGTTTTCTTAGTCTTCCACTTTCCCCTTTCTTGGCCCTACACCATTTTTCATGTCCCCCTCTTCTGCTTGGAATAACCTCACAATGAAAGTTGGCAAGGCCTCCTTCTTCACATCACTCCTGGAGAAGCTCTGCTCTGGGAAGCTCTCCAGCTGTAAAAAAACTCATTGTTTTTTTCTGCACCATATAAACTCCTGTCTTTGTACTGTGCACTTCTCAGTGTGGAGTCCCCATTACTGTCTGGCATATTTATCCTACCATGTAGTGACTTCTTTCTCATATAGTCTAAATTATAGCAATAATCAAGAACAGAGGAGTCATATCTGTGACTCAGCCCTACAGAGCATAAGGGAATACAGTGAGTGATCAGTAACTGGTCATACTTTCTACTCCAAAGAATTCTGATTGATCCCATTATAAAACCATCAAAACAGAGAGACTCACCTGGATTTCCTCTTGCAATAGACCAGTAGATTATCAAATAGAAAGAACATTCTCTCCTGGATGTTTCCTGCTGAGATTTTTAACAAAGTCCCTTGGAGCAAGAGCTGGGTGCAGATATCTGTTAGATTTGACCCCTGAAACACAGAAAAGAGATATTGTTTATTTTTAACTTTCTCTGTGTGTGTGCAATGAAGGATTTCTACCAAAATTCTGCTAGTTTATCTGCATGTCTAAACTGTGATGTAACTGATGCACTCAAGTTCTTAACATGGCTAAACACACCATGTTTTCTCTGGATGACAAATATTTTTTGGAGTCCTCATACACTATAATAAATCTTCCCTATTAAACTCCAGGAGACTTTCTCCTGAAGAAATCTTTCACTCTCAAAGCAGCTGTACTATGAGTCTCTCAAGACCATTAGTCTTTCCTTCTTACTCTGAGCTATCACTGCAAATACCAAAGTGATGGCTTTAGGAACACTTTCTAGAAGAATAATGGTATTTCTCTAACACTGTAGCTCTGGTACTGACACACATCACTATTAACTATCTCCCTGCAAAATCATCTCGGCGTGATACATCTCTCCAGCTCTTTCATCAGCAGTATACACAAGTGCTTTCCTTTCTGGAGTTCTAATAAACATATGCAAGTTATAAACATAGCCATGAAAATCAAAGGTTGGGTTCAGGACACTGTGCTAGCTGCTATGTGCAAGCCATTCTGTGCACCAGACAGCCACAGAGACAACTGAGCTTGGTGCGTCAAGACACTTTAACCTATGAGGATGCCCAGAAGCTGAAAACCACAGCAGATCACTCTAAAACATTCCCTCCGCTAACTGTTACTCACATTATCCTAGAAAAAGCAATCATGCAGTACTTTAAGCAAGGCCCTTTAGGACCAAAGCAGTTAGGCCCAAATATAAAACAAATTATAGGACTGTCCCAGGTGTTCTCAGGACAGGAGAACTTCAAATGTCTCACATCCTGAATGCACATAATTGGGAATCTGCTCAACTGTTTCATTGACCAAGCAAGATGGTATGGCCTTAAATTCTTTGATCTAGTACTACTCTGGAGGGACAAGAGCATCCTATCAATAAAGGTCTCTTTCCAAAAAAAATACCCTGAGGCCACCACCCAGTTCTGGATCACTTACTAGTTTTTGCATTTCTCTTTGAGTTGGGAGGAAGGACAACTGAGGGTAACAGTAACTTTCTTCCATGGTCAGCATACAGATAAGGAAGTAAATTAGATTACATGATCAACTGCCTTGAGCCTTACTGGAAAAGAGAACTGACTTTAGATTGCAAGACATTCATTAAGAACAAAACTGCTTGATTTCTAAAGGTCCATTAACCCTATATTCACAATTAATAGGAAGACTTTGTAAAAAGCACAATTTGTCTCTCTAAAAGAAACTGAAGACAAATTTGTGTACAGACATGAAATCAAGCTCCACCTATAAAGTCATCCCAGAAAGACTTGTTTGAATGACTTTAGACATTTCATGAGTTTGTTGTTTTGTTGGGTTTCTTTTTCTTTTTTGAGGAAGGCAGAGTCTGTTGTCATCAATCTATTCAGGGGAAATCACTGAACAGAAATCAGCCTTTCTAAATGTGATGCAGTCACTCTAAAGGTGTGAATGAAGCTTGGATTACATCATTTTCTAAACAGAACCTTGCCAGGTGTGCTGTCCATGTCTGGTTTTTAGCTAACAAGGAAGCAGCTGTTCTTTAAAGGCTGTCAAGCATGCAACACCAATTTGTGTGTTCCACATAACAACTTTCTATACATTCTGGATAGAATGATGCAGGAACTAGCTAGATGCTATAGTTCCATCTGCTGTCCTGATATCTTCTTATTTTCTTAATCAATCTATGGAAATAGTTAATACATGACCAGAAATAAGCACCTGTTGTTTTGAAAATGATCTGTTGATCACCACTATCTGCAGGAGAAATTGCTGTATCTCAGAATCATGACCCCAAAGGCTTACTAGCACATACACAAAGAGGAACAGAAACCAACTGACAGGAAACATAAATACATGCTCCTCATGTAGCTTGCCCATGGAGAAATCAAGGCTTCAGGGCACCTCAACATCAAGTAGTTAATTTCCAAAAAAAGATACCCAAAGAAAGCAAATGCAATGTGCTCAGTGACATCAGTAATGGAGTCAGTAATCACTGACTCCAGTAATCACTGGGTAAAATGATTTGGCCTATTTTATGCAGGAAGTAAAGCAAATGATTGCAACCATTGCTTCTTGTCTTTAAATCTAAGAAATTTTATTTTCCTAATCATGATGGTATCTGAACCCAGTTGATGAATTTCCTGTTTGCTGTTGACCTAGCTATTTATACCTATTTGAGAGGGTTTTCAATAGTAAGAAACAGAGTAAGAGATTTTGTTTGATATTTTCAGAGATAACACAGAATTTCTCACCTTTCTAACAGAGGCCAAGCTGCAGAGGGGAGGGGGCTGGGAATGTAAACAACAAAACACCAAAGAAAATGAGAACATCATAGCTGGTAGAATTGAAGTCAGTTACAGCCAATTATAAAATGACTCATCTGCCTAAACACTAAAAAAGCCTTAAAACTCATGCTGTTCTCTGATGGGGTTTCTGCTTCCCTATGCATTTCAGATTGAGAGAATTTGGGGATATGTAGAAATAGTTGAGTAAAAATAACTCACAGACTCATGAGGAGAAGCTTCCCCCATAGAAAAATCAATATATAATTAATAGAAACAGCATATTAACTTGTTCTTCACTAAGCAAACAAAACCACTGTATACCAAAGTTGGTTTTCTCATGCATCCTCTACTTTTCTCTCCCCCCTTTTTTTAAGCTAATCTTTGTTTCCCAGAAGGATTAACCAGAATCAAATTGGCCTGCCTGAGAGTAATCCATAACATACATCTACAGGGATTCTGTGCATTCCAAAAGAATGAATCTGAGCAGAGGTCATTTTGATGAACAGACCTCTGATTAAGCTGCAAGTCTTCAACTGCTTCCCAGATCCAGCCTACTTTAGCATGTTCCCTCACTACAATCTGTCTCAGGAAAGAGAGAGACAGGATGAGGATGGGGCTCTGAGCAACATGGTCCAGTGGAGAGTGTCCTTGCCCATGACAAGGGGGGTGGAACTCAATGATCTTTAAGATCCCTTTCAACCCAAACCAGTCTATGGTTCTATGATGCTACTATGTGCTCAGTGTATGAAAGTGACAGTGAGGGTTGTATTAGGAGGGAGACATAGATTTGCAGATAGAGATGTTGAAGAGAATGTGGAACTGAGGAAACTGCTCTAAAAAAAACAACTGCTGCTCTTAGTGAAGTTACAGATGCTGTAACTCAAGAGCAAGAAGAGATTCTGCAGAAGCAAAATGATGTTACATTGTTCTTGCACACTCCCCAGATTCAGGCTGTATCTCTCATAATCATAAAATATGTGGTCATAAGGAAGCTGATCTTCACTTCTCTGACAAGTTAGATATTTTGGATTAAAACAGTTGGAATCTGTAGGCCTTGTTGAATTTGGATGTATGGTCTCTAACCCTATATACAGGACATCAGTGTTTCATGATCCATATCCATTCTAAGAAAAAAGGGAAATTTTCTATCTCATAAGATATTTCCATCAGATAAACTAAAAATAGGCATAAATTTGCCTTACAGACTTCCTCCTGCAGCCAGCTCTCTGGCTTATAGCACTGCATTGTTCAGGTAAAATTTATTTAATTCAGTAATCAAAGCTTTCTATAGATAAAAGTTAGGAACCCTTCTCATTAGGAATAAACTGTGAAATACACCTGAAAAAATTAAACCCAGTTGTTTACAAACATATCAGTGCTCTAGAGTCACACTTTCTAAGACCCCTAGCATGGAGAAGATGGGAAACTATCAATCAGTTTCAAACTTCTTTACAGATATAGAAGAAAAAAAACAATGCCATCATATTCAGCACCGACCTGTACCTGTGATGTATAAAACCAGGGTTTTTCCATTTAATAAGTCACCAGAATAATTCAGAAACATTCCACAGCTTATTGGGAAGGAAAAACACTTCTACCTTTTTGAAATTTTGAGCTGAGTGACCTAAGTGACTGTTACAAAATAACATATATAAACAAATCTGAAAGGGTTTTCAACCCCAGAATGTTGCTGTAGTTAAGGTTAAACCCTAATAAAAAAGCAATGGGTTTGGATACCACTTCATTTATATTACCACAGAAACTTTGTTAGGCTTCAGGCTCTAGAGTTCAAATCTTGTCTCTTGCCTAGATGACCCATGAGTTGCATTGAAACTGACATGGTTTTTAACTACTCCTAGAAGCCTTGCTATACAGAACATTCTATGACTGTTTGCTGAGCTTGCTATCAAAAAATTACACAGCTGGATATCTGGGTTGGTCTCACATCTTTAGCTGGATGCCAAGAACATCCTTCAGAGGAAAAAATGAGCAAGGTTTAAAACATACACAAAAGATAAAAAACAACCCAAAAGAGAGTCATGGAGAGCACTCAAGAGTTGAAGCATAAGGAAGTTTACATGACCTCTAACAAAATGTCCTCAGCTAAGAAATCCTTAGCTGGCAAGGATCAGCCCTGACATTTTAAATGTCAGTCTCACTGACTGCCGACGTCAATCTCTCCACGAGACCATTTAACACCACTCACTCCCCATGGTGCACGTCCCAGAGGCTTCCGACTCCACTGATTCCAGGGCCTCAACTAAAGTCATCACATGATAATCTGCTAACCCTTCGCACATCATCCTGACTTCCCAGTATTTCTACTGAGTGGCTCTTTTTCCAGGTTTCCTCCTCCCCCAGCCTTCACATTCTAATTTTCTCCCTCTTTTATCTTCCTTCCACAGTAAATGCTTCTACCTACACAGATCCACCTACTGATAACCACATCGCTAGAAACATATCCACAAGTAACTTAACTGGAGCAAACATGAATATATCACTTGCTTTCTAATCTGAAGTTCGATAATCTAACCTTTATCTTTTATACAGGAAATGTGTATGAAGCTAAGTGAGCTAACTTTCAAAGCACTCAGGAAAGCTAGAGCCCTGTAGGAAACGTCTGTTATTTAGACCAGTCCTGATTTCATCTTCCAGACCTATCCGTCTCTCAAATGAGAGTTGCCCATTTGAAATTTCAGCTCATTCTAGCATAACACTTTTCATTCTTTCATAATCCATTTGTTCTGCTACAATTTAGCAGCATCCTGCACACCTAAAACAAACACTAAATTCTAAACTCATCAGAATGATGCCACCTACACCTTCAGGCACATTTACACATCATGTAAGAAACAGAAATCCCTGTACACAGTATGAGTCACTAAACTACAGCCCATTAAAGTGGGTAGCCAATTGCTTCCAAGGAGCTTGCTAGTCCTACATCATACCTCCCATCCTTCAATGTGGGACTGCAACTGTTCAAGGGCTTCCAGTTTCTCCATCTGTCTCTTGGTCTCATTGATATTTGTGCAGACTGTCTTCATTGCCTGCAACGCGTTCTGGACAGCTGGGTGATCTGGATGCTTAGAGGGAGTCCTCTTAGCCAATTCCTTTAAAAGAAAAAGAAAACATGCAATGTAAACTTGTAAGTAACCACTACAAAATTAGAGAAGTTGCGGGCGTGTTATTGTAGATGTTGTTCTGTTCTTCCTCTGTGCAGAGTTCCTATTTTATATGAATGCTGCCAAATAAATGAAGCAATTGCTCACATTAAATATGCCAAATTAAGTGCATTCAAGCCAAAAATGTTCTTCTGTGTCGTATGTGTTTGCTTCTAGTGTGAACCAAGGCCCAATAAACTGAAATATTACATAAAAAGCACACTATCCAATTCAAAGACACGCGATGGACTGTTGACATAGCCATGGTCTATATGCTATACCAACCCCAATGATGTGCATCCAGCACTGGAGTGACACTGGATCAGGCCCCTTTGATCAGATAATAATTCTGCCTCTAGTAGGTGTTACCAGGAACCACTATGGATGTGGGTTTTCCATGAGCTAATGTCTTACAGGAATAATATTAGACTGTATACTCCACCACAATGATCATATATAGATTAATCACAACCCACATGACGCTTTAGGATCCAGGTTGTTTAGATCTATAACCAGCAAAGAAATGCAACTAAAGTGCAAATTAGATTTACCTAAGAGTGGAATGACCCTAGTGAGAAGCCTTATTCCACTGACCAAAGAGAAGTTCCAGTGAGACACCTCTCCTAACTCAGATGCCTCAGGGTGTCTGTACACAGGCACTGGTGGGAGGACCTCTGTGAGGGGAGGCAAGGGGCTGCCTCCCACGGTTTCCAGCAAGCTCCACAGCAGATCCACACCAGGACCTGGCTGAGCTTTTTGGAGAACTCAGTGAAATGTCTGTGCAAGGGCAAAATCTGGCATGGCAGAAAGGAAAAATGTAAGAGGAATAGCCCTGTGAGGGAGGCCTGCACCAGGGCCTATGAAAAAGGCGGGAAAGGAGGTGCTCCAGCACTGGAGGAGATTTCCTGGCAGCTCCTGGAGAGACGAGGCTAGAGCAGGCATCTCCCTGCAGCCCATGGAGAGGATCATGACAGAATAAATATAAACACTGCAGCCCATAGAGGACCCCATGTTGCAGTATGTGGATGTTCCCTAAAAGAACTGTGGCAGATGGAGACTCTATGCAGAGTAGGTTCTCCTAACAGGAAATGCAGCCCATATAGGCCCCAGGCAGGATGGCAACCCATGGAGAGCTCACAGTGGAACACAAAAAACTATGAGCATGAAGGAGCAGAGGGGAAATGTTAACACACTGACTGTAATCTCCCATTCCCCATACCTCCTGCATCACTCAGGGCTGGGGGGGAAGTAGAGGAGTTGGGAGTGCAGGAGGGAATCTGAGCCTCAGGAAAAGAGAAGGTCTGGAGGAAGATGGTTTTGCTTCTCACTATCCAAATATATTTTAACTGGCAATAAATCAAGTCTGTTTTGCCTATGATGGCAATTACAAGGTGATCTCTCTACCTTTATCTCAACCCACAAGCATTTTTTCATCTTATTTTCTCCCCAGCCTGGCAAACAGTGAGAAAGTGGTTGGGTGGGCTGCCAGCAGCAGGCCAAGGTCAACCCATCACGTGGATAAGCACCCAGAGGTCTGTGCATGATGACTCTATGTGTCCAGGAACTGCATGGAAATTCACTAGCCAGAGCTGACATGTTTTTATGTGTTAGAAAGTATAATAATCATTGTATGAAGGAGGAAATTAAGTTACAGAAGAGTAAGTAACTTGTCCAATGGCAAGTCATTTGCAGACCCAAGACCTTCTGGCACTCAGTTCAGTGTTTTAACCTCCAAACATGCCTATGACAAGAGAAGAGGATTCCCCAAAGATCAGAGTAGGGGGAAAGTGCTGGATTGGGAAAGAAAGACCAAGAGAGCAGGAGGAGTTTAGCAGGGACTCTTCCCCAGATTATGGTTAGGAGACCGCGGCACATGTTTTGATTGGAGAGATTAACATAGAGATGAAGATCATCTCTGCTCTGAAGGAGTCCCTGAGAGGCTCCACTTCACTTGATTCAACAGACAACAGCCCAGTTAAACACTGCCTACTGAAAAAACAGCAGTGGGAGACTAAGGACCTGACAACATTAACCAGTTTGGCAAAACGGGTAACCACTGTCAACTCACAATTAATCATTTTTAGACCAATAGTATTTTATAGTCAGCCACAATTGGATAAAAATACATTAAAGAAACCTTAACTAAGGCTGGTAATTTCATCTTGATACATAATATGGTGTTTAATACCCACATTTTTAGATTGCTTGGAATATTTCACTTTCTCACTATGTTCTGTGTTGCCTCAGCATGTTATTTGGTTGTTTTAAAGTCCTGTGTCTAAATGGCAAACTGCTGCTGAATTCAATCTGTGGTCTGAACATAGCTAAATTGCTTCAATCCGTAGTTCCCACAGCTAAGGGCAAAGACAGCCGGTTACAGTTGTTCTTCACCCAAGATAAGTGATTACAATCTCCAAATGCCTGTCATGGGCTCTCCAGTCAGGCTTAATCTGTGGTCCGATTTGTCTTTTGCTTCTCCATATCAGCACATTAACCTCAGCAAGTGTCTCTTCACCACACAAGATTTTGCCATGTTTGCATTAATTTCAAGAGCTTTGTGCCATGCTGTCTTGCCTGACTCTGCCATATACTGCTTTCAGGTATGATCCTGAGTATTACTGGAGTTTGCCTTACCTGAGTTGGTTGCACAAGCTGTAAAATGAACACTGTTCCCTAACCTGACTTATGTCCATACCCTACCTCTAGATCAAATTAACTGGTACTTTTCGGCTCAAGTTACATGGCCTATGGTAGTGGTGACTTACAGTAACTATAATAGCTGCTAATCCAACCATTTTGCTAATTGAGACACTCTGAGCTGCTAAATCAAGGAACTTTCTCTGTCCTAGTGTTTCACAGATCTGCTCTACAAAGTCCTTTAGACAGAAGTCACCTTTAGTGCATGACAGGTTTGTGCATACCTAGCTGTACCTTTCTACCAGTAGAAGTAACTGTGGAATAAATAACTAGATGTGAGGCACTCAGATGTCAGCAAAATTAGAAGGCGTATTGGAAAGCAGGAAGCTAGAGTTAAAAGTAGTACAGATTTGGTTTTGCCTTTGCACAGACTCTCTCAAGTGCTTCCTCACACTGGTTGGAACAAGACTTAATTTACTAGCACTAGTAAGCTATTTTGAGACCAAATGTTACAGATGTACAAAGTATTGTAATTATTTATTTATTGACTTCTTAGTTTTGAAAAATCTTTTAAAGTGAAACCTGCATCTTGATATTAAACTACTTGGCCAGTGAGGCTCCTATAAGTAATGCAGGAGACTGGTCTCATGAGAACCAAAACACAGCAGTGGGAAGTGCTCTAGTTCCCACATAGACAGAAAGACCCAAATGAATTCATGGGAATGCCAATTTTGTCCAATGAAATATAACTACCTAGGTTCTTTGCACAGATTTGATATTTTGAGAATTTACTCACAGCTACAATTTCTCTTTGCAGAAAATTATAAATGGAGATTGAGAATGACTCTTGTCAGATGGATGACAGAGGAGATGGGTAATGTGCTGACAGCTAGGAATCCCGTTGAGAAGAGCTAATGACCTTATACTCTTGGTTGATTTAGAGAGTAACACATGCTGGCTGTGTGCTGCTACAATGTCAGTTGACATCACAAATGAAATTCCCTATGGAAGTTTTTACTCTACTTTTGCTGAAGATCAGGTGAAGCAAAGTAAGCGTTCAAAAAGAAAAGGCAGGAGAGAGGCATTGCACTTTGGTGACACTAGCCTCTGTTCCCTGCTTCCAAAACATAGTGCAGAATTTTTGCTACATGAGACTCATCAAAAATCAGTGAAGTTCTGCAGCTCAAATGTCATCCACAAAGCTTTGGAAACAGAAATGTATATATTAGTACTGTCTAAACAATCATTTCTGAAATATCACCAAGACACAAAGAACTGTTCTTTCACAGCAGGCCTCACACACATGGCATCTTCCCCACTCCTCATAGCTGTCTGCAGTTCCACCTAAGGAGCAGGAGAGGAGGCTGGGAAGAGCAAAGAGGGTGCTGACTGAGGCAGTCCCATTGACTCAACAGCACAAACAGCATAGATAGAGAACTTGTCCCACCACTGCCTAGTCTTAAGCCATCTGAGGAAGAGCCACGCTGCTCTCACACTGCCATTCCCAAAAGGGCAGAGCCTGGCACTTCTAAAATACAGTCAGGGAGCTCTGTGACAGATTTATGATGTGTGAACTCTGAGAGCATTTGACAACATTTTGAAAGGCAGCTGAGAGACAGACCAGATGGCAAATCTTGGGCATGAGTGTCTTGTCCTCCACAAAACTTGTAAGTTGTTCTCTGGAATGACTATCTCCTGTATTGCAATGTGTGCACTAATAGGGCCAGGCAATGGGGTTCCTGCCACTTGCCGAAAACTGTTTCTTGCAAAGAGTTTCTTCATTCATAAACCACATCTACTTTCTAGCTGCAGACTTGTTAACCCTTCAGGTTAACCAGAAGTAGAGAACAGAAAAAAAAAGGTATTTTTCACAGCCTCTCTCATCTTCACCATTATCCTCTGACTTTTCTCTCTTTTCCAGAAGGAAAAAATAATTTGCAAAGGTATTCTGTATCATAAGCTAGGAAAAAAAATACTTCTGTTCTTTAAAGAACTAAGAAATGGGAACTGTGTCCCCATGGCACAGAATTTTCTTTTTATTTCATGCCTCTTTCATAGCTGCAAAGATTGAGGTCGTGCCACTTGTTAACACCTACACACAGAACACAACTGATTTTACAAGGCAGTAACAGAGCACTCCAAGACATCTACACCCAGCTGTAGTGTCCTCCTGAACAGCATACAGAAAGGAAGGACAAGGGTATCTGATCTAGTCAGAAATGCCAGTTTTTTGATGATGCAATGGAGTAAAAGGATTTCCAGTCTAAGTATTTCAATCTCAGATGCAGCATTAAATAGCTTAAGGCTAAAAGAGTTCTAAACATGATAGAACCTAAATATAAGAACTAAATCACATAAGTAGTAAAATACATCAGCTGCTCTACATTTCTCTACTTGCTAATTATGCTTAAGCTCTAAATAAACAAAACTAGGAGGAGAGAATGCAGCAAAAAGAGCATTATACAGGAAGATGCAAAGAGGTGGCAGGAGGGATGAGGAACAAGCAATGCAGGCAGGCAGAGGAAACTAGAGGGTTTAAGTGTAAACACAATTCTAATATTTCCTAGAAAAAAGGATGTTATTCTGCTTAACTGATCTTTTTTTAAGAAGTCTCTGTCATCCTTCCCCATGTCCTGCCTTGTCACACAAAAATGATTGTTTGTGTACTTCAAACTGACAACCCATGTTTTGCAGTTGAAATTTACAAGTCTGTGTACTCTAAAAATTCCTTCCTCCTATCTTTAGTCTCCTGAGGACACTCAGCCATGGCTTAAACATGGATTTTGTGCAATGAATGTTAACATTGTACACTGACTGGTGCAAATCATTGCTTGCTGTGCTGTCTCACTTTGTACACATAAAATAGTGTCAGAGATACATCCATTGGTTACCTCCTGAACATCTCAGGATTACAGAGATAATGGCAGCATATTTCTTTGTTTATCAGTTTGAAAAGTTGAGCTAATAAACAGTTCAGCTCCAAAATGTGGGGTTCTTAAAAAAACAAAACTCACAACCTTTTTTGTGAATATAAATGTTGCCAGGAGTTTTATGTTTGTATTTTACAGTGTTTAATATTTGCTTGTATTAAAATTTATTTTCCACTTAAACTAACCAGAAAATAAATGTTACACCAGGTGCTATCTGTGTACCTGCCAATCACAGCACTTTCAAAAGTCTGTATATTTTGTAAGTTTGTAATTTATGTCAATGTTTCCACAAGTTAAAGACTAGACAAGCAAGGATAAATCAGTAAAACAGATCATATTAAATGTGCCATCAAATCTATGACATATGCTAAATTAAAATGTAACAAAAAATACATTTCCAGTTTTATAAATATTACCAGTTATTTGTGATTATATATAAAAAGCATAGAAGACAGCAGTATGATTTATAAATTGGCAGTGTTCCTTCCATCTCTGTCGGGTATATCTCATTCTTAGTGTTGTGCTACATAAGAGTTGGATTTCAACCAGGCAATATCATGATTCTAAGAGAACATCACTTCTCATAGGGAAAAAAAAAATGAAGGAGCAGAGGTGGAAGAAACAACAAAAAAACCCCACAAACTCCGAAGATTAAACATATTCAGTTTTGGCCAATTAGAAGGTTAAACAGGTCTGAGAGGAATAGAGAGGGACAAGATGGAGACAATGAGCTAACCTTTCTTCATCCTATTTTGTATCCACACCACTGGCTTCCCATCTTCCCCTCTCAAAGTCCAAGCCCTGTGTGTGCCTCACTGCTGAGCTTTCCCCTTTCAAGAGGATTCTGAATCTCGTCACTCAGCTTTTTGCACCTAAGTTTTTCTTTCCCTCCAAGGGCCAATGAGTCTTCCATTGCATGATGCAATACATAATTACTGCCTTAAACCGTCCATGGACTCGTGGAGCTTATGAGATATTTTTAAAGGATCACAGGTGGAATGTGCATTTCTAGCTGGACTCTGAGCAATTCCTTGACAGAACAGATATCAAACAAGCAGCAACCTCTGTGACATGCACTGGGCTATCAGGAGCCGTAGGGGTGTGGCTATCATGTGCTGTATTTTCCTCCTGAGTTGGGAGGAAGGAGACAGGAATGACTGCTTCTAATCCCCACCCCCAATGGTATGATTAACTCATGATCACCACTCCCCCAGGGCTTTCTTCTTGCTGACATAAGTGCTCTTTATTAAGGAAAAAAGGCTATTTTTGTTCAAAGATTGGTTTACACAACATCTGCTTCTACTCTGATGTAGTATGGTTCACACTAATTAATATAGAGTCATACAATTATTATGAGTGAGACAGAGCTGCCTTAATCCAAAATGTTCTGCTACAACTATTTACTTGGCAAGCTTTCCAGTGTACCTACACACATTGGAGTTGGAGGTCACTCACACAGTATATGCTCTCAAGGTCTGTGCATCTGTTTGCCTTTGCTGCTTCTTACCAAATCATAATGCCCATCACAGCAAGCATAGTTTTGTTTTGTTTGAGCTAGTCCAAGCCCCATTCTCACTTAAGGAAATTTTATAATGAATCTCATCATGAACAAGTATTCAGAAAAATCGACATCCCCAAATAGGCTCCAAATCATTTTCTTGCTGTGAAACTTCAATAAAAGAAGCAGATTTCACATTAGAGAGGTTTTGGGCTGGGGATAAAAATAATTTACTGACCAACAAATTCTGTACTAATTCCCTTGCACACTGTCTGAAGCAGACATAACTTGAACCATTGTTCTGTCTCCATCAATTGTTTCTTCAAAAAAAACCAAACAGCTTCATCAGGGGGTGAGGAAACCTAAGATCACAGGATGCCACACTTGATACTGGAAATTATTGATAATGTAGGCTTAAAGTGTACTTGTACTTGGAGATATTCCAGTAAGCTATTCCTAATTAACTAATTCTAACTCCATGCTAGATGCTATTATTCTGAAAAAGAATACTCACATATGGTATTAATAAAAAAATAGTCTTAGTATTTTAAAGATGTGCCTTACCCTACTATTTATGACTTTCAAACACAGACCAGTCTGAACTATTTGTTCATACTATCTTTATCAAACCTAACTACTTAGCTATACTAAATCCTTATGCTCTAACAAGGTCATATCAAAATTACCAGAAAATCTGGATGTTCACAAACTCCTGCTAAAAATGAAGTAAAAGAGGATAGTAGAATAGCTCTGGTCTATGACTTTTCTCATCAGTTGGAATACAATAGTATCTGTTTGCCCTGGGAATTAGGTAAAATAAGATCCAACCCCCATGAATACAAAACAGCTATTTTGGGAGCAATAACTGCAGCTCAGCAGCAACAGGAGATCAAACATTTCATTTGAGAGTTGTGTTATTTTTAAACCTACTAGTTTGGTTTTCTTTTTCGCCTTGCTCAGGGAGTTGTGTTTCTCTCCTCAGCACCAACACAATCAGTCTGTATTTTCCCTTAGCTGTTCTCACATCTGAAACTGTCCACTCTAGTAATTTCATGCTAGCAAGTATCAAGTCTTGAATGGGATACAATTTATTCACTATGAATTCACCACCTCTAAGAGTCAGCACCAACTACACTTTCTAATGATCACAGTTACTTTCTGAGCTCAACAACCTGTAGTAATGGCATAACCTCACTGACTGAAGCAGATTCATTGCATCAAAATTAAATTCCCCTCAACTTTTTGTTAAAAACTTTTATTTCTTGTCCATGAAATTTCAAGTAGGGACAAGCATGTGATTTATATCAGCCTGTATACAAAAAGAAATCCACAGAAAAATGGAATGCAACATCACAAGACACCTTGTCACAGCTCCTCCCCTTCACTCCCCTCATGGTTGTTTGTTTAACAAGTACACAGAGGTCTTGTCAACAACACCAGAGCAAACACCAGAGTTTCCACCCTAGAAGGTAGGCACAGAGTTGGTGTCAGAGGACAAATTTATCTTTATTTTACCCCAGCGTGGCTTGAAGGCAAGTAACACTGTTTCAGTCTTAGCCTCGCTGCTCTTGGCTTTGGCTTCCAAAGGGAGGTTTGTACCACCAGGCCTTTTAACATATACAAGTGTACACATGTGAGAAAGTAGAAATCACCAGTTCTTTTTCCACAGGCCAGTCCCTGGTGTCAAATGACTTCAGTTGTCATTGAACTTAGAAAGGCTTGAATTATGGTTTAGAAACACTTCTTTTGCTTTAATTTTTTGTTTATTACCCACTTAGAAAACCAAATTCTTAAAAGAAATGCAAGATAAACTGGTCAATTTGTAGCTCTTCCAAACATTGATACAGAACCTCATACTTTCCAAAAGAGCTGCCCTGGAATCATACAGAGTAATGGGAAAATTTAAGCTGAAGAATGTCATTGCATTGATAATCCTGCTACCTTGTAATCAAGCGTATGCATGTCTCCTAGGTGTGTTTCTGTAGCCAGCACCCTCGTGGCATTTGAAATGTCAGGAGAATTTGTAGTATTAGCAGGTTCTGCCATTCTAATATTCTGAAGAACTTTTAAAATAGGATAGAGGTTTTAATTTGCAAGTCAAGCTTCTGCCAGTAAATAAAGAAGTCTAAAGATCATAATCACATTTTCCAAAAAGCTTAGAAATTAAGCAGGTTTCAGCAGTGATTCAGCAACATAGTTGTACTACAAAGAGGCACTGAGATGCAGAAAAAAGGTAAGTAGTTCTCTAAGACAGCCATGTGCATGGCTTAGAGCTGAGATTCCCAAACTGCACTTGAGAGATGACTGGTGGTCCACATACTGAGTGGTCAGAACCACATTTTGTACCACTTCAAGCTTTTCAAGGACACAGAGCAAAATTTATGAAATATGGAGGGCTAACAGTGGTGTTTGATCAAAAAAACCTTGGGAAATATTTGGATAAAAGTGGTTAAAGATCACTTTCAGATAAGCATAGCAAGGGTACACCAGATATCAACCACTCTGGCTCGATTAAGATGTCTCCAGCACAGAATAAATAGAAAGAAACTGGTCTTCAGGCTGTGCACCCATTAATGACTCCTCCCTTCATACAAAGGGTAACCATGACTGGAAATCTATAAGAGATTAACACTTCACCTTTTAGTAACTGCATAAATTTAGAGATCAGATCAAAATTTTATTTCCACTGGTTAAAGTTTCTTGGAAAATTGAAAAGGGATCTCTGTAAGGAATCAAAACAATCTCTGATTTTCAGTTGTGAACACACAGCTAGATAATGACCACAGAACACACCACAGACTGAAAACAAGAAAACATAAACACTATCAAAATATTTGGTCAGGAATGCACATTTCAGGGTCCCCACATCCCCTGGTCTGTTTATCATATCAGATGCCACAGGAACTCCCTTTCTGTGCACATGGATGTTGCACACAGCCACCACACAGATCCACAGACTGAACAGGCAGTGAATTCTCTCCACAATAACCCCTAATAAACACAGTGGACTTAACCTGATGCATCATTAGGTTTTCAATTATCTCTACATAACCAGTCCTCTCTGAAGATAAATCAGAGCTGGAGTCTCCTGTGTGCTTTCCTGATCTAGACATCCTTGCTCTGTCTTGACTATTATTAATACTGTAGAAGAAGTGTTTGTAGCAGTCTCACACATGAGATTCTCCTATATGTCTAAATTGTGTATGCTTCTGTTTGCTCAAACTGTAAGTGGAGATGTGGATAGACTGATTGGAGTGATAAACTGGCTACACACACAAATCCCAGCAGCTAGGTCCATAAGGAATGGTGCACAAATGTCTGCGGTAAGATGGGTTTGTGTACAGCTGCATAGACAACAGAATGATTCCACGTGTAAGAAAGATGTATTTTGAAAATTCAGCTCTGAAAACTCCAATTGAATGGAAAGAAATAATTTCCTGTTAATGTGACAAACGTTTATCAGATAACACAGTTTTATATGGAAGAGCAGAACAGTACTGAGCTAACCAGCTTGTACCTATGAAATCCCTTTATCATGCTGAATGCATGAACACAGCAATGCAACAGCTTTACATAGCAGAAAGTTGATTCATGCAGTCAGCCTGTTAGAAAGAGCACCAGCTCATCACAGAATGCTTCCCCAAATCAGAAAGGGACCTTTCTTTCAAAATATGAGGGAATTTCTACTTATATCTTTTATTTAGTCATTTTCCTCTAGCAAGTCTAAGCTTACAAATGATTGGGAATGAGATTGACATCACTGAAGACTGATGGCTGTTAGCTGCAGAGGAGCTACAAGACAACCAGAGATGCATTTTCTCCTAGAAATGGCTTTGTCCTTTTTCTTCTCCTTGTCCCCACCAGGCATGTGACCCAGCCCTGACCTGAAGGGATGAGAGGCAAGTCACCTCTTCCTAGGTCTTTTATTCTTTAGCTCCTACAGTAAGAATACTAGCAAGGGGGCCAATTAGTGCCAATTGAAGCAGTGATTTCTGAATGACACCTGTCCATTGGGAACTCATCTGAGCCAACCAAAGAGTTTTCAAACAAGCCAACAAACAGCTGTCAGATGATACAGGATTTTGATCATTACTGACCTGAACATACTCAAACTAGAGACCTCATGATGAAAGATGTATCCCATTTAGAGTGCCCAGAGCCATGCAGTCCCTCAGAATACTGATACAATTCTGTCACACAGAACACAGCTTTTCAGGAAGTGGCTAAAATAGCACTCACAAGCCCTAGTAAACATCTGAAGAGAACTGAAGTCAAAAGGCATTAGTTAGTAAGCTGCCCTATCTGGTAGACTCACATCATTACAAGATTTAGCTGCCTGTCAGCACCAGTCAGCTTTTTAACTGTACTCATAAGAAGCCATTTTCAATTCAGAGAAGATCCAGCTTTTAGAAATGGAAACCAGGAAAGTAGTAGTGACAACAAAAGGAAGGGCTAAAAAAATGTGGAATCACTCCAAGAATAAAACAACTATCTGGAGAAACACTTTCTTTGGTTTACCTTAAGCAGAAGTGGGTATTTGCAAATTCTCTGAATTGGAGTCAGCAGATAACCCTCTAGTGGAATGTCTGTCGTCTTTCTGCCTCCCAAAAGCATGCAACCCTGTAATCAAAAAAGGAAACAAATGTTATCTCAGACACAAAGCTTCCAGATTTTCTTTAACATGATTCTGTATTCCTATAACACATATTAGTGTCAGAAAGCACTTTGCCATACCTAAGATACAGGAAATGGGATTTCATTCACCACTGCAATATAACTATGAAGCCTGCAAAGTTCTTCGTGCATCAGAAAAAGAACATCTGCTGTGGCTAACAGTGGTTGTGTAGAAAGGTAACTTCCAAGAGAAATACTATACAGCTGGTGACTCAAAAAATGTCATAACAATACAATGACAATCACAGTGTGAATAGCACACAATTCAACACAGTAAGGTAGGGGACATGTATTGGATCAATATACCAAAGAAAGCCAAGTTCAAATAGATTTTAGGCTGAGGAACTGAAACAGTAAGTCATTAACTCTTGCAATACTCGCACAATGAGTTCACACAAATTTGAGGGGTGTCCTGCATTCCAGAAGAATCATTTCACAGATAAATTTCCACCCATTACCTCAAGTGATGCTCAAATTCTCAGTAGGTTATGGAAATTCATTTGTCAGGACTGACATGGAAAGTGAGTGTAAGAATTGAGTACAGCATTGAAAAAAATCTACAGTCCTTGGCCTGTTATTTTGTCACAATAACCTGTAACCTGTGTGTTAAACAAATGCTGACCTACTGTAAGATTTTTATATATTTCTCTGAAGATTGTATCTGCTGCCAGAGATAGGTAGTGGACTCCAATGGACTTCAGATCTATTTCAGGTAAACTGGTCTACATTTCGATGTTCAACCATGAATCTAGATAACCTTGCTCCAAAAATCACCTTGCTTGCAAACCTGTCCTGTCAAGTGAAGGTGAAGTTTAAATTCAGTTCAGCCAAGATGTGCTTGCTTTGGGGCATCACTGATAACACTTTCCCCTGTGAAATGTTTGCTGTGGTTCACACTGAAATTTAGTGTGCTTTTGGCTGTAGTTCAACAATTCTCTTCTTGATGGAATGCTCACAGACATTATTCATAAATCTCATTAGTCCTAACTGGTATTTTTACAGACAATTGTCTATAAAATAACCCTTCCCCAGGCTATTCCAGATCTATGGTGTTGGCTACCAGCTCACAATGTTCCCTGTCCAATTTTCCAAGTCTCGAGTGATTCAGTTCCTCCCATCTCTTCTTTCAGCTCTCTCTCTAGCTCTGGGCTCAAAACTGCCCTTTAACACTTACTGATTTTTCAAACACATTCCATATTTCAGCAGCTGTGAGGGGACAATCAGGCCAAACCTATACTCACAAGCAAAGCTTTGTATTTTAGTGCAGTTTTCTCTGCATAGTGGCACTATAGTATTGCCTTTAGGAGGCAGTGGAGAAGAGAAGGAAGGAATTACACCAGCCATAGCAAAGCAGCCACTTCAGGGTACTCTGTCTTCCCATATTTACTGCTATTTTAAGATTCTCTTGGATTCAGGTGCTGCAGCAAGCCACAGCAGACTGTGTGACATCTTTTATGTGCCTTGTAATCAGTTTGCCAGCTGCTGCCAGTAACACAGATAGGAGGCTTTTGCCAACCCAGTGGAAGTGGAGAACATTCTGAATGTTGGGAAGGATGGTGTTTACATGCCCTTTTGTCTCTCCTCTTTCTCATTTGTTTCCCTCAACAGAAGGGCCCAGGGGAACTCACAAACAAGGAAAGGGTTATTTGGTGACTCAAACTAATGGTTTAACAAGGTTCATAAAAAAAGTCAGACATGACAATGATTCTGACTAACTAGTAGTACAAGTGCTTCTTCCTGCTGCTCCCTCTGAGGCCTATATTTTGTGGCTAAAAGAATGCTCTGGCCCTGCTTGTGACAGACACGCTGAAGTTTTCTTCTGCTATTCTATATTGGGAAAAAGCAGATCCTTGGTAGAAAGTAAAAAAGAAGAGTAGAAAGAAGAGCAGGTCCTTTGAAAAAAAGCAGCCTTTCTTTTACCTTACAGCAGTTACTCAGAAAAAAAGCTAATGTGCTGAATTAGTCACTCACATACATGCCAACTCCATTCCAAATACTATGCATTCGTGGCCAGAAAAATAAAATCCAAAACTCAAGCATAACTAGGGTGAGTGCTGAGAGGAGAAACATGCAAGATAAGAAAGAAAAATAAGAAATTTTGGTTGTTTCTTCCCCCAGCCCAGCCTCTAGAGATGCATTTGAAAGCTGGGTGCCACGGTTCCTCCCAACATAGATACTAATACATCATGGGTTGAATGGGGAGTGAGGTTGTTTGATACAAGCTGCAATGATACAGTCAAAAGAATTCATCCAGGCATTTCTTGCCTACAACTGCACCCGTGGGGGAAAAAGATGTCAGAAGCAGGCCACATTATTCTGGTGGGTCTGCAGATGGTGAATTGGTCAGAGAACTAAGCAAGGATTCAGATCCACTGGGAACTAGTCATAGCTCTGCTGCTGACTTACTACACTACTTTCACAATCTTTGCTCAAATTTTCTGTTGCTTCTTTAAATTTAAGAAAAAAAAAAAACAAACAACAGAACAGCTTCCCTGTTTCCACTGACATCAGTCATACCAGAGCTGTGCTTAGTCCTGCACCTAAACTCATCATTGATTTCAACACCTATCCATCCTGAGTGCTGCACACCTGGAATGGGTAATGACAGCAAAATGCCCAGCGTACCTGCAATACCAAAGGCTTATTATGAGTACAGTACAAAGTCAAATCATTAAGTCAAGAGTGCTAGAGAAGGTACTTACCAGAAGGAATGTTCTCACTGTTGGGATCTTGTTCAATTCCATCAGCAGTCTGAGTGCTTTCTCGTGGTTGCTACAGTACTCCTCGTACACAAAGAATTTGTCTTTCTGCAAGGAAAAACATAGTCACTTGTTAACTCAGACAAAACTGGAGTCACACTTGTAGCAGTCTGATACCAAATTCTTCACAAAGGGGTGTACACTCAGAGGGGCATTAGGGTTGCAGTATACACAGAGTGAGATACTCCTCTAATGCGAATAATGTATAGAGGTCTTCCACAAATTCCTAACTTACTCTGCTCTAAGTTAAACATCAGCTTTCTGAGCACAGAGACTTCCAGCACTTTTCCTCTTAATGCATCACTGAAATAACATATTCTCTGCTGAAAGAATAGATTTTGCTATCTCCCGCACATCTGTCAGGATATTCCAAGCAGAATAGCCAGAAGCAGAGTAAAGGCAGGAGCAAGGGGGCTGATATTTCTGAGCTGTGGTGACCACTCCTGCAGAAAGAAGTCACAGAATACTCATGGCTGGAAATGACCTCTCAGATCACTGAGTCCAACCAAAAAAAAAAAAACCAAAAATCACCAAACCCAAAACACCCCACCATCAAAACAAAAACCACAACCAACAAAACGACCACCACACAACCCCTGCCCTCACTAGAGCATGTCCTGGAGCACCACATCTACATGTTTCTTAAACACTTTCAGAGACGGTGACTCAACCACCTCCCCTGGAAATGCTGTTCCAATGCCTCACCACTCTTTCTATAAAGAATTTCTTCCTAAAAAACAGAGGTGGCTGGGAAGAACCAACACCTGGAACAAGCTTAGAGATCTGGAGGGGAGCTATAACACAAAGCAACCAGCTGGAAATCCCCTGCCTTAAAGGGCTAAGAGGGAACCCCCAGTGAGTTGGCTGGTTCACTCTGTGTTCTGAAACAAGCAGCAGACTTCACTATTTGGATGCAACACTAAACAGGGGGTCAGCTGTCCACAATACTTTCCCTAAATGGAAGATTTTTATCAAATACACATAAAAATATTGTAGAAATTAAAGGAAAGGAAAGGTAGCTTCACAACTTGAGGCCATTTCCTCTTGCCCTATTCACCAATAACCCAGAAGTGACCAACCCCCACCTGGCTACAACCTCCTTTCAGGGAGTTGTAGAGAGCTAGAAGGTCTCCCCTGAGCTTCCTCTTCTTCAGATTAAACTATCCCAGTTCTCTCAGCTGCTCCTCACAAGACTTATTCTCCAGACCCTTCACCAGCCTTGTTGCCCTTCTCTGGACACACTTCAACGCCTCAATATTTTTCTTTTAGTGAGAGGCCCCAAACTGAACCCAGGATTCAAGGTGTGGCCTCACAGTGCCAAGTACACGGGGACGATTGCTTCCCTGGTTCTGCTGGTCAAATAGCACTCAACAGCAGTTGCTTTCCAGGTTCAGGTCAGCTTCCATACCACAATGCAGTGCCATGCAGAGGTACCAAGACAAGCTACTTTATATATCAGAAGTAATTTAGATGCATTCATGTGGCATTCTGCCAGGGGTAATATGCAAGGCCTTCCAGAGGTGGCATCTTTGGGCTCCATGCCATGCAGACAATGCTCTCCAGTTTGTTGTGGCGTTCACATCACTAATTTTCTATTTAGGATCCTGGACTGAAAACATTCTATCTGAACCTTTTCATCTCCCTAGAGCTAGGAAGTTAATTTTTTTTGAGTTTTGATTAGACTCTTAGCACTCTTCAGAGATGCAAAGCTTCCTGTGTTAGTTAAACGTATCTGCACCATCTAGCCACTTCTAAGACAGCTCACAGTGATCCAAACAAAAAACTACTGCCAATATGAATCCATGGGAATACAGCTGCACTCACTGGGCATTCTCTTCACTAGTGTCACACGGAAAAGAAATTGCGTTAATATTAATTTAGGAGAATTTGGCACTCTAGTCAGAAGCTCAATGGCTCAGAGACTGTTAAAAGCTCTGGCGTTTGGTTTATTATTAATCTGATGAAGTTTTTTTTCCTTATTTGTACTTCCAAAGGAATAACTGACAACAAATAGATATATGTCCAAGCACAACAACAACAGCACAAAGCAAATAAAACAGCCACTACAGAGTACGGTGCAAAGAGCCAGAATGCAGATGTTTGAGACTTTTATCCTTCATCTACAGTTGTTCATATTAGTGCTGAAGTTTAATACTGGGAAGCTGGAAAGAAACAAAGACTTCTGACCACCAGATGCAGGAAAAGGCAGGGCTGGGCTGGGCCCATAGCGCAATAAGAAAAGAGGCAATCAAGAGGCATGGGATTGTTTTCAACCATAAAAACTTGAGAGTTACAGAATGAGAAGACATATATATGAGTTTCTCCCCCATTTCCTCCTCACCTCTCATCAACTCCCTGGATACACACAAGCAGCATGCTTGAAACTAAAAATAGTAACCATTAACACAACAGCATCCGTTACATCAGTGCACACAAAATGTCATTGCTCAGGTTTCTGACTGCAGCTTTGAGTGCCTGGAGTTTGGGGAGATTATATTTAGATCACGACAAAATCCCTTTTTTGCTAAAGCTCAAGTCAGTATAATAATTATTCACACACCAGAGTGCTTTCATCATGTCTTTTCCAGCTGTCCTTCATGCATAAGACCCACAAATATGAGAACTATGCTTTAAATTACTCAGTGTCTGAAGTGTTTAATTTCCTCTCTGGGTGACATTCAGTCCTGGACTGTCCCATCCCCTGGTGAGGAAATTATCAGTTACATAATTACAGATGTTAGCTCAGGAATTCTGAACCTGCAGTTGCTCTATATTAAAGTGCAATTATGGTCAGACATGTAACCACATAGAAATGGCACCTTCTTACTCAGCAAATCTACTGGATACACAGCAAGACCTTCTGATTTTGGCAACAGAAATAAGCCTATACTGTTCTTAGTTTGGTTAAAATAAATCTTTAACCAACAGTTTGTCCAAATATGTTATTTTGGGTCCATTGGAACTGCCCATAAATTAGTGCAAATTTGAAAATAGTTTTGACTAGAGAGAGCAAATAAGACATTTGGGGAAAAGTAACAATTTTATTTGGACCTATTTTTTAAAATGCATGGCATTTTCCTGTTTCAAACCAGGCTGCAACCAATTTTGTCAACATGAAAAACCTAAACAAAAGACATAATTTATCAACAAAACAAGATCTCTGATGACATAAACAGTAACATTAATCAGTCACACAACATTGCTCCTAAAAATGAGAAAACACATTTCCCATGAACAAGTTTCTAGCTATCACTTTACCAAACCTCTAGAAATATGGCAACATCAGAAATGAAGCATCTGTCAATTCTCTGCCCTGCTGCTCTGCAGACAATCATATGTTTTCATGACCTGCACAAAAGAGCCTACATTGATGAGGTGTGATTACAGTGTGTTGGGTGTATATCCTCTCTTTGATGTTACAGACTTGTTTCAAAGCCATTTTGTTTAAGGCTGCAGATTTAGTTTTGAAGGAATGTTTAAGTATGTTCTTTACTGTCTCCTATAGTCATACTGAACTACAACTCCAGAATAAATTCTAGCAGCTAGCATCAGACAATGAACTTCTCATGCTCACGTGATCAAATGCAGTACACTAGGGCAAACAATGTCTATCTTCTTAAGTAAAACAATTTTTCACACCTGAACATCAGAGCAAGTGTGTCTCAGCATCTGTTAAAATACTTCAAAAAGTCAATGTACAATGATTGCTCTTTTGGGATCTTGGCAAAATCTGCTTGCTTGTTTCAAGTGTTACTCAAGAGAACAACATGCACTCTGAAAAAAGTTCTTAAGCCATGTTGCAGGAGAGTGCATCACTGGAAGAGAACACCTGGCTTTTTCTCCAGGAAACAAAGTATGCTGCAAAACAAAATACTGCACATCATTTAAAAAAAAAAAAAAGGCTTCAACACCATGGAAACCCCTTCAGGAGCTTCAGGAGCACTGTTTGAGACATGGGGATTTTCTTATGAATGTCTCTGCTTCATCATATCAGTTCTAGCTAGGGAAATGGAGCTTTGAAAGCCTGAGCAGAAAGGAACCAAAGACTCAGTCTGAACCACAGTCATCACATATGCTTGAATTCAGTCAAATGACAGGATGTCAACATTTCTAGTTATTCAGTGCCACTCTGAAACTCAGCAGACAATGACAGCATCACTCAAAAGCCCTCTAATTTTAATACCCTCACTAATGAATGCTAATATATTAGATGTGTTGGTAGGCAATGATTCTAGTGGATATTCAAGGCTTTAACTAAGTTTACCAACGTGTTTTTCAGCAGCTGACAGCAAGTCCTCACATCTGATACAATTTTGGAGCATGGTGTCAATATAACACTTTCTGGCACTATTTTAATAATTTTCAGAGCATAACTACAACCAAGAGGGGGTAGCTGGTAAAGCTCTGAGTAACAACTAGCTGTATAATTGCTGTCCACTCAAGCCTGATGAACTGTGACAGCATGAATTTTTATACTGAAAGCATAATAGGACATATTTTGATAGCAAGTTGGCCCGTGGCTTAATACAGTTAATAAGAATTGGAAGAAATGGCTACTATGTACATGCTTTCTAATTTTCAAACATCTCAGGAGGGCTGCTCCAAGTGAAAAAAAATGGGGAACTTCAAATTATTGTGTATGCAAATTAGGTAACTTTGCATTTAAATGAGTCCAGCTTTTAACTAGGTGTATATAATAACTGATCTGGCATATACAGTATGCTCTGCATACCTGTTAGACAAAGGATGACACACATACATGGTTGCAAACCAAGGCAAGTGAAAAAAAAAATTATAAAAAAAATGAACCACAGGAGGAATTTCACCAAATTACAATAAGAGAAGCAATGGTAAGATCATAAGCTGCAATTGCATGATCCTCAGCATGGCTCCATGCTTTCCTGAATCACCTAGCACTACCAATCTGACTGGATCAGGTTGGCACATGGGATCATATTATGGATGTATTAGGAGAACAAATAACAGGCATAAAGGCAGATGACACAAAAGTAACTCATCAAAATGTTTTAAACAACCTGGACCTGGCAAAGTGAATCTGTATCATATGACTACATATCTTGTATCTCTGGCATTCCTGAGCTAGCATTGTGTCCAAAAGTCAGATTTTATTTACTTTTGAGCTACAGAAAGCAGGTGCTTGTTTATTCCATAGTAAAAGACTATGTTGTAACTTGTGCTGCATTTCAGCCAGATAAGCCATCTCACATTAACTTTCATTTACTGAAGGATAAATGCATGCACATACACTAACTGCTGTAAATGATGTATTATCCTTTTAGCTTTGATCTTTGTGATTTTCAATTTCTTTAAATTCTAAAATATACATTAAAATTATTCATTTACTTGGAACTGTGCTGCTTTTTTGTTGGAACCAAAGCATAGAAATTCTGGGCAGTGTGATCAGCTGAGTGAGAAAAAGGAGAAAAATTCAACGGGAAAAGGAGGAGTTTCTAAAAATATCTTGTTGTTTAGCTGAGTTTGATGTGGTTTCCATTGTTCTAACCTCATTCATAAGTTTTTTCCCACCCTACCTACAACTTTCATACAAGACAGACATTGTCATAGTATTGTCACAAGCCTTAGGAGATTGGGGCTAGCTAAGGGGCATGAGAGCTTATGACAGGAAACTGCATTTTCAGATAGTGTTAAAGTTATTGTACTTACAAATTTTAAAAAAACATTTCCCAGTTCATGCTGAGACTGAGGTTCTGGTTGTAAACAAAATTCCAGGGCAGCCAGGAACTCCTTGTGAACACCAAGAATATCTTCGATGTTAGAAAATAATATCTGAAATATAAAGAGAAAAACATTGCTAGCTGTTAATACATCTGAGAGGGTTTTGTTAAAGTAGTAACACCAAAGTAGTGTAGCTCTAGTCTTGCCTTGACAGGATCTAAAGCACAGACAGGGACTTGTACAGAATGAATTATCCTCTATGCCCCTTTCTTGGCCCCCTTATGGAAATCTTTATTGCTAGTACCTGCTGTAAATGAAGGTTATCTTTCCAGATACTTAAGCATGATGAATGTGAGCAACCTCTTCCAAGCCTAGAGAAGACTTCCTATAAGATCATCCAGGTGACTGGAATCACAAGGACCAAAGTCACTCTGCAGGAGACAGAAGCAAGGAGTCATCTGCCTTTCCCTGACATGCATCAAAATCCACTTTCTGGAAGAAAGGGACTTGAAGCTATCAAATACAAAGATATACTTGTAAATGAGAGCAAATCTCTGCCACGCAGGATCTAACATCTCTCTGACAGAGCACAGAACAGCATAAAATGCTTGCAAACCATGAGAGAAGCATTCAGAGTTCCCTTTTACTGATCTCAGTGGTTTCAAAAGGTGTAAAGGGATAGAGGTCCCTAGTTTAGATAGGTACTAAAAGGTAGTTGTATAATCTCACAGCTAAATGATCCCTAGCAATCTGAATATACATGTGCTAAGGGGAATAAACTGCCAGGGTGAAAGCTGCTATAAACACGTAAGTTTTATAAGCCTTAATTATCTTCATACAAAATATGAGAAGTGAGAACACATACAAAGGAGAAGGAATGCTTCCTACACAGGGGGAGAAGTCCTGATCCATGGTGACACTGCCATCAGTATTGACAGCCACTGGAGGAAAGCCTGAACAGGCAGAGTAGATCTTGGAGCCTGCAGTGAGATATATGTTGCTGACAACATTTTCTATCACTCTCCTTTAAGCATGACACTTACAAAGAGATGACATGCAGTGCAGTCAAATCAGCTTTCACACTGGAAGCTGCCTCCCAGCTCTTGCACAGTGAATGGGTGACACTCCTCTGAAGCCCAAGGTGTGCAGCCTGCCAGAGCCAGCCTTCATCTTTCAGGCATTCAGTATGGGAAGTGATTGAGCCTAACATCTTCTAACACTTCCAAAGGACCTTATATCATAACACTAAGCTTTTCAACTTTAGGCAGTGCAATTTATTCGCCAGATGTGACACTCATTCAGCCTGAACGTGCAGAGAAGGGCCTGTTGCAACTTCCTTGTCTTTGTGCCCCTCTCACTTCAGGAATACAGAGATATGGTAGTATACACCATCATTAATGAATACTTGTGCCTCACAGCTCATTTCTAGATCTAAACAGAGGAAAAGATTCCAATACACTGAACTTGCACTGATATACTCTAAACCAAAACAAAGGACAAGTAGCTAGGACCACTCAATTTGCTTCCAGAAAACTTCCTGTGCTATTTCAAGCAGAGCATAGGATGGTTCTGTCACATGGCTGAAACTGATGAGATGACACAGTAGCCTCTGTCTGCATGGCTTTGCCCGAAGCTGTGCCAAAAGGGGATTAACAAGGAAGAGGAAAACATCTGTCAGGGATGATTTTTATCTTCAGGAGCAGTCTTGGGGGGTCTTTTTTGATCCAAGGAATATCTGTGTAATCTAATGAATTCCGTGGTGATGAGTAGAGCTCTGCTTGCAGCAAAATTCACAGATAAGAGGATTCACTTGAAAACCAAGGCAGCAGAGAGACCTTGACTGCATGTGCTTCTATACCTAATAGACAGTTACCATTTATAAGCCTCACATGAGTATCTACATCTGGCAGCTCTTGTACATCCTCAAGTCGTACTGCCTTCAGTCTATTGTATCAGTAAGACAACATCAGAGCCCTGCTGTGAGCGTGGCAAAATATAAACACAAGAGTTATTTCCACATGAGGCAGTGAATAAACTAAAACCGTTTTTTTTTGTTATAATGTTGCTGCAGTTGTTAGCCACTGGAGTGCTTGTAAAATCTGAGCCTGGCACAGGACTCAATGCAGCCTTTCTGGAAAGGGGGTTACAGTGGCCAAAGATTACTGAAATCTCCAGTGCTTAGTGCCAGCTGCAGGAGAAACTTGCAAAAATAGTACTGGGAGCAAGAACCCAAATTATCCTAAAAAGCACTTTCTCCTTTTGCTCAGAGGTGACTGCCAGAATACCCTGTATTTTCCTCCAGACATTTCTGCTGAAGAAAGGGAGAAAACTAGAGTCTTCTCCTTATATAAGCTGCCAAACCATTTACACAGTCTCTGCTATCATCTTTGCTGCTGCCAGTCACCTCACAGCTCTCTGGTGACTCAAAATATTAGCAGGTAGAGTTATCAGAAGTCCCAACACCAGCTTGCTTGTGTGCCTCTACCAGCAAGGAGAAAGGAAGGGAGAGGGGGAAAAAAAGGAAAAGCATCTTTCATCTGCAGAAAAGATAATGAAATTATTTGGGGTAGGGGGAGAAGGTAGGCAGGAGGGGGAGATAATATTGACTGTGGTCAGGAAAACTATGCCTTTGTGATTCTATTTCACCAGCAACAGGAACAGGTCCTTTATCACTGAAGAGAAACAGTTACTGAATGCTGGGTATTGTAATAATAAGAATAAATGAGGTCTCACAGTGGCCTCAAAAAGACCCCCGAGGCACTTCAAGAATGACACAAGAATGAAGTGGTACTTCCCCAGAGGAGCATGATGAAACTTCAAATACAAATACATTTAAATCAGCAGAGAAAATGGATTCTTCTGCATTAGCTTTGGGGGTACTGCATAATTAATAATATTCATTTTGATGACATATGAATAATGATAAAATAATAACTTCCTTCAGCATCTGTGGTGGTTCAAATTGGCAAATAGTTGTGTAGGCTTATTTCTCATACAGAGCTTACTTTTTGATCTGTTGTCACTATGCTCTTACCTACTGTTTCTTCAGCCACCTCCAAATTTAATTCAGATTCTAGATGGTGAGTTTTTGGAGAGTAGAGATTTCCAAATTTGAAGACAGTGAAATGCTTAGCTTTACAAAGCTGCCAAGCCATCTTGCTACCAGCCCATTCTGATGCCATTCAGTAAATACTACAGTGCTATTAGTATGTGAAATGGAGGAACCAGCCTTGGTTCCTTGGGGAAACTCATGCCAACTACAGCAGCACTGGCTGATATACCTATTATTGCTGTGCTCTGCTCCCACAAATGTAAAGGGTTAGGTTTCTGCTGGTTTAGGAATTACAGGATCAAACACAAGCCCAATAAGTAAGCCTCTAATGGCAAGCAAGCTACATTCTGTCCTGCTGATAATCATGTTTCACTTGCCTATGTGTACAGAGAGAGTTTTGGTTTCACAAGTATATGCATACAAGGAGAGGTTTTAAACCAAATTACTACAAGAAAGCATTGCTTGTATTTATGAAAATAACAAGGTCTGCTGTGACCATAGGCACCAGAGATGCTAGTAAGTACCTCGCAGTTCTGTGTTATGTCCCTTATCTCTTTCCAATGCAAAATTCATCAGGAACTTCCATGCAAGGGTCCTACAAAAACCCAAATTCTTTCCCACTAGAACACAAAGGAATATTCCTGCCTTCTTCTTAGAAAGGCCTACAAATACTAGAGTTGTAAAAAACAGCAGATGCAAATTGGCTAACTGAATACTGTCAAACCACATAGACAGGGGCTGTACATTTCCTGCCTTTCCTCTCAAAGACAGTGAAAAGATCTCTCTGTCCTCTCTACCCACCATTTCATAAATCTCAGCAAAGGTTAGTACCTCTAACAACACTACAGTGTTGTCAAATTTTACTGAAATTAGCTGGTGGGATGAAAAATTGCTGGAAGATGACAGCTATACAAATGGGCAAACAGATCGACAGACAAACTGTCAACATGAGTCTCTTTACCTTAGGGATCCAGTTTAATAACAAGCAGCAATATGACATGAGGATATCTGATGTTCATATCCCTGAATCTAGCCTTTCATTGCATATCATTTTCCCTAACAAGAAAATGAAGAAGATAGAAGAAATACCTTAACATTCTCCTCTGTTATGTACTTCTCAGCTTTGTCCACAGCATTCTGGCGGATCCGGTGAAGAAATGCCTGCAGGGATAAAAAAGATTTTGTTCAAGCAGCTTGATAGTTTATTTCGCTCTTTTATATCCTCTATTGTCCCATCACCACAGTGTGCCTGATTACCCTTAAGACTGAAAGAATGTAAACATTTACCAAAACACCACCACAGTTCTTACTCAGGCCTGCATTCAGGGCAATACAAAAGACACTTCCCCCAGTGTTGTTGAGCTTTGCCTGGCAATAAATGTCTTCCCTCTGTTGAAACTTTTAGACTTAATTATCCATTACCACCAATAGACTACAGCAAGGGGCTGTTTGTTTTCTCTTTGAAGGTTTCCCCTCTCTCCAAGATGCAGCTGTTTTGACTTCAGGAGGCAGCATGCCTGATGCACATCAAGACATATGTCAGCAAAAAGGACTGCAAAGAACAACAAAAGGACATTCATGCTGCTGGAGCTGAGGCATGTCAGAGTAATGAGCTAGGGTTATGGACAAGTTCAGACTCAATACATGGAGAAGGGAAATGGAAATTGCCAGACAGTACCTGGGACACATTACCCAGTTTGCTATATTTCATCTGGTTAAAAACAGACAAAACCATGCTGGAGCTTTTCACCTAGGCCATGTCTCCCCTTCCCTCAGTTTTGCGTAACTTCAGCTTTAACAGGTGAATCAATACAGAGCTCCAGGCCAGATACAAATGGACAATGATCTGAATATTAGTCTTCAAAGCATAACTCTTGCTACTAGAAGTCAGAACCTACTTGCATTTGTACTGAATATACCCCACAACACATTTGATGCAGTGGGAAGAGTGGAGCAAAGCCCATTGCCTGGGATTTCTGTCTCAACTGTTTTAGCTACTATTGGCCAAAGGGCACTTCTGAACAGAGTGGAGAATTTTACCTTCCACAGTCATCAGCAGAGAAAGATGCAAATACCCACAGGTGAGACTGAAGGGAAGCCAGCAAGGACAGAATGTGCTGTGATAAACTACATGACCCATGCACAGAAGGGCAGAGGGCCTTCCTCTCTGTTCTTGTAAGTGGTTTCTAACTTGCCTGCTACACAAAGGAGTGAGCCCTGGGAAGTGCTGTGAACAAGGAAGCAAGGAGCTTTTCTTACCCACCTGAGACAGAGGGCATTTCTTTGTATTTATGGTACAGAGCAGCATTGTTACAGCTTGAAAATAAAAGGCTTTTAAAAGCTGAACTATTCCTGAGTGATGACCACGTCAGCTGATGCACACTCAGCTTTTTCTTTTTTTCCTTTTCCCTGTCAGGATTGGCAAGAGCTTACAAACTGATAAGAAGCAATGTCACTCAACCAAACTTAAAGCTTACGGAATGCCTTGGCCTCTGGAGTTTGGTTGGAATACAGAGAACATGTCTGACTTCCTGCACTAAAAGGGCCACATCTTTGTTTCTACTTAGCTATAGCTCTCTGTCACTTGTCAGCCATTCATACTTTACAGGACAGGCAGAAAAAGATTAAATAAAAAAGTTCAGTTAGTGAGGCACACAGACCCTACACTTGTTTTTGATCCTGGATTCTGAACCTGCTTTAGAGCAAATTTCAAGGACTACAAAAGCATGTTATCCTTTTGTATTGTTGAAGAGGAAAGAGATCCTGGCTAGGTTCCAGCTAAGTATGTAAAGCTTGGAGCAGATTGTGCCTGAAGAATAGATTCCTGTGTTACAGGGACAGGACATGGGTGCCAGCAGCGGAAGAGGCATTTTGTGAAAACCAGCTAGTCCACCTTGCCAATAATCTGTCCAGGAACTGCTGCAATGTTAAATGTAATGCCCAGCACCTTGGCAACAGTCAGGAAACTGTCTGACATGAAGTGTTCAGCATGATGACTAATGGCAGGAGGATTGACAGGAATGGCTGTTGCCCTCCCACTTCAGTGTTGGGTGTGATATCTGAGAATTAATAATCAGGCATCTGATTTATATGAGGTAGTACAGCATACTGAATCACTCATTTTCAAAAGATAAGCCAGACAGAGACTTTTCCTTGCTTCAATCAGATCCCTTTTTGGCAACAACAAATCCAACTGGAATGATTATTTAATCTACACAATTAGTAGCTCAACTGGTGACTAATAGTTACCTGCATATTAGTCCCAGTATGATGGGTCTAATAATAGAAAGCTGGTAAACAGAAGAGCAAATCACCTTAGCTGTTATTGCTAGTTAGTAAAAGAGCAGTCTGTGTTAATCTAAAAAAATAGCTTTCTGTGATGCTTGTCTGAAAAGATCATTTCATGTGAGCATGAGAAAGGGAGAAAAAGGAGAGAGAAAAATCAAACAAAAAAATGAGAAAGGCATAGAAGCAGGGAGACAATAGAAAGAATAAAAGATATAAGGAAAGAGTAGTCAACTTTTTAAATAGTTTGTCAAATCTCCTACCGTCTCTGCTTTGTTTTGATAAGCACAAACAGCACTCTCCAGTAGTAATAAACCAGGACACTTACAGGAGATTTTGGTCCTAGAAATTTAGTAGTCTCTTTTCCAAAATGCAGTCCCTTCTCATATGCAAACACAATGTTTTGCAACATGGTTATTCAAATTAAAAAGCATGATAAACACAAGCTATTAAACAGCAGCCCAGAGTGCTAATGTTGCATGCCCTGTTCACATGACAACACCACTTTCCTTCCAAACCACTTCTAGCTTGGAAAAAGTAGCCCTGTTGCCAGAGATATTGTTCATACATTCAGGTCAGTGTTTTCCAAACTTCAAGTGATTTTTTTGTGCTAGGAGTTATACTAGTCTCTAAGATCATCTGTACCAACATCATCCCTCTATTCACCTGGTGACACATATTCTAAGACCCTGCCTTACACAAGTAGTATGCAACTCTCTTTAGGAAACACCTACAGGGAATGGTATGATCTTCTATTAGACATATTGATTTACCTGGAAAATAAGAAAGGTATTTGGGCCAGGACATGACAAAGGTGACTAAAAAAAGGCAGGTGGGGGTTGGGGATGGTGCAAATATTAGGAATATTGCTGTGCTCATATCTTCTTTATATTCCAAAACATATTGTTATTAAAGAGGAAGTAGTTGAATGAATAAAGGTGTTTCTGGCCACCAAAAAGGTTACTGAGCCAAATGCTCTCTCTTGCTGCTCCAACCTCTTCACAACTAACTTGTATGTGAATTCAAGGGATCCTTGACATTTTCCGTGAGAAACTTTCAGGGATCCCTCAGTAGAATCCTTTTTATCTGCAATGCTTTTGGCATCCACAAAAATTAATTCACTATCCTCCAAGGATATGTGGAAGCATAGGGGTCAGCTTTCTTGGGAGCTCTTGAAAAAATATGTTAAGGAGTTGGAGACTGAAAGCCATTTGTAGCACAAGCCAGGATGGTCATGATCACCTCTGCACCATAAGCAAAAGCAGAACTCTCTACTGTGGCATGCTGTTTGTTTCCTGTACTTACAAACTCTCAGGGATGGGCAGCAGCTCATGGTACACACTATACTGAGCAAACATTCACATCAGATCAGTAAGATACCGTTAAATAGTGAGAAGAGAGACGAACAGGCAACAAAAGTAGACTGTTCCCTTCTATCTGCTTCTTGTATGCTAGTCAGGACTGATATAAGGTTAAAATTTGCACAAAAAGCAGAGATAAGAAGGTAGATAACATCTTTTCCTCTTATTCCCACAGATGCTGCATTTGTTCTTTTCCATTCACAGTATTCTGCTGTGCTCACACTGGGCCAGGTTTCTGAGCAACCAAAGCTGCATGGACTATTACTTGCACAATAGGAGAGGTGGTAAAGCCTGAACAAAGGTCCTGAACAAAGAGGTCACAGCACAATGTAGGGAGAAAATAGGAAACCAGGCCAATAAATTTTCATTCTCCTGATAAAGGTCCACAAAGGTCTCATCTTCCATGTGGATGTGCTAATCATTAGGAAAACAGCCTACAGAGGATTTGTTTTTGTTTAAAATTCTGCTGCTGCATCAACATAATATTTATTTGTGCTCTGTGACTTGTTGCCCTAGAGGTCTGCTGCTTCCAAACTCAGCAGGCCACGTCTGATGCTCCTCATGTCATGCATAAACACTGTTTATAGTCTGTCTTACAGTACAGATGCCTTGCAGGATTCCTGCAAATCTATGAAAAATTAGAATGAGCAGGATGAAATGCTTCCTTTCTGCACCATTGTCAGGTTGGGTACATTCCTTCCAATGAATCCCAATACAAACACATGACAAATCTAGGTATAAAAGTTCATTTTAGTAAATAAGTACTTTTTAATGACCTCTTTTCATGAAGGTGTTTTGTTCTCCAGTTCACTATCTTTACAATCTACTGTTGCAATGAAATCTTGCTGCTTTGAGTGTCTTTGCTGCACCTCTGAACCACAAAAGCACAATGCTTTTCAAATGGCTCTTGCTGAACTTTGACTTGCAGTCTTCACTTCATTAGGGAAAATTAGTATTTACCACCTTCTGTGTAGCACAAGTAACACATAGCAAATGCTGGGGATGAGGTGGTGATAGTTTGCTCATGCTCCTTCTCAAAATTCATGTCTAAGGCAGATGCTTCCTCAAATGTTCAGAAATAGCAAGAGACTCTGATCAAACAGCAAGGCAGGCAAACTGTGCATAACCATGAAGGAAACGAAAGGGAGAACAGAAACAGACAAACAATGGTGAGGCAACTGGTTGCCATGTCCAGAAGGAGCAATATGTAAAAGAACAATCCTCTGAAGACTGTTTTCTGAATAGGTGACTGACACTTTATGCTGCTCTTAAGAGACAAGCAAGACAATTGTTAAACTCTTCAGTAATGGGGACTGATTCAGAACATGGGGATCTACACAAGCTGAGTATTTTCAGTGTTAAAATTAATAAATTGCTTTACACTTGTTAGTTTTTTAAAACTTGTAAGTGCAAACATTTTGGTTGCAAGAAAATGTGCTAATGGTGAAAAATGAAGAGGTGACAACGAATTTCATCATTCAAACATCACCTGAATCTTCACCTTGCAATTACACAACAGAGGCTATGCATTATCTCTAGCAATAACCAAGTAAAACTTGTCATAAAGGTTTGAACAAGAATTTGCAAAAGTAATTTTAGGGGGTTTTTGTCACTTGATTAGGGTGTTAGATAAGACTTTGCCTCCATGGAAGTACAAACAAGATACTAAAAAATCTCTATTGTCTTTAGCAAAGCAGCTTGGAAGTCCTGTGGGAACAGGCTCTACCAAAATAGCCTAATGATTTAAAATGAATGTTTGCTGAAGTTTGCATTTTAAGAGCAGGTGCATCCTTGCTCATGTTACTCAATTGTTAGCTTTGAACCTTGTCATCCTGATCACATTATTCTGCTTTCTATCAGATATGCAGTTTATAAGCTAAAGCTCTACACAGATGACAGGAAACATAAATATCCTTGATCCCACATGTGAACTGCAGGTCTCACCTGCACAGAGGTCTGAAAGACAATGCAGTAAATAAGCTCAAAATAACCTAACAATGACTGCATAGGGCTATTCATACAAAATAAATCCCATCACAACTTTTTTCCCCTCTTCATAACAACTAAATGTGCATTTCTATTCAATGCTAGCACAGCTTTGGGTTACCAACCAATGGAGAATCAAGTCACTTAAACAAGAGGTGAACCTGTTTCAGTTTATTACTCCTACAGTGGTCTACAGTACTGTGCACTGTTAACCAAGATCTACCAACTTCCATCCCAGAGACAGCTGGATTTTAAAGACAGATGAAGCCATTCTTGTGTAAAATCAGACAACTGGTTTTCAAACATCTCTCACCTCTCTGGATAAAAGCTAGCAGATCCATGCAGAATACTGGCCCTGATTCAGGTTTGTCAGTTGGGAAATTTCTGTTAGAACACTGGAAATTGGAAGCAATTCCTTTGACATCACTAGCATTACATATGTTAAACGCAGCAAGACTGAAGCAACTCTACTACTTTAAACAAGTACATTACTGTACCTCTTACAACGTAAACTGGCAATCTCATACTTACTCATTGCTCAATTACTGGCTACTATATTAAGATAGCTATAAATCACATTTTAAATCATCAGTGTAATTCAATCAGGTAAAAGAAAAAACTTTTAGCATCAGATGGTTGAATTATACTGAAATTACTGCAAAGAATATTCAATCTATGAAGAATATTTAATCTATGAAGAATATTTTTCTCTAGATCCTCTTAAAAAAAACAAGGAGCCACAGCTGTGATAGCAACTCTGCAAAAAGTAGCTCAGATCTACAGCCAAATTAATTCATCAGCAAACAGCTGAGCAGAGACTGGCCTGGTAGGCAGAGGTGTTTAGTAAGAGGAAATAGCATCAGAAATATCTTTTATTGTCCTAATTTCAGGCTTCCTGTGTATCAAATTGGCTCTAAAGCTTCAAAGCTTATTGGTACATATTTATTTTTTGGTCTCTCCCACGAAGAGGAGCTAAACTATTAGCTATCCAAGATGATTAAAAAAAAAGAAGTCATGCACATTAGAGAATATCAAACACATTCTCAGCAAACAGTTCGGCAGTCTGAACGGTAAGGCTGCATCACTGCCTGCTGCTAAGCAGAAGGTCACAAAGATTCTACCACACAGTTTTTTAAATGACACTTCTCCAAAGGTTACAGCCCTTACATAACCTTGGGCTACATTAGACATGAAATGAGGTGAAGTACTTATACCAATCACAGAATGTCAGGGTGCTCTGATACGCTTTTCATTATTTTTAAAAGCAAATATGAAGATGTCTGTCTTCAGAACTGCTACTCCCATATCCTTGGGGACAATGTCTTTTTTGCTCATATAGCCCCAGCTCAAGCCCCCACACCCACACTTCCTTCTAAGAAGATTTCTTTTCATTCCGGTGTTGTCACCTAGAGTAACAATCATTTCACACACACAAAAGCATGGATGTTACAGCATGAATCATCTCTGCCTACACAAGACTCCAAGATCACTTGCAGGAAAAAAAAAAGTAGATTCCATGTGAGGTAAAACTGCAAAGACCATCAGAAGACAAATGCAGCTTCAGCTGCAAAATCCAGATGTATCACAGGGGAGAGATTTTTTTATCTGAAGCATACTTTCAACAGGTATTTTTTAACTGTATAGCTATCTAAGTGATAAATACATTTATATAAACATACTACATACATACTACAAAACCTCCACTGATAGTGACAATTTAATAAACATTAAGCACTAATCATGGCCATTTGAAACCTCTTCCCCACTTCTTAATGTGATATATGGCAAATTCTGATCAATACCAAATGAAATATGGGGAAGCATACAAAAACTCAGCTGTTTAAAATTATGTAAGTGTATGTATGAATAAGATGCTTGAATAAATAAATTGCTTTATTTTTTTATATACTACATAAGAGAAACAGCTGCTGTTTATGTAAGCTATATGTCTCAGATATTTCCAAAAAATCAAACTGCTTTGTCCCTAACCAATCCTGCATTTAAAGTCTCACACAGCTATGACCACACTTGACTGATTCATCTTACCATTGAGGGTTATACTCTCTATAACATAAAAGTTAATGAAAAACAGTTGCAAAACACTGGTATTGCATAGCACTGGGATTTTCTGTGACGCTTGAAGGAGTCAAACATTCTAACTGCTTTGATTGTCTTGACATGTGTCCACTACAAAATGGTTTCTTTCAATAAATTACTGTGGCTAGGACTACCTAAAAGCTAAAGCCTACCTTAAGTTAGTGATACAGGTTCCCTCTACAACAGAAAGTAATGGGGATGCAACTTCAGAGGATGAGTCACTGCACTCTAGGAGTGATATTTAAGAAGAAAGGCTGAATTGGCCTCCAGAAATGCCTTTCTCTTTCCATCAAGAAAGAGCCTGAGTGACAAAGTTTAGACTGAACCACCCTCCTTGCCTCTACCAGTTTCACAGCAGCTGCAAATACAAAGTTCCAGGGCAGTAAGTGTTACTGAATCATTTCTAAAAGTGAACCAGTGACTATGGCTCTTATCATGGATGCTACAAACATGGGGGCACTGCAACCTGACACATGCAAAATTAAAGTGCAGAGACATGCTCAGCACAGTAGTATTCTGGGACTGATGACAAGTGAATTGATCTAGCAGCACTTCCCAGAAAAAGTAACTTACAAAGAAAGCTCCAGAAAGATCTCAGACTGTATCTGTATTTCCAATGTACTATGTTTACATCAGAATTGTGCAACAACAAACAAAGTCAGACCAAATTCATTCATGCATTGACTGATGAAGGAATGTGAAACCAAAGTTTGACCAAAGAAGTGAGAGTGAAATGTGTTGCAGCACTTCTAGCTCCAGAAAGATCCCTTTCTTAAGGAGGGTTTGTTTTCATTTGAATTACAAAAATCCTTTTTGTGAAGTGAAAGAAAGGCTGGTGCTGCAGAGGGGTCTATTGTCCCTTCTTTACCATTGCCCTGACTTCTACTATCCCCTCAGTTAGTATTTGCATCCTCATGCAGGTCAGAAGATTCCAATTGATATCAGGGCCCAACAAAAGCTACATTTTTCACTTCTGAAATCTTTCAAGACTCATTTCGACTCATTTCTTCCTCTCTCGGGTACCCTGTCTCTCTTGACTCCTCTTCATGCTCTCCATCCTCTCCAACACTACCTCTAAATCACTTTCAATATTCTCTTTATTATCTAGATTTTAAAAAACCCTCTTCTCCTTTGCATACTCAGAGCTTAAGCATGCCATTCTGTGAATATCTATCCCTGTATGACTCCAACCCATTTTTAGTATCAACAGAAAATGTATTTCTTTGGAAAGCTTAAGAAAGTTATGTGCCTAATTCTCTCAAGCCTCTGGAATATTCTCCCTTTTATTGGCCTCTTCATGTCTTTCTCCCTGTTCTACAATCATGAAATGATTTTGATCATCTGTGGAGCTCTTCAAAATGTTTTCAGGACACAGTTTGTTTGAATAGTGTGGTTTACTTCGTTCCTCTTCTATGTCGGAAACAAATCCTGCCAAGTTTGTATCTGCTTAGCCTTTATGGTACCTTAGAAAAAGTTTGATTCAGGAGTAAGGGCCCAGTAAACAACACAAAAATACTTCAGGGTTTGACTCATATTACTTACACTGAACTACGTCCATAATGGAAAAAAAGTCTAGGACTATCACCAGTGTTACCCCTTACCAGGTAATGATCATAGAGAACAGATAAAAGCTTAAAAGATGTTGAATCTTGTCCTGCATACCCAGTTTCTGAGTACATGTAGTTAGCTGATCATTTCAGAACCACAAAGTTAACAATTTTACTTCAAGTAAATGGTCAGGCAAACAGAACTGCCAGAATGTGCAGGGATGTAAATCCACATAACTTCACTGAGCAGCATGTGAGTAGACCTACTCGACAGCCTGGCCCTTAGACTTCCAACTGAGTTTATGTGATGATACTCAGTAATATCAGTTTTCAAGCTCAGATTGAATCTGTGAGCTAACTGTCACAGACCAGTTCAGCTTACTACCATCAGGTTCACCAACACTTGTTCTAAATTACGTTGTGACTCTACACCAGGCCCAAGCAGCATGATCTTGAGTGACCCACAAACTTGATCTACATTGCAAACGTAACATAATCCCAGGATCCTATTTCACTAGGAACATTTTTTTTCTCTCTGCCCAGCTGATACATACTTCAAGTCTCATAAACCAGTTTAGCATCAAACTTCGGATCTAAATATTGAGATTGCTTCTATGGGTATCTTCTCAAGAAGATGTCTACCTGATCTCATCTCAATTCATGTGCACATAAGTAGCTAATAAGATGAATGAACAGTATTCTATGCACTGGCTTACACATGATCAGGTGGTCTATCAAATCAATATTCAGATGCATGTATAAATATTTGCACTTGATTCTTAGAGTTTAAAAGGACCCAAGAGTGTAAGCTGACTGAACAGAACTGGTACCTTCTCAATTGATAAAATTCAGAGCTACAAAAGCACTGACTGAAATTTCAGAACTAGACATTCCACCAGAGAGAGGTCCTCAGAAGTATTTTTGTCAGATCTGTTCACGTACTTATAGGTTTCCTATTAATCAGACTTCACAGCTGAGGTAAAATAGGTAGCATTGAAATCTGAAGGTGCCTTATCCAGAAAACTGGTATTGGAACTGGTAGTAACAACTAGAATTTCCAATGAAACTGTCCTTATTTCAGGCACACTGGCCACCAGATTTTAGGTAGCAAATAGTACTAAGTGCATTTGAGAATCTCCATGTTGATATACTAGACACAGGTGCAGTCATCAGTCAAGAGACTTAAATTACAAAGTTATTTCTAGTTGAGGAGACTATCCTGGTATCTGCCTGTGCAGCAACCTCAGCCAGCTCATTCAGGCTCCTTAGAAGCATCAGCATCTGTATGGGCTTCCTGGCTGGGGCTGTAAATTCTTATGGAACTTCTTTTTTATAACCTTCTGCTTGGGCTCCAGTACAGCACACAAGCATTAGCATTCCTGGCCTTTGGAACCTGACATTTCCTACTGGTAGAAATCTGCTTAAGTGCCTGTGGTGTGACAATGTGAACTGCAGCTTGCTGTGGAGGCAGCACAAAACTCCACAGAAGGCCATGATGTTCTGGTATTCTCACCACCAGGGCCTACGGAGAGTGGCTGTTCCTCTGTAGCCTGTGAAAGGTTCCAGGAACTTCAAATGCATGGAAAAATGTGTGATTTGGTGAAGAGGAGCAGAATCCCAGGAGAGGAAGGTGGAGGGGGGTGGGGAGGGGAAAAGAAGAAAAAAAAATAAAAAAATGGACCTCCAACTGCTCTAAGCCTTTTCTATTAAAGGCAAGATGGGATGATGTTCATGGAATTAGCTCTCTCCCAATCCTACTAGAGCACAGCACATAGGGTGTGCTTCATGCAGCTTGGGCTCCTTTCAAGAAGCAAACAATATGTCAAGCTCTCCCTGCTATGAATTCTCCCACCTCATAAAACCAGCAGTTAAGAGTGTATTTATTTGTGAGCTAAAGGATTAAACTTCCACACAAAAGTGGAAAGGAAAATGATTCTCAAGAAGGATGCTGAGCTGAATTTTTGTCTTTCCCACACAAAAGTCACAAAGCTCTGCAATCAGTGAAAGTAGAGCTTGGTCTCCGATGTATGTTGTTTTTATACAAACTGCTGGTTAGGCTCTGCTATATGTCTTTGGGGAAAAGAATTATCTGTTTACAGAGATATCCATTTCTACAAAGTAAATAGTTTCCTGTATTGCAGTTTTATAAATCACTAAAGAATAATGCTGTAAATAAGAATGAAAGGTCCCTGTGCTCTCTGTTCAGACCACCAGCCTCTCAGTAAGTATGCACATAGAGTAACTTTGCAAAAACTAGCCAGCACTTAATGCACCTTTTTGATGCAAGCAGTCACACTTTTTCACTCAACTTTGATGTAAAATAAAATAAAAAAAACAAAAACAAAAACCAAACACACAATAAAACAACAACCCAAACCAACACCAATCACCACCAAACAAATAAAAACCTCCCCCACACACAACAGGGAGTTTTGTCTGGTTTCAGCTATGTCATGATTTCACTTCAGTAGAGATATTTCCAGGCAGTATGGTAGAAAATATTCCAACATTTGACTAACTCTAACTAGTCAAAAAAGCTGTTAATTTAGAGTTGGGTTTGGTAGTTTGGGGGTTTTGTTTGTTTTTTTAAAGAAACAATGCATTTATACTTCCTACCACAGAAAAAGGACCACAGCTTCAGAGCTTACATTTTGCATATGCTTTACCCTCAGCTGGTTGCAGGCAGAGAAAGATGGGTTGCACACAGCTGCACCTTGCCAAATCTGCCTTGATGTATTTGCAATTATTTACACACAGAAAAGATGAAAAGATTGTCTTTCACATGTTGATTTAAAAGAGGAATTAGAGACATGAACCTCACAAGCACATTTTTCCTCACTAGCCCTGAGCAGGAACAAACAGTTTAGCTGTTGAAAAACTGCTTGCTGAAAGTACAGTAGCTGATCTGAGCTAGTTTCCCAAATTGAGCCCAATCTAACAATGCCTGCACCATTTTAAAAGTGTGCACCAACTGACTGCAGCTGTTGATATAGTGTTTTCTAGACATCTTTCCTACACTAAAGTAGTAAGCAAAGACTAAACTGGACAAAAAGGCATGAGAAAATTCTCAATTAATTATGAAATATGATTCCAAAAATAACTAAACCAGAAATCATCCTGAGTGCAAAGTCATGGGCCTTCCTTTTTTCCCCCCTTGTCTTTCCCAAATAGCACTACAGTCCTAACCTCTACAGAGAGGCACAAGCCCACTGCAAAGTCATCTGGAGCCAGCCTCTGTCCACATCAGGCACATCCTCAGAGAGCCTAATCATATCAGGGTTCCTGCCCAGTTTTATAGACTTCAACTATTTGGGCTATTCAAAAAAGTACCAGTTTAGGGTGCCTCGCCAGACCTAAATTTTTTCAATGCATCCAAAAACTCAACAGTAACCTGTCCCATTCCTTCTCAGACAAGTGGAACATTATGCCATTTTGCCAAGCCAAAGTGCTAGACAAGAGCACAGTCTGAAAATATCACTTTGTCCTACTGCCCCAAGCCAGCCAAAGAGCTGGGTTTCCTAGTTCCCCTTCATGTACACATATTTTGCTGTGACAGACTAAAGAAAAGCTCCCTCTCATTGTGGCATTTTTCCTCTGCACATATGTTCTTGCAGAACACAATCATATCACACACAGTTCTAAACCCCAGCTTCCTCTGAATCAGAGCAAAGAATTAGACCATTATATTTTAAACATAAAGGGGAAGTTGAGAGAGAGTGAAGCTTGCTAGCAGACCCTGAACTGAGTGGCTCCAACCAGCAGACTGCCCTCCCCAGCATTCCCTTGGCCTCTGATTGTTCTGAATGTTTGTGAGGGTATGGATGAGGATGGACAGGGCTCTTTAACTACAGGCTATACTAAAAGGTCATCTTCACTTGGAGGTATTTAGAACGGATGGGTTAAATGTCCTGTGTTGTGTTAGGAGGGTGGCATTAAAAGTGAGCTAGCAGTTCTGTTTCTAATTTACATACATTCTAAAGCAAAGCTAAAAATGTAGCTTTGGTATCCATTCACTCTTTCATTACAGAGGTGCAAACAGATGGGAAAAAAAGGAATAACAAAATTTTTAATTTTACTAGCAGTGGCTTTGTGATCAAAATAGTTTCTTCAAAGTACTCCGATGTTTTTAAATGAGAAGCAGCTAAAATCTGAGTTCCCTTCATCTAAAGTTAACCGAGTTACATTGCTGGGAGATGTGAAGCACATCAATCCAAACTGTTCCTCCAACCCATCCTTTTCTCAGTAACACCACAGGCTTCTCCCTTGCACTTCAAAAAGAATGATTAAAGCGGCTTAGGCTCCAGGACAGTCTTCTGAAAATCAGAACAACTATTTCTGACACAGGTACTTCATACCTGCTGACCTGGAGCTAGGATCAGATATGGCTTTGCCTACCAGCCCCTTCCAGCTGTAGGAATTGTCCCTGCCAAGAAGAGGACACTGACCACACGGCATACGTGCCAGTGCACTGACTGGTGCATTTAGCAGTCCATTCATTCAGGCTGCCATTTTCTATTCTCAAGTATTCTCCTCTCAGCTGCCTTTTCATTAGGGGCTGAATAGTAGCACCTACTGTCTAGCCAAGAAATTCACACAAGGAGTTCCCTTTGGAGCCGATACTCCTGCCATTCATCCTATCTGTCAATGCAGCAGCTCCTCACCCAAGTCCATCGTCAGTCAGTCACCTCAGACACTGCTGGCAGCACCTCCCCCAGTGACCCATCTTCACCAGTCCAAAGAACAAACCTCTAAATATCCTGCCAAAGCCCAGGTCCATGCTGGGCCAAAGCAAGTAGCTTATTTAACACTTCACCCACCACGTTTACACACTGGATTGCATTTAGCCTTTGCAAGAGTCCTAACCGCATCTGTGAACCCAGCTGATTGCCAGTTATTGAGTGCTCACACATAGCAGGGCTTTTGATTTGTAATAAAATATTAAGAGTGGAAAAACACCCCAGAATTTAATAAAAGCAACAGTCTCAGATTGCCAATGACTTGTAGCATCCATTCAGATGCTCGGAATTCCCTACATAAATAAAGCTGGACTTTCAAGTTCTGCCAATTAAATAAATGCCTGTTTTAACTCAGTTTTGTATTAAAACAGTAACCAATTTTACTTATACAAAATAGTGTGTGGTCCTGGACTGCAAATAGGCTCCATTTTTAGATGCATTTTCACACAGTTACTTTGCCTAAATAGCTGACTGTTCAGAGAAAAAAAACCACCACATCCAATTTGCATACCAAAGTACCAACTTCGCTGCTTATGCAATTAGGCAATTACAGCCTGATTGCAGCTGGCTGAGGTGACTCCAACAGCTAAACACAAACCACACCAAAAATTAATTCCCTCACAGCCACCTTAGCTTCCTCAACTGCTGCATCACCCACTCGCCTGAGCACTGCTGCTAATATATCTAAGCAAGACACAAATTAGAGCTGTGTAAGCTACTGCACCCACAGCTCTCTTCATACTTTCTAAAGCTTAGCCTCGAAAGCACCTGTCCTCCACTAGAACATACTAGGCTATGCAAGTTAAGTTGGGGAGATGGTGAGATGGGGCTGCAATGCTTGGTCTAACTGGAGTTTAGATTTGCATCCTATCTTTGAGACCCAGTAATGCAGGATGATTGACTACTCTGCATGCATCAAGCTCAAAGTGGCAGAACTTGCTACACTGATCTGCTACTGTGTATACTTTTGGACTATAAAGTAAATGACAAAGGCTTAAGGCTTCACTGTAACATCCTGTGGCTAACACCCTGCTGGTGTGTACATGAGCAAAGTGTTAATTGAGTGGCAAGCACATGAAGTAAGAAGCATGGCTTGATATTCAGGGAGGGGAGAGCACAGGGTTTTTCTCTAATATTTTCAAAAGCAAAGCTGTGGCTTCAGAGTCAAGCCTTCTCCATCTATCTACTCAAGTACAAAGAGCTGCTTTTCTTCCAATACTGCAGCTTTTTTCCTGTTAAAATAGCAGCCTGCTTGTCCTTAAAACTAAAACAAGTAGCAGGCAGTTCAGAGGTGAAGCTACAAACAAAATGCTCTATCTGCCTCTGCACAATCTAGAGACCTTCCCTGTACTTTTAAACTTCCCCATTTTATACAGTACCACCTGTTTAATTTTCCCTTGTGTTTTTGGTTTTTTTTCCCCAAAAAGTACACCAGGCTTCTTAACTTTGGGACATCTCACTTTCTATGCAAGCTGGAGCACAAAGCAGTGGGCAAAGAGTCTACAGCTCCTGATGCATGCATGCTTCCTGCTTTCCACATTTAAGCACAGGAGAGAGTTGGAAATATAACTCAGGTTTTGCCTACACTGAGGGATTGGTTTTGGTCATGACCATCAGCAGCCAAACCCAAGTCATCCTTCTTGAGTATGCAAACAGGACAAGCTACTGCAAGCCTCAGTTGGCACCAGAACAGCTCACTCTGGTTTTGTTAAGGAAGCCAGCACACACAGGAGCTTTTTACCACTCTGCAAAAGGTCTGCACTGGTGCAGCTTTGTGTCTGCTCAGCAATGGCTGCAAGCTGGGCAAAGTCACAGCCTCAGTGGGGCCAAAGGCACAACCTTCTGTTGGATGTCTTAGGATGAAAGCTCAGCCAGAGGTAAAATATTCCTCTCAGATAGGAAGTATGAGAGAAGTAAAATGAGAAATAAACAAACATCTTCAGGGCACTTCACTGAACCTTGAAAAGCCAATACATTGCTCTGACACCAACATTCCTGCTAACATAAAAACAGCCATGCTAAAGAACAGTAGCTTGCTCTAGCTGTCAGCCACCCACCAAAGACAAAGTAGGTGACACAAAACACTCATGTAAAACACCAAGAAACCACAGCAGGAAGCAGCAAGTATAGGATGTCACAAGGCTTTATATTTCTTTTACTTATTCTTTAATTCCCCTCCAAAAAGTCTAAAACCTCCTTCAGGGCAAAGCACATGCCTGCATATGCCACTGAAAAAGCCTCACAACTGGAAACACATCATTGTTACAGCTGGGTGCCCATGCACAATTCAGTTCTGATGCTTGCTGTCTTTTTAGTTTTGATAGAAAATACAGTCTGTCATGCTATGAGTGCCTCAAGGTTTGAGTGGAATCTGCAAGAAAGTCAGCATTGCAATCCCTTTGTAAAGGGTGTCTAGCAAGGCAGCTGGTGGTTTGTTTTTTTTCTTTTGACTTCCCCAACCCCAGCAGTAGAACCCTTGAGGCCATGCAAGACACCTGGATGGGAAATGGCCATTTGCCTGTTCTGATACTTTTCCAGTGACTCCTGGCTCTCTTCAGCTAGGAATCCGAACATTTGTTGGCTTCACTTACTGCTCTGGAAAGCAACATAAGGCAAGATGTCATTACCCACATCAGTCTATATGCTATTTCTTGTGTTATGACTTCTAGCAAGTGGAGCAGAAAACAGCGGAAGCAAAGCACTTTATTACTGCTTGCTAGATATAGAAACTGTATGGAGTCTTTTTATTTATTAAAGATTACTGTCAAGCCATGCATGACCATATAGCTTCAAAGGTCACTTCAGGTGGACTAACCAGTCCACTGGGGGAACTTCAGCAAGTATCCATTCAAAAAGTCTGTGTGAGCTACAAACTTCTTAAAACTGGGTGACAAGAACATGTTACTTTTGCATAAGATCATCATAATGCAGAACTTCCCAAGAGAAAGACAAGAAGAGGTCACCCATATCACACTGATTGAAGGTGAATGGTCTCTTTCAAAGAAAGATTCCTCAGCATGACAGCACTGTATCTCAGCCATGCTGCTTGAGCCCTTCAGCACTACAATTCAGATGTACAGACACCACAGAGATTGTGTGATTTACTCTGTACTCACTGTCTGTATTGCCTCTTACTTAATTGGTTGCTCTTCCTTCCTTGGCATCAGGTAATAAAGGACCAATCTCTGTTTCAAATGCCAACTAAACTGGCATAATTCTACAGAATTAGAAAATGTTGACCACAGCCTTAAAGGTGACAAATCCTTTCCTACCAATGGGATTTCTGGCTCATTACCATAGTGCTAATTTACATAGCTTTCATCATCCTCTCCTGATGCCTAGTCAATTACTGGAGGTACAGACAGGCTGGTACCTCATCTTTCTCTCACCCCTTGCCCTTGGGGCTGCCAGCAATGCTTCTAATTACAGAACTGTCATAAACAAAACTTTGTCTTTAGGGCAGAACTCTTAAAGCAATGAACCATGCATATGGGGATGTCAGAAATCTTCTAAGATGTAACTCATAGCCCTGGATCCAAGGTCCAGGTATTGTATGTATTATGGTGCTGCTGGCACTTTATATGGAAGACAGGAAGCTAATGGCAATGACTGTTCAGAATCTAGATGATTAATTACAGTCTCCTACTTACAAAACCTTTCTATTATACTAGTGTTCCCTTCAAAATCCATTGCTTAATTAAATAACATTATAACTATACTACTGCAACAAATAGTAAGCTTTATTTCCCCAAATGAAGTAGAACAATTTCTCAGAATTGCCTTTTTTCCATCATAGAAAATTAAAAATGTCAGCATCTTGTATGTACTCTATTTAATAATAATTTCCATTTAATTCAAAGGATTAATTTTTGAGATCTGAATGTTGAAGCCACAAAATAACCACAAGGTCATTACAGGAAAATCTGTTTTAAGTGCTTCTTGGCTTTGTTATCTTTCTTACAAAAACTTAATAAGTCACCATTATTTGCAAGGGAGAGATGATCTGGTTCAAGCAAACTTTATGCAAAATATGAGAATATTTCAAGCCCCTCTACAAAATAAAGAGAACATTGATCATATTAAAATAGGTTAAAACAAAGTCTTTTTAGGTAATTACGAGAGGAAATATGATCAGAAATTGGATAACAAAGTTTAAAAAAATCATAGAACAGCTAGGCATAGACAAGGACATGTTATAGATACTGAAGCCCACTGTTCCCATCAAAATAACTTCATGATACTTCTATATGTGCTTCACATTGAATTTGCAATTACCCAAAAGGGTCTGTTAAAAGGAGGTACAGCACAAGTTACAATTTCCTTCCCGGAATTCAAACTTCTTTCCCTCAGCCTTTTCCAGAGAGAGCAGAAGGAACAATAGAGAATATGGGTGAAGGAGAAAGGCTGACCTGTAAAGAAGTGAGGAGGTGAACAGAAGGCCAATTTTTCCTCAGAGTTTTACATACTGCCCTGGCATAGCTGGCATAGGAGCACTGGAGCACAAACTAATTTGTGTCTCTGTGGAGTGACTTCAGAGAACCCTTGCTGAAAATTTACAATGTGCATAAATGCTGTCCCAGAAATTATTAACTAATTTTTACCTAAGCCAGAATTAAATGTTGTCTTTGACATGATAAAACCTTCTGGTGGCAATATGAGCACTGCCCAGGAACATACATATATATGGTGCCAAGATTTCTGTGCTCCATCGTTTCTTTCATCGCTATTTGATGAATCCAGTTATCAAGCCCTTGCTTTTGGGTTTACAGGATGGGATAGCACATGCTGTTACAGTTTAGTGGCAAGAGGAAAGCAAATGCATCACTTCTATATCAGAAAATACTTGCTCTCTTAATAGCAGAGTCTCTTCCCAGGCTTCACAAGGACAGGAAATACAACCCACACTTACTCCATGTGGTCAGTTCATGGAGGTGTCTTTAAAGACAGCAGACATATACCATTGCTCTATGCCTTTCGGTTCACATAAACCCAAGAGCATACCTTAAAGATCTGGCAGAATCTGTTCCCCTTGGTCTTAGTGCCTCCGCATTTGAATCTCCAAATTTCATGCTCAGCACTCACCATCTACCTCTTTTTCACAAAGACATTTAAGATGAAAACTGTCATTAAGACACCATGGGACATGGCTTGCATGTCAGACCATCAATGTAACTTACAACTCGTTAAAAAGGATTTTGATTTTACATAAACAAAAATACCTGCGGCTTATACCAAGGCTTACGGGTTTCTTGTACTAACAAATACACGAACATGCATATATCCTTAGTTCCTCTAACCTTCTCTACAGTTTCTTTCTCTTCAGTTGTCCAAGACTTCTATTTGGGTAAACAATTTCACAGGAAGTATCAAGAAAACCTTTTTCTCATTTGCTTCTCTCCCGAGAGTCCTCTTACCCTTTGTTTCTTGCACATTGTTTCTAGAGACTTCAGCCTCTTAAATCAACATGACTAGCCCAACACAAGGTAATTACTTCAATCTCTGCCAGAATACACAGGATTGTTTAGAGAAAAATATTTTTCCATTGATGAAAAAGTCATTGTCTTTCAGTGTCAAGGGTTAATTCTTATTGTTCTCCAATCACAATCTATTCAGTGTTAAATTTAAATACAGAATTACCAACTGGCAATGTCTGAATTTAAATCACACCAACAGAATGTTGACACTTGTAACCTGGAATAAGCCACCTACAAGCACAGTAAATCACTTCAACATCTCCACTTGCTCTTCCTCATTTGTAAAACAGAAATAGCATCATTTGTGTGCATCCTCACTGTGACAATAAGCTAAGCCTTTCTGAGAAACCATCATTACAAAAAATATCCTCATGCAGAGCTGCATTTAAATTACAATCAACAGAGAAATATGAAGAGAGCAGAGGTGACACCAGTCCTGTAAGACACCAGTCTCCTGACAAAACTCATACCCAAACCATGGCAGCAATCACGTGCGAAACTGGGCACTGGCTACAGAGACTGGACAATCAAAAATGGAAACAAACTTGTCATGAACTGTAAGCCTCAGAGGATTATCCAGTCAAAGGACAAACAAGCAGAAGAGCTAGATTTAGAGTCCAGCCATGCTGATCACAGAGCAGTTTCAGCCTCCAGTTAATAGCTTTTGTTTTCAATTACCTAACTTCTTAAAGGGACTGGTTTAAGATACAGACTGGAGTAGGTACCAACAGAAGTCCCTTTAATTTCTTCTGGCAGCTTAGCATAAAAGAAATCCAGTAAGGGAACATGAAAAAAGGATCCAAGAAGAAAGAATAGAAAACCTACATCCTAGCAGTGGATCAGATTTTAGTTTGGGAGGCAGTGCACGTGCATGTTAAAAAAAGTTTCCTGGATAACATAAGCGAATCAAATCAAGGAGCTACACAGAGCTACTTTTAACTTCACAAATGGACACAAAAATATACATCTTTTAATGGAGCTTGAACGTGAAGTAACTTCTATTCATGACAGCCAGCATCAGGGATTTAGTTAAGCAGATGCAAACCTCTATGTAGATGCTCTGATTTCTAAGGAAGTATCTTACATCATGTTTAGTTTTAAACCGGTCCCAGGCGATCTAAGCTAAATTGCAAACAATCACTGCTAAAAGAGGTTTGCACAAGAGTAGTGATTTGCTTTAAATTCACTTCTCAGGTTACATGAGCACATCTGTCTGTGTAAACAAGGACTAAAGTGACAGTCTGCAAGTAAGGAGAAAGAGTGGCAGTGAAGTTGTAAGAAAGCAGTTCAGGGAAGAAATGAATACTTTTTTATACAGGTCTACGTGAAAATAATAAGTCACAGTTCAGCTCTAGTCATCTTTTCAATGTCTGCTTCAAGTCACAAGAAGAGCACCAAAAAGTATGAGCCTTTGTCAGGCTGACATTTGCATAACATTGCCAACAGTTCCTTTGATTCTGCCCAAGGTCTAGTTTCATAGTTTGAAGTAAGCTGTTTGCGTGTGCTGATTGCAGTGATGCTGACTCCCGAGGAGCTCCAACTCTAAAACACTCCATAAAGGTTCTATTTATTGGGTAAAATCTGAAAAGGCATTTTAAATAGGATAACTGATTTTTCTGCTCAGGTATCAAGTGTGATGCCAATGTCACATAGCAACACAGAGATGGATTCCAGCCCTCACTCTCACATAGCAACCTTTATAACTGACACTACTTCCAACACCCTCAAAAAATACAGCTGTTTCCTCTTTGTTCCAAAGCTCTTTTGTTATTCATTATGGGCTACATTCAGATGGTGAAAAAAAAATGTTGCTCTATTTCTAAAATCCAAAGATTTCTTAAGTTCATCAAGCTTTCACTCCTGAATCTCCAGCATTAGCAGGATTTGGGGCATTTAACTAACAAAATGAAAGCATCAGACATGCCTGACTGGCTTTGGACAGTTAACTGAAAGCAGAATGTATCAAAGTTAAGGTCTTATCAGTGTGCCTGATAGTACAGCAACTCTCCCTTCTGGGAATTAGAGGAATGATGACATGATCAGAGTAACTCCAGGATTCCCAAGAGCCTCCAAAGTTGTTGCCACATTAAACAGTGCACTCTTCAGTATTCACCCACTAAGAGGAAATACGAGGAGCTGAAAGCCTCCCTCACAAAAGAAGATGGGCTCAGTTACCAAAGTGTCACATGGCAACATAAGCTGTCACTGACCTAGAAGCATCAATTTTACATTGCAGTAACTACAATTAGGGAGCTACTGAGACTGAGGTAAGCCTCCCATTGCAAGTGATATTCCTAGTAGTATTTCTGCACACAGCAGACTTTTTCACTGATGGCTTACATTTCTATTTCTTAAGACTTATTAACAAAAATGCACATATAACTTCAGTACCCACAAAAGAAGCCACAAGAAAACTATTAAATGCAAGCAAAATTACCAGTGCTCAGAGTACTTAAAAGAAGTGTGTGTTATTTAAATCTTGTTACACATAAGATAATCAACTGATCAGCACAGGTGTCCCTAGGAAAAAAAAAGAATTCTATGTTCTAGAAGTAGTGTTATAAATTGTTTTGCTAATCAAAATGAGATATAAAACAATCCAGGGATTTTGAACTGTAATGTACTTCAGATAACAGAATGTTAGTCAAATTCTCACAAATCTCCTAATTACTGCAGTACAGCGAGTGTAAAAGAATCCCAAAATCAATCTAAAATGTTACAGGCACCCAATAGAAGAATGCAGAAGTGGAATGATTAAGGTCTTTGTGTTAAGGAAACCAGCCACCTCTCACCCCCTTCCTTGCATTAACAACTCCGAGAAATGTCAGCGCTCAGTTCTTCCAAAAGCATTCAGTAATACCTCAATCTTGGAAACATGCCCAGAAAGTCCAATCCAGCTGTGATGTGAGGGGTCTTCTTTCCAGGAGACTTGAGATTAGCTTGTACATAAGGAATTCCAGTACACTGATAGTATACAGTACCAGAAGAAGATTGGTGAAATTACGTCATCTCTTTCCACAGTGGCCAAGAAGTGAAGTTCTTTGACCCAGAGGGATGGTGTAATAGTGAGACACTTTAGGCTTTCCCCTCAACACAATTCACCGTCCTGGACTGAGACCAATGGCTTATATTGCATTGCTTGCTTCTCTCATTCTGTTGTCCTAGTTACTACATAAGCATTACAATGTATTAGTTCTGTGAATCAATTATCTGTAACAATCACACTGATTTTGCTAAAGATAAATACTATGATTAAGAAAAGAAACTATGGCCTAAACACACAGAATCATGATGCAAAAGTTTTAAGAGCTATGAGCTCCTGGACAGCCCTGACTTGTTCATCTGGGTTCATCTCCATGATGAGAAAAAGAAATATTGGAAACATGTTAGAAACCATTCTTCTAATAATCAGAGCTGGCCAACTAGTCCCATTTTGGGGGGAGGACTTTCTGTAATATTAGAAGTTAACATATGAGGATCTATCTGAATTTCAACCACCTCTGCATGTAGGATACTCAGTCTGCTTCATAGCAATGCACTAGAATGCTTCTGAACTGTTGAGACAGATTTCCACAGACACAGGATTCTCACTTTTAACCATGCCTCTTGAAAAATAAGATCTAACTTGTCAAGGCACAAAACTCCACTTATTTGTTCACCTGTATAAAAGGCAATTTTGGGGGAAAACCAATTACAAATACATATAAGTAGAAGCTCTTAGAGTGAATGCATTCAAAGCTATATATTGCTACTGCACTTAAAGAAATCTGGATTGATTTATAATTGTAATCTGGGCTTCTATTAAGAGCTTTTCTTTGTATTGATGCTACTAATGACTGAGGTTCTTGTAATAAGCAAATGCAGCTGCCCTTGACAATGGACAAGTCTCTGGGGAAGAGATGAGGATTGCATAATCAAGTTAATGAGGTTAGCATAGAATGAAACTTGAATTCTGTAGAACAAGCAGTGGAAGACAAAGTGTTTTGTAGAGGATCTGCATGAGAACACAGACAGTCATCTCAGCAAATGCTATAGAGTGCTTTCATAATTAAAAACACTCCCAGGGCCTAAATTATACATATTTCACAGAGTACTTTTCTTTTTAATAAATATAAAACTAGTACAAACTTTTCCATTACTACTTTTTTTAACCTAAAAGGGTCTTCACTGGACAAAAATAAGAGTCCATGCTTCAGTATGTATATGAATTCACTATGCACTTAAATGAATACTATTTTCAAGATGCAAACCTCATTCCCACATAACAAAAATATTGGAAGTCAGTATTAATGATGACCTGTGAATTTTCTTCTTTAATACTCAAAGCTGTACTGATAGAGAAATTAATAACAACATCAAAGTTTTAGACCAGCAGATTCCAAAACAGAAAACTTTCACTCGTTCCTATCAACTTCAGAAATCTAATTTTCCAACATTCTGAGTATGCATTTGCTCAGTGACACCAGCAATACCTGCTGGACATGAAACTGCTCAGAAACTCAGGTAGCTACCTGAACAGATCTTGGATAGTTTTCCCTTCAGTATGGAACACCTTATAAGACTCTTCCACTAAGCTGGTTACACAATCTGTTTCCATTATCCACTGCCTTCTGAACAGCTGCACTTTTGCTTGGGGGGTGGTGAGAACACCAGTGCAGGCATCATCTGCCTTCACATCCTACTGCCTTGACCATGAAAGCATGTTTCTGTCTCAAAGGGCTACATTGGAATACACCATCCAAAGAATTGGACCATATTTTGTTTAGAAATAAGTGGTGGGATTTCCACATGTGATCTACTCAAGGTACCAAGGAGCTGCTGCTCACAGTAAAGCAGGTAATCACATCTTGGGGAAAAAAGTAACACAGCTGTCATTATCAACAGTGTCCTCACAGTGCAGCACTTAGATGTGTGACATAGTTGCTATAGGTATGGCTATGTGTATGTTTCTAGGACGTGAACTAAGTAAAGCAATCGTCAGCAATCTAGTTACAGCAGCTTAGAAACTACTTTTCCTGCTATTCAGTGAAGTTGATCATACTGTAGGTAGACTCTCATAAAGACACCTCTAAACTACGTGCTGTATGTATTTTTTTGTTTTTAGTCACATAGAAAACAAATTGTGGCTTACTTTAAACAAAATGGAAGCAGATGTCATCTAAGACAGGATAGAATTCTAAGGGCCAGGTTGAGACCCAGGCTCTGACAGCCAGTGCAGTTTCACATGGTTCATCCAACGCTACATTAGCTCTCAAAGGGCCCTGGGGGCCGACTAACTGAGCATAACTTCTTACTTTGCCAGTCTTTTCTGTTCAGATGGATCCTCTGGCTTACAATCCAAGGACCCATGCATTTCTCTTGATCTCCTTTTAAGTTTCTTAATTCACTGATTTAAACATATATACATTGAGCATCTTTTTATATTTCTGTCATTTGTAGTTGTTAAATTTTGGTTTACAGAAATATTTTTGAATAAGAGACCCATTGTTTCTAAGTAAAGAACTGACCTCAGAATCTGTTGGTAAATATGACACCAAACCACCCTTTGAGGACGACAGACATGCTTATGTCAACTTATCATTTTGCTTTGTTCACATTGTGCCTGTATCAAAGCTCCCATTCAAATGACTCCCTGTTGTGAACATTCTCTCTGCTTCACTAAAATCCATCTCAGCTCATGGGAAATCACTTCCAGAGAAAATCAGAGAGGCCCAAAGATCCACAAAATGGATTCACCCTCATCCAATTATGTGCATAATCACACATTTGCAAGCGCTGCACATACAGAACTGTTCAACCCAACTTCACACTCCTAAGTACAGAAGACTTCTCTTTTCTTTAGTCAGGAAAAAAAAAAAACAACAAAAAAAACCAAGGTTATCTAGAAAAAGGTAAGATGATGTGTTGTGTTGCCTCAGAGAGGATTAGAATTCCATAAACACAAGGGGCAAAATAATTTCAAGATTTTCTCATAAAACTGATGGTCTTCATACCTGAAAAGTGATATATTTTCTCAATGACATTGACATGTAGAATAACCAAGACAAGAAGCTTTGTACTGGAACAATCAGCTGATTGCCTTGGCATTACCCAAGTACAGCAAACCTTCCATGGTATTTTGTAGCATCATATGTCCAACATTTTACTTTGATCTCTCTACTCCTTTTGGAATAGGAACTCTATTGTAAGTTGATTATTTACCATCTCAGCAGCAAAGCAGTTGTAATTTTCACCTGGGGCAAGACACACATGAATAGAAGACATAAGCTGATACCTCCTGCTGCTGTATAGCAATTAATTACAACCCAATACAACAGCAAAGAGAAGACTGGGTACTTCAGGGGCTTGGTGCTGGTAAAAACTATTTTTAAAAATTATTCTAAATATTTTGATATGATTATGTAAAAATTTGGTCATCAAGTTGAATTTAGTTCACTCTAGTAATGTTATAACATTTTTCTCATTTGGCAACTGTGTGAAAAATGTTCTGTGGTCACAAATTGATTCCTCTAAAACCACCACTGCTGTAGGCACTCATCTGCAATCTTGGTGGTGGTCTAAGCAGAGAGAAATTTAACTTTAAAACAGAGACTAGGTGAAACTGGCTGGCTGGTCGCATACAGAGAGTAGTGGTCAATGGCTCAATGTCCAGCTGGAGATCAGTGACAAGTGGTGTCCCTCAGGGCTCCATACTGGGGCCTGGACTGTTTAATATTTTTTATAAATGATATTGANGGAGCTGGGATTGTTCAGCCTGGAGAAGAGAAGGCTTTGGGGGGACCTACTAGTGACCTTCCAGTACCTAAAGGGAACTTCCAAAGAAGGCTGGAGGGGGGCCTGTTTGCAAAGGCCTGGAGTGAAAGGACATGGGGCAATGGTTTTAAGTCGGAGAAGAGTAGATTTAGACTGGATATTAGGAAAAAGTTCCTCACCATGAAGGTGGTGGAACACTGGACCAGGTTGCCCAGGGAGGTGGTTGAGTTCCCATCCCTGGAGGCATTCAAGGTGAGGCTTGCCAGGGCTCTGGGCAAGCTGATCTAGTTGGGGATGTCCCTGCCCACTGCAGGGGGGTTGGACTAGATGAGCTCCAGAGGTCCCTTCCAACCCAGATGATTCTGTGATTCTGTGTACTGCACTGAAGGTTAAGGTGTGCTGCTACTGCCTGTGTTTGCTATGCTGCAATGGAACGCCTCAAGTCTCAAAAAGTGTCAAGCCCATTAGCCTTATTGGGGGTATATTTTTCAGAGACATCTAAAACACTACAATGGAAGGAAGTGAGGGACAGTTACAATCTACCTAACTTAAGGCCTGTGCAATTCCTAGTGGCATTGCAGTTAATGTTATGTTTTCTTTCCAGCTTTATACAAGCAGCTATGTGAAGCTCAAGCTTCACCATGCTGTAGAGGTTAACTTCTCAGCTTGGCTAGAATTACAGCATTTTGTGGAATTTAACACTTGAGGAGAAGATGATGCTCTAGTGATGCCTGTAAAAACCAAGCCAGATGTTCAGCCTGTAATGCACTAGCAGGGAACAGTGAGCCTCTAAAGGCCTCCCAAAAAGAGTAACATCCATGCACTCACTGCATTATACCTCAGCTTTCTTCTCTGCAGCCATAAGCATTCCTCTGAACCAAACAAGACCAGGAGTATTTCAATTTTCACATAATATTCAGAAAAACACTAGGCCTCATTCTTCTCTAATTCTGCCCATGAGGTCTTAAAGTATCCCAGGGGACTTACACAAGAAAACATGGTCTATCCTGCCCACTGCATGTGCATCTGCTAGCACAAACACAAATAAATGGCAGGCATGGCAGCTTCTCTTTTGCTCAAGTACAGAACAGAATAACATGGATTTGCCTCAACAGAGAAAAAAAAAAAATCAAATCTCTCTGAGCAAAGCATTGAGCTAATTTCTGCTCTTGACTTCCCTGAGGATAATTTCTACCCAGTCAGTGTAACTACTTTGGATTTCTCCATAATACACTAGAGGGACTGATTGGTTTCTTTAGTTTCTTTTGCAGAAGCATACAGCTCTGTTCAAGCCTGACTCCTTTAAAGATGCCCAATCTGTGCAGTCAACTGTATGCCCCAGAAGTTTGCACTGTGCTGTTCCTTACATAAGAGGAAATTATAGATACTGTGATCTATAGCCCACTGATCAACATCATATGAATCTTCATCTTGCCTTCCTCCCTCAAACTGCTGAATTACTTTACTCTGCACTTCATTTCCTTCAGTGTCACACATTAACCAGCACTGTTGGGGTTAAACATGAAAGTATATGTTATGGAAGTCTCTCCTCACCCTATTCTTTCCACCCATGGGAACAGCTTCAGAACCACACCTCTAATTTAGGGTTAGCTTCCCAGGATACTCCAGCATCATAGCTCTTCTATTTATACCACAGTCTATGATGTGGCATTAAACACATGCACATAGGTCTAAAGTGTTGGCACTCTGAGGCTGGTTCCACCCAGTCATCTGCTTCAACAATTAGGCACTGTGGGATCTCCTGCAGGATAACACAAGGAAAAGGAGGCAAAGGTACTGAGATGTCTGATGGGCAGTCCTTGTGTACTTCCCCCCTGCCACCTACTTCACCTCCTGCTGAAGTGACATAGAAGCCTCAGCAGCAAATCTACAATGCCAATGAATTGATGAGTATCTACAAGGACATTCGGATCTATCAGCAGAGGTGACACAGAGAGCTAGACAGCTAGATACTGCCTAGACACCAATTCAGAGACAGCATGGCTCCTGCATGCAGAGTCTGGCTGAGCTGTGAGTAATTTCAAACACAGAGCTCGGTGGGGGAGATCATAGCACTTATGTGATAGGTGTGAGGCCCTGGATTTCAGGCCTGTTTTCATTTGCACCAAGTTACTAGTTGCAAGAAATCAAAAAGAAAGACCCTCCCAAGCAGAGATGTGATAGAGAGCAGTTCTTGAGAAATCATTTTTAACCCTTCAGGGTGAAAGGACTTAGATTTACCACAGTAGTCACCCAAAACGGAAGGGAAGGGTTCAGGAAACGGATTCCAAAACTGCTGTGGCAACAGAAAAGCTCCAGCTGGCCAGTAGCTGGGGCAGCAGCTCCTGAGGGGAATGCCTGGAAAAGCCTTGCACTGATTGATGCTCTAAGCCAGAGGTATTCAACCTGATGGCTTGAAAAGCTTCTTTCTGTGTTTAGAAGCATAGGATTTCCTTTTCAAAGCCGAACAGGAGTAGCATGCAAGAATCCATCACTTTCTGGGAAATACAAGCTATGCTGCACACATAGAAAATCTGATGCTTCTGGGTAGCCACAGTTCTTGGCTTGGCTTGCATGTTAAGAAAGGCTAGTTCAGAAGAAACAACAAAAGCCAGTAGGGCACGAGCAAAAGCCATGGCTATGTGTGTGTATTCTCTTCAGGTCTGTTTCTTTTCTATCACTTCCACTATTCCTAAATGTGTGTATGAAAAAAATAAAAAACAGAGCTCCATTTCTCCCTGGTTCACCTTCTCTACTGCTTCTTCCTCCTAAAGCCTCAGGGCAGCCTCACCATGATTCCAGCCCTTTGCAAGCATGCCTCAAGACTGCTGCATAGAGCTCCTTCTAAAGAAATTATTTGCAGTCTTCCTGGAAATGCCCCATCTGATCCAATGAAAGGAATACAGGGAAAAAAAGGAAAAATAAGCTTTTAACCCAGGAATTATAAAACCCAAGAAGTTTCGATAATCTTTTCTCCACAGAAAAGTGATCCAAACTACAGCGTAATTCTCTTGCTGAACCACAGAGCACATGAAGTCCAGTTTTGTCTTTTGTTGCAGTATCTTCAAGATCACATTCCCCTTCCAGGAACTAATAGCTCTCTACTAAAGATCACAGATGACAAGGATCTATGTCTCCCTCTCTCCTGGCTATTAGGCTGCAAAAAACATCTCTTAATCATCTCTAACAACAGCATACTGCAGTCAAAGCAAGTCCTGAACATCACCATAGGTAAAAATCAAAGCCATCTACAAAAGCAGCCTGCAGGCCACAATAGAATCCAAACCACCTTTTTTAATTCTGGCCCTGGAAACACAAGACTGATTCAGAAATTATTCTGGTAAGATCAATGAATGCAAGAAAAAGGGATAAGGGAAGACTGAAGATGGCTCCAAAATTTGTGGGTAGCATCCTATTTGTTTGATTTCATTTGCCAGTGAAATGATGTTCACTGAATTAATTCAACTGCGAGCAATAAAAATGTAAAATATAAGGGCTACACAATTAAATGACAATTATACAGGTTAGCCCTGTTTGCATATGCCAATGTTATCATTCCTGTAAATATTTAGCACCTACACTGTCTAGGATGCAGAATAAGGCCACAGATATGAAACCATCCTCCAGTCCAAGTGACTACAAAAGGATGCAGTACACCTGGGAATGTAGTTAAAGGTGAGAGCTAGTCTGTAATTATACAAAATATCCCCCCTCAGTATTAATGGCTCTTAGATGAGATCTTTAAGTCACTGATGGGACTCAAATCCTTTTATAGAAAGGGCTAATTATGAAATGACATTTAATTCAATAGCTGACAAAACTTTTTCCAGGAAGAGTAAGCCAAAATGATCTTTATTTTCCACCAAAAAAAATTGGTGGCGAGACTGATATCCCACCAGAAAAAAAGTATTAGTAAAGACAACACAAAAAAAATACTGAAACAACACCACAAAGAGACACATCCCACCTATGATGTTTTTAGACCAGGACATAACATACATATCGCCTTCAGACTTCCTATACCTGCCCTTAGAATTAGTGCCAAAACTTCCTGGTAAGCTCAGGCTGCAATCAGGGTTAACTCTTTAGTTCTCACTTTCTTCTCTACACTTAGATACTTATTTAGACTTCAGATGAACAAATCCTGTAAGCAGCAGTGATTCAGTTCCAAACTCGGGGGTTTTGCTAAGTGTTTTTATTATTTATCATTATCTTTTCAGATACAGCTTTAAACCTTGTAAATGCTGCATTAAACCACTACAAAAGGTCTTTAAGATGCAAGAAATATATGAGGATTTAAAAACTCCTCTGCATTATTCCTGAGCTCTCTTTGATATGGTGTCCATAACAAGTAACTTAGGAGAAGGAAATGCAATCATTTTGAACAGCCCCTCTCTGCAGTGGTCTCATCTGGGAGAACTTACTATCAGTCTGAACCATCTCCTGGAGATTTGCCCTCATTTTCTTCCTGTGAACTTGTATAAAACTGTCTCCACTTGACTGGCTCTGAATAATGTACAACAACAGATGAGCGACAGTGAGAGCCAAGGGAGCTCCAGCAGCTAAGTAAGCCCATTGCTGTGCTTCAGTTTTCAAAAGCATTATGGGGATACCAGAACACCACAGACTTAGTAAAGATTCAGATTGTTAAAAAATACACTTGCCAGAAGAGAAAAAAAAAACAACAACTAGTAGTTCACTGAAGACTGAAACAAGATTACCAAATCATATTCTGTTCAGTTTTCCCAGCTCAAATCCAGGTGACTCCAAAACCTGTACCAGACCTTAAAAGTGAAATATTTGTTTTCTTGACCCTTTACATCCCACTTTAACACCCTCAGTTACTTCATCCTTAGAGAAAACTGTCTGGCAACAGACTGCATAAGATTTATTTTCCCTGAGCGGATGCAAGTGTTGATAACAAAAGCTGGATTCACACTTCAGAAAATTAAATCCATCAAAAGAAGCCAAGATTCATTCCACTTACACTTTAGATCTCAAGACTGCCTAGCCAATACACAGGAGCCCTGCATTCTTCAAGCAGAGAAAAAGATGAATGTCTCTGTTCTCACAAGAGCCTGAACTTTTTGTACAAATGCCAACAGGACTACTAGCCAGGGCCATTTTGAGGAATCACTGAAGAGGATCACCCTTCCAGATAGAATTGGGTTTAGTTGTTTCAACTGTAAGATTTTATTCAAGCATCCTGTTTCAGTAAGGCTGGTCGGGTCTACAAATGCAAAAGGATGCAAACTCCCAGGAGAAAATTAGGGAGTCACAACAGCCATGAAACACAAAGAGCAGAGGAAAAACATAATGCACATCATAGTGCAATATTACTAAGCTCCACTGAATCTGCACTCAAGCTGTACACAAAGTCCATCACTTAACTTCTTCCACCTCAGATACTCCGAGCTAGGATACAGATGTGTCCCTTACTCAGTGTTCCATAAACAGACAGCATGTCCTCTTTAACACTGCCTGTCCAGGCTAAAGGATACTCAGCCATACTAGCCTGCAGTGCTGGATTTCTCTCCTTGTATACTGACTATGCTTTGGCCTCTGACAGAAATATAGTTCCTTCCTGAAGTGTGTGGGCCAGAATCATCTGTCTTCACTGAATCCAACAGAGAATTCAGTCAGTTTACTGTAGAGGACAATCTGTCTCCATTGCATCACTTTATCCAACCAACTCTGAGGGCTTGCCCTGGCCTCTACCAAGATGTTGCCTGATATTAATCAACTTTACTTGCCATCTTTTCTTATTTTCCCATTTAAACATGCACTGAGCATGTTTTTTAAATGCTGGTGGTGTTACCGGGGCACATTAACTGCTGCATCTGTTTGTATTCAATGCTACATTACTCAGAGTCCAGCTAAAATATAACATGAACTGTTACTGTGATACTACTGCTTTACACTTGGCTCTTACCAGCTTTATGGTATATACAAAGAGAATGAAATACTACCCAAACCAAGAAAATAATTCATGTCTCCTCATTCTGAAATTCCAGTGAAACATGATTAAGAGTGAAAAACAGCATCTATTTACATTGGGGCAAGACAGTATGTGAGTACAACTGAAGACAGGGACAGCTGGAACTTGTCTGATGTATACAACTCCTTCACAGTTCTACCACATGGCTGTTGGTGCACAACTGCAACAAGAGATCTTTGACACATGTCAGTTTCAGCTGTCAATGTGTAATTGATCTTTCTAGGAACAAAAATGTTTATTCTCTCTACCTGCCACTGATACACACCTGAATCTAAAGTATTGTCCTTTTTCCCATTGTCAGTCCTGTCCTCTCTTGAATCCACTGTCTATTTCTACCAGTCTCTGCTCAAGGAAAGACTCACAGGTTACATGCTGGCCAACTGGTCACAATAACAGAACTAAAACTAACCCCTGGGCTGAATGTTCCAAGAAACAGTCAAATGGCTGCCTGTCACAGGGCAATAATCCTTTCCAGGGATTTGGTTTAGGCAGCAAAGAGAACTCATGCAGCAGCCTAAAAGGCCTCATGAGATGAAACATTCATGGCAGCAAAGCACAATGCAGCCCCAGTAGTTTGTGATTAAATCATGGAGATGACAGTGCAGAGTAAATTTATTCAGCATTGTTTATTCCACACTCTTTCCATATGCTTGAAAACAGAGAGGAAAAAGTAAAGATTATAAACAGACACTTCTTCCCTTAGACAGGAATCTTTGCACAAAGGCCAAATCACCAAATTAGCCAGGAGTACTGAGGGCTGGAAACGATGGGAGACATGAACTACTTCAAGAAAAAATTCCCAGCAATGCTTTCCCTAACCACGAACAAAAGTTTGGGAGACACAAGCAGTCTCAATTTGGGGAGCTGCTTTATTTCACATTCCTTTTAAGCCTGACCATATTGATTACGAGCACTAGGCATATACTGATAGTGTGTACTTAAGACACATTCTATTCTGTAATTACCAACCCAGTTCTTCTGCAGACCTGAAATGTTCCATAGAACTTTTAGGGAGGGCTACTCCACTCCAAAGAAAATGTCGTAATATGCTTAAGACAGCATTCTTAGAAGTCATTCTTAGACTTCCAATCATTTCATGGTTTGTGATCAAAGCAGTTTCTTATATGGATAGAAGTAGTGAAATTTCAATAGGTTTTCCCAGTCATGCCTGGGTGTACCTTGTTGGTGTGAGAGAGAATATTATGTCAGTAACAAGGTGTGTTGGGCACAGAATCAGAAATCCACTCAAAGCTGGTCCCATCATATGTCTGTAATTACTAGGAATCTATAGATGACAGTGGGTAGTGCAGTATGTTATCCAGTGCCAGTATTCTTGACTGAGAGAAGTTAAACACGCAGTAGTTGGTAAACAGCTACATTTACATTGTAGAGACAATTTGCAGACAACTAGTATCAGCCAGCCAAATGTCTCCTTTACAACAATGCCTAATCCACAAAGCACTGCAGTAACAAAAAGAACTACTAGCTTTGCATCAGCTTTCTGGATCTCTTCCCTGCCAAATGATAGCAGGAAAAGCTGCTTGTTGTCCCTTCCACAGCCACACACCACTCTATAATGTGAAAGAAATAAAATAACCTTCTAAATTCCAAAGTATCAAACAAACACAACACTGGGAAGAAAATCAAGTTAAAAGGAATTGGCACAATGTTACGACAGTACCAGTCAGAAAGGTTATCAAAATAACCACCCCACTCAAGGGCTTCCCTCAGCCTGATTTTATATGCTGAGGCAAACTGGTGTTGGAGTTGCAATGCTATGGTGGAGTCAGAATGACCTACTTTCACTCTCTACAAGCTGGGACACATTCTAGTCCCTATTAATAATATACACACTTCAGTTTAAATCATGTGCTATAATCTGAATATTGCTTTAGTCCTTAGAGTAATACAAAACCCAAAAACCTAGTTTACAGAAACATCTTTAATACATGAGCACTTCAGATGCTGGCCACAGATTCATGAGATAAGGTGAGATGCCAAAGAATCTGCTCACTTTCTGTTGAGTCCTTAATGAAGGTAAAAGTCCTTTACTTCAGTGAGTCTGGCAGATTACAGCATGAGAACCCCCATTCTGCTCTCACAGGTTATGAATTTTGTAGATTAGATGTTGTTAAAGTCACCAAAGCATCCTTTTTGTTCCATCAAGGTCTTTGGAAATATTAAGAAAATCTTTTCCCATTCCTATACTCAAAAGGTATAGGACAGGGGGGAAAACATGATAGATGTATCCTATTCTGTCAAGTCACTGTTTGCCCCTGGTTCCCAGGAACCTCACACACATACACAGCATCGTCCAGCCTAAAAAATTCCAAAATGCTTTCAAAGCTTTAGCTGATTTTCCAACTATAAGAGTTTACTGTCTGGTCAGAAGCAAGAATAAATCTGACTTACAGGAATAAGTGGGGATTACCTCTCACTAGCCAGCAGAGGTTACTAGAAACACACAATTATGTGCAAACTGTCACTAGGACAGTAGGTAAACTCATACCCTGAAACCCAAAAGAAAACAAAAACACTTCAGAACCTTCTGGGCAGCCCACAAAGTAACAGTCCTGACTCCTTTTGGGTGTCTCCATTCTGTAAAATAATCCAGGAAAAACTGATCAGGCACATGTAATTTTCCAAAGCAAAATAGGAACTAGTTGAGGTTATCTAGGCAAAAGATCAAGAAAAATTCAAGCAGCAAACAATGTACTTCCAAGCCAAACAACAATCAAAGTTCACAGAGCTCCTCTGCAAAGCTCTCTGAGAGCTTGGCCTGGGGAAGAAACCCTTCGCTGAGTAGAAAGAGGCCTGTCGACTCAGCACCATGAAATTGAATAAAACCTCTCTTTGTGGCAGCATCCAGGGGAGAAGGACAAAGGGCCTCTGCCACCACAGCGTTTCTGAATGACAGAGGCCTCCAGCACCTCCAGCACTCCTCCCACCAGCAGCAGAATCCCAGGAAACTGAGTGCTTATTCATGACTTGGGCTCTGTCCATTTTCTGAGTTTCCCCCTGCATCCTCCAATGCTGAGTATTTAACAATATCTTCTTTTAGCTTGCCTCTTGTCTGCCACTTCCGCATTTAATTGCAAGTTCATGGGTATTAAGGGGCCTGCACAGCTGAACTAAGTCATCTTGATTTGAAGGCTCCCTCTCTTCATAAAAGGGGAAACAGTTCTTGCTCTGTCTTTGTCTGTCTGTCTCCATTTCCCTTTCCTTGGCCACTTCTCCCCTCTCCCCTCCCCCCTCCCTCCTCTCTAATTTTTCTTTCCTTTTTCCCTTTCCCATCCTACATTTCTTTTTTCCTATAAATCAAATTCATGCTTCTCAGAGATGTTGATGTGTGCAGGGAAGGGAAGGCAAAGCTCTCAGACACTGGCATCTGTTCTTAAAATGGCTCCCAGGCATCCACAGAAATTTTTAGTCTGCATCAAAGCCTGTGGCAGAACATAAAAAAACAACCCACTGCAACCCCTCATGCTAAATGCTGCAGAATACTTCATGTTACCATACCTGAACAGCAGTTCACCAGTAACTACACCTTTGCAAAGGTGGGAGAAGCTTTGTGTTGCACAGCAAGTTTCACAGGAAAACATGTGAACTCATGTTGTAACTTCTGCAACAGTTAACTAGGGAGAAGCAGCAGTAAGGATCAACAACACAACTCTGATTTCCCCATTGCAACATGGACTCTGGCTGCATGATGTCACTTTCTGCTCTCACTATGCAAAACTAGTTTATTAACACTGTCTGTAGTGTGTCAAAAAAAAAAAAAAAGAGGAAATAAAGATGGTAACAGGTGTCAGCTTGAAAGGACCTAGACTCTTTTGATAACTGCTGTGCCAAAAAGGCGAAAATCTGGTGCCAAAACTAAGAGCACAGTAAAACAACACTGCCCAGTGAAACCCAAGACACAAACCCCCAGAGTTAGTTAAATGTACCATATGTCAACAAAATTTCATCCCTTTATACATCTCCCCTTTCCAAGCTCTCCAGACACCTACAATGACATGATTTTATGTAGAAATGGAAACCTTACTGAAGAAACCACTCAAAATCATTATAAAAGGAAAATTTATGGTGTAAATACTTTTTACCATTGTACTGCTCTCTTCTGCTGTCATTCTCCTCATGATGATCCTTGTTCTCTGCATCTCTGGCACACAAAACTCACAACACTAGTGGTAAAACTTACCCTCCTGCAGGACTTATGAAGATATTACAGACAATAGTTAAGTAAGGCTCATAATGACTCTGCTTAACAGTTATCATCCTGTTTCAGAAACAGGCATAGTAAACTGCCTAGCCTAATTCATCTACTGAACCACTGTGAGGGCAGGAATAGAAGTTGATGGTGAAACTCTCAGTCTGCCAAATCAGTGACAAAACCGCTTTCTTTTAATCCCTGTAAGATTAGGATGGGCAGCTCTCCCAACGTAGCTTCCAGCATCTGAAACTCTAGGCTCCTGCTCAGCCACTGTTGAGAGGCTACTCAACTGCTGAGTCAGCTGTTTGTTAGAAAGGGTTCTGAAATAATCACCTGCCAGTGTTAAGAATACAAAGCTTTGAACCAGAAGCCTGAAACGGAACCAAATTTTGTTTTAGGAAATTCCTGGGGTTTGCTTGAAAATTTTCATATAGAGAAGGGAATGTTATGATATGCAGAAAACCAGTAAATATCAGGAAACATCTTCGTTTTCAACTAAGCTACACATATGACAACATGATGTTTCACTTCAAATACCTTACTTGGAAGGAGGTATTGAAGAATCTACCTTATGGGCATATGGATGGATATTTGTCCAAAAGGCAATCTAAAAATGGTCAGTAGGGGAGTGGGGAAGAGAAGCAAAGAAAATTCATCCATTGTTTCTTTCAGGACCTTCAGGAAGTTTCCAAAAATATTAATGATAGAGACAACTTATTCTTTCAAATCAGTTAGAACAGGGAAAACCAGACACTCCTCCTCTGATTCACTTCTTTCTTTCACATCCTCAAGTTCCTGACAACTCAACCCTTGTCCCAGCAGCTTGACAAGGACACAGCATGTGGAAACTTGTTATGACTTCCCTGGTAATAACAACAAAATTTATAAGAGTTAAGCAAGTCTGATTTGAGGATATAAAAAATGGTTAGCTTTTATTCCAATTAGTTAAAAAGCAGTGCAGAAGGGAGAAGCCCTTCTCAGCAAGGGTTAGTATCATACTGAGTGTTCTGCTCTGAGAAAACATATTTGTCTGTATTTTTAATATGGCTGTTTGAACCAATATTGACATGAAATTAGAAAACCCTCCCCAAGTCTGGAGATGTGTGATTTAAAACAAACACCAAGTTTGCTCAGCAGTACACTACACAAGATACAAAAGAAAGTAGAAGTCTGTATTCAAAATACCCTTCCTCAGCACTCTACTAACATGAAGATGACTTGGAGCAGTAGTCATCTCTTTGCAGAGCTGCAAGAATAACAGGGTAACACCAGAAGGCAGCCTAATCTGTTTGCTTGTTTGTGCATATGTTCTCTCTATATATGCTATACACTCATCTCTTCTGACTGGGAGTGTTGATGTGTGTATTACTCTTCACAATACTTCCAGAGGTTCACAGAGAGGGGTAGTGACAATAGCAAAGTCAAATTCCTCCAAGGAACAAAACTGAAGACTGCCCTCGGTTAACATTATTTCATTGTCTGAAGAGTAAGGTAGATGAGGCAAAGCTAACTCTTCTTCCAGTCTTATATAACCATTTTACCAGATTATCAAGTATGGTCCACAAACATCAGTGGTTTCTGGTGTCACATTTTCTTCTAGAGGCTAGTCTTATTAACACATTGTCTGAAGACTTATGCATTGCTTCTGTGTTGGAAGGTTATGGAAACAGATTTATCAAAAAGCCAATGCAAGGCAACAGTACAACTGCCCTTCTGCTGCAGGACAGAGCTCCAGCCTCTCTTTTACCAAGCACTTAACACACTGTTGGCAATTTATATCCGTTGAAACAGAGAAGTCAAACTGCCTGACTCTACATGTCAAAGCATTTATCTGTTCAGTAGTTGTGAACAGCACCTGGAAGTCACCTGAAAGACTTTGTGTCACTGTCCTACATGTTGTGTGCAATGTGGCTTTAACACTCAAAAGCAGGTTTTGCTAAGGTCCCCTGACCCTAAAGTATTGGAATGAGACGGTAAGACATTTCTGTTTGCAATGCAACCACTGTAANTAGGTATGCAGCCTCCTCAAAGAGAGCTAGTAATGGACTTAAATGTATGGACAAAATAGAGCTCTGCCCCATGAAGAGGCACAATTCAGGCTTACCATAGAAGACTACAATGCTCCTCCTGCTAAACTGCCAGCAGGATTTCTAACTAGAAGAACTAGCAGCTGAATGTGTAAACTCAGAATTATGGACCAACAAATTAACTATATCACAAATGATACAGAGCAGAGGCCTACCCAACCATAAGAGTTTAGCAGTCTTTAAAACCAAAAAGGGGTTTTGGTGGGTTTATTTGGGTGGTGGGTGGGGAGAGTGATATTTCAGTTTTTTGTCTTTTGAATTCTGAGCCTTTCAGCACTGATATATTCTTACTCCACAAGCTAGCCTCAATTTGATGAAATACAGACTTCACCATACTTCCTTACCCACCTCTGCTGTACAACAGTGGAGGGGTTTTTATTCCACTCTCCAGACATACCACTTTGGAAAACTGAAGCTGTCAGATACCTCCTCAAGGCCTTCCACGATAATTGGCATGCTTAAGAAAAAAATGCTAAGGCACACTACACTCTGAAGATGGTTTTTTTTTCCAGTTTTGAGGACAAAGGGATGTAAGCACTTAAAGAGGTAAGAGGAACAAGAAAAGAAAAAGAAGCAATACAAACTGTATGAGATTAAGCCCACAAGAGAAACCAAGAAAGATAGTGTGCAAGCTAGGAGCTGTTTTGAGCAGCTTGGACACCCAGCCAACACATGTACCATTAAACGTGGCTAGCACTCTGCTACACATTCTGAGAAACCACATCCCCTGTACAGCTAGAGCTACTGTCAAATGTCTCTTGATACAAAACTAGTCATTACACTAATGGTATCATTAATTGTCATTCTACTACATATTGTAAAATAATGGGTTTTTTCTCATTAAACTCAAAGAGCACAACGTCTTTTGGAAACAACTACCACAAGACAACAATTAAGTCTACACAGCAATTAGACACTGCCTGTGCTGCTTTGGCAAATAAAAGGATCCAATCCCACTGACTCAAGGCATTTAAGGAAGCACAATGTTGATACAGTAAAAATAACCAGGAGTCCTGAAAGGAGATCTCCCGAAAACAGCTGATCAGGCATATGCTCAGGCTGATCGTATCTTGCAAACAGATTTCAGAAGCAGACTTTAGAAAAGAGCACCATCTGGATCAAATTTGCAACTCCATCCATAAATAAGAAAGGACAGCCTATGGCACCACTGCAAGCATATTTATAAAGTGTGGGAATATCAGGCTGAGATGCAAGAGCACTAAGGGGAAAATGCTGTCTATAAGAGAGTCAAAAATGCAGCTGTACCACTAAGGAAGTGGTGTGAGGAAGCCACTTCACAGCAAAATGAAACTAGCCAGGACAAAGATGACTGGAAGTAAGGCAGCTGGAATCCAAGAACATTCAAAAAAGGTGAAACAAGGATCCAAACTGGCACTTAGGAACAACGGGTAAAATTCTTTTTATTTGCACAGTAAACTTCTATTCTACTATGGTGCTCCTCCGTGCAGAGACAGCAGAGCCAGGCATGTAGGGAAAGCTGACAGGCAGTTCCCAGAGGAGAAACTGGAAAGAGAATTTAAACGTACAATTGAAAATGGTCCAGTGGTTTATAACTTCAAGAATCCAGGCTGACAAAACATGCTGTTATTCTTTTGACCCGAGTGACTAGGCAGAAACAGGGGGGAGTTGCATACTGTCCCAATTAGGAAAAAATTCTTAAACAAGTTAGGTAATTTTGTGTATTCAAAATATACAGAGAAGTGTAAAGCAACCATGTTCCTCATATGATGGAGCATGTTAGTATTCTGACAGTCATGCCACAAATTCATATTGCTCTCTTTTGGATGCCAAGATAAAAAAAAATCAGCTGAATTTAATCTAAGGTAAGAACGAAATAGAAAAGGAAGGGTGTTTTCTGAAACATTCTAAAATTTAAAAATACATAAAGCAACTAACTCACTTAAAGAGACTTTGGCCAATTTTATAGAAGGCGAGAGCTTCCAAACATGATATATGGATTGCCACAATCTTCAGGTTACTGTATTTGCAGGACATATTTGAAACCAAAAAGAAAAACTACCTGGCAAAATGGGAGGATCTAGGCAATAATTTTACAGGATTAATCTCCCCCAAATGTGAAACACCCACCCAGTACCACAGGATGTCCCCCACGGTACCCCTTCCAACCACTAGTAACAGCACTGTAAAACTGGATTCCATATTCTTACTTGGGGGAAATATTCTTTTTCCTTTTGTTCACTTGTTCTGTTATTTTTCAAAAAAAGAATCCACACATTTTACTTGTCTTTAGGGTTTTTTTTTCTGGTTTTAAATATGCTTAACTTTTGGAAAAGTTAGGATCACTTATTTAGAGCTGTTTACAAAGCAAAGTCACACCTACTTTGCTAAGGACTGGAGTGATCAAGGAGTTCATCTCGTCCACTTCGCTGCTAGAAGTGACTGTGCCTGCTCTAAGCCAGTTTGTGAGAGCTAGTCCTTTGCTTCAGCAGCGTCAGCCAGCTTAGTTGAAGGCATCAAAGGAACACTTCAAGCTAAATGTCCTAACTTTTAACTCAGATATTAAAGAGCCCTCACAAATTTCTGAGACCAAAAGGAAAAGGATTATGAATACATAAAGTAAGGTAAGAGGAAATAATCAGACAGGAAAGCTGTCTCAAAGCAGTTTTAAAAGCCTTTGACTAATTTCTCTCCACTATTTAAAAAGAATGAAGGAAGTCAGAAGAGATCAGAATGTCACCCTGTACACCAAGGCAGGCACACAGTATCTTTTACACTCTGTCAGCAGTCTGTCTCATTCATTTTCAACAAGAACTCACTTCAGATACTTCACAACATTCCCTTTATCTCTTCCACTGCTTCATTATTCTGACTTTTTGAAAGTACCTCCTAATTTTCTCAGTTGCTGCAATTTAAACCCATTTCTTCTTGTCTTATCAACTATGGATATAGAGAAGAGTTTACTCCCTTCACCTCAGCAACTTTTTCAGCCTGAGCAATCCAAAATTATTCAAGTTTTTGCTTTTTCCTCTTCTTTTCTAGATACCAACTACTTGAGAAGCTTATATACACAAAACTAGATGTTGTCCTGCTAAGGAAAGAACTTCAATAGTAAAATTAATAATTTAAGAATTCTTTAAATTTTAGCCATACCAGGGTAAGCATTTCACTTGTGCCTGACTTTTAAAAGACTAATTCAAAAGAGCTTTCCAGAATGTAGTCATTTCTGCTTTATAGTCCATTCATCTTTTTTCCATGTACAACTGTCTCCCATAGCCTTTCTTGTCCTTGTACATGGTCATTATGTCTGTCACAGACACAGATAAACATAAAAGGGACTATGGTATTCAGCTATTTATTTAGTAAATGCTATGATCCTCACAGTTAAGGGAGCAGAGCCAAGGCTGCATACACTGGCACGGGGGCCCAGCAGGACGTTCTAGGTGACAAATCCAGACAGGGAAACACGGACTGGCTCCTTGCTCTTGTATACAAACACTCAGGGTTTGCACACAGGAAAGGGTATGAAGTAATGTGTCAGGCAAATGACATTTCAGTTTCTTCTCATGCTAACAGCTCTTTGGCTGTTTTTTAAGACGGGAAAGAAAGGTAACATTAGATCTCAGTTCCCGAGTCCTCTCATTGCATTTTTGTAGCCTTTTTCTTCTCTTTTCAAAAATCTTTTCATTCCTCTCTGGGGAATGCCTATGCCTCACTGTGCCTACTCTTGGTTCTGCTGTGAGCTCATCTGTTCTCCAACAAAGAATCCTATCACCCAGAAATGAAGAGAAATGCATTCTGGTTGTTGCCTCATACCCAGCCCTTGGTGCAATCACGTCATTCTTCTCGAGTTATTTCTGCCTCTGAAGAACTGCTGGCCTCAGTTTCTTCCACTTATTTGTAGAATCAATTTTTTGTTTTTAAAATTCAGAGCAGCAGGGATTGAAGCTTCTACTCTGTTCCCACCAATGAAGTGAATGATACCTCCCTGGCATGTTATTTAATGAAAGATTTACATAGTAGTATAAGAAAAAAATGCATTTTGTTGTTGTTGTTCTAGTTTCATTCTTTTTGTTGAGGAAACAGCCACTGCAGCTGGAGTATTTGAGACCTGGAAAGCAGATATGAGCTGCTGAGGAGCAGCAGCATCTAATATTTAGCACCACTCTCTTTATGCATGAATACCCTCTCATACCTCACTCAAGACTCTGCCAAGATTTCCAGCTCATGCATGCTTTAGCAGTTGGTACCACACATCAATAAGTTATGAATTTGGAGTTACAACGGCTATGTAAACTCATTAAGACTCTACTTCGATCAGTAATGGCCTGAAATTCCCCATCAAGAAAGAGGAATCCTCTAATTCTGCTGTAGTCTAGAAGGTACATTCCATTAATAAATGGGGAAAGTATCTATGCAGTGTGGGAGGAATTACCCTGTCATTAGACTAAAACCAAACACATAGAAAGCAGGAAACAGATCCAAACTGGAAAGAATTTGCTGCCAAACAATATATTTAGGTAGGATGGTACCAGTATTCTAACCAGGCCCCATCTCTTACTCTTCCTGGGCAGTAAGACAGTGCAGCACCTTCCTGCTGCAGGGCGTGCAAACCCCAGCCCAGTGCAGACAAGGACTTGCACACAGCAGCTCTTTTTTCTGTGGGTACAAGCTTAGCACTTACTGCACAGAAAACCAATTTCAGAGGTGTGTTAGAAATATTACCACTTCTGCTTTGTCATACCTCCTGCAAAATTAAAGTTTTACATATACACACAGAGGCTAAAAATTCAGCTAAATCTGAAATAGGTCAAAGACATTTTTCTAATCTGTTCTCTTGCCATCTACTTTACATCTTTGTGTATATACTTCCTTTATAAGCAAAGTGAGTGAGAACTGTTACATGAAGGAAGAAAAACCCACAACTTTATTTCTCAGCAGTTCCCACCCTTCTGTTTATCACCTTGAATGTTAAACTAAGTACTAGAGTCAGTTTGAAAATAGTTATTTTACACTCTAATCTCCATAGGGGCAGCTCCAGAGTTGGCAAATTAACAAAAAGGGCAGATGAATTCGGGGAAAAGGCAAAGTTTTATGCAAGTAACACCAAAAATAACAAAAATCCCTGCCTCATAGCTCTGAAGATCTAATTCTCAACTTCTCAGCACTCTCCCATAATCATGAATCAGGAGACCTTTACAGTTCTTTCCTCACACTCTGTACCCACAAAAACTTTTCTAGTTGATAGTATCTGACATTAAAAACTTCTATATCTTTCTCTCATACTAACCCTCCTCTGCCCATGTCCATGTCTCTACAAGAAAAGATAGAAAGCATGGAGAATTTGCATTTCATGGTCGCCTTCCATCTCTTTCCTGAAATATATTCTGCCTGAAACCAATGAGAATTTCTTCATTAGGTATGAAATTCTGGTATGGACAACATATACACCTCACATAGCTCTCATTTCAATGCTGATTAATGAAAGATGTGGAGACAGAGCTTGCTACTGGATTTCACTGCATGTCAGAACTTCACATTTGAAGCTAATCTGAAATCAGTACACATCATCTCCTTCTCCCTCACTCCTACAAACAGAATGACCCCATCAACAAGGACAAAGTGTGATTACTACCTTTTCTGGCACAAACAGAACCTCCATTTTCAGAACAGTGCTGTTAACAAGATCTACACACCACAGAGCATCAAACACCACCCCCACCACCCCCAGGAACTCTAAAGCAGATAACCCTTTTGGAGAGGCATCCCAGAATCCTGACAGCCTCATATGAAGTAGTATATGCTGGAAATAATGCTGGAGATCTCTAACTGCAGGGATGTTCCTGGTAGATGACACTGTGCATCCTATCCAAAAGCTTCTATATGCAGCAGAGCTGCCCCAGAAAAATAGGTGTCCTGGTTTGAGCATAGGTAAGTTTGATAACTGAATATCATGTTACCAAGACATACAACATACAGGGAGGCTTGTCGCTAGTTCATGTCACTGCCTAGTGTTTCAACTTCTGGGAAAGAGACACTTTATTCCTTTAGGAAAAGGCTTACACAATTACAAGTGAAGACAGCAATAATGCATTAAGCCAAATTCCACTTAAGTGCACATTAGAACGGACAAACAACAAAAAGTTTGTGCAGTTTGTCACAAGTGCTGCAGCTGGTGTATTGTTAGCAAAAAGTACACTCTAGCACAAATCACTCCACACACACAAAATAAACCAACCTAGGGAGTTTATTTTCAACCCTTCTGACCAATTCCACCAGCTCAGCTAAAACTTGCTTATACAGCAAATAAGAAAATAACATAAGCCTAGAAAACAGAAGCAGACTAAGACAGCACATGTTTCTCTTCCTCCTTTGAAACTGTCACTCAAATATTGTCTGTATTTAACATCTCTTGATTTCAAAAAGAAAGCTCTAGTTTTATGGTGAAAGTACATTGCAGATCTGAGCTTTCCTACCTGCACAGCTGCTGCCCTCACAATGTCCAAATAAAACCAATATCCACTGCCTACTCCCAGCTAGCCTGGGTATACAGCACCAACTCAGACCTCCAACAGAGGAGCTCTGGCAAATACTGCTTTTGAAAGTCTCCAGGTATCTTCCCCACCTCTTTCCTAGTGTTTCCTACTGTGTCTAAAAGTACGGTAAAATAGGCAAGTGCCTAGTCCTCAGCCACTCCATTTGTCATCCTACAGATAACTTATAAGCTGTTAATTAACACATATTTGGGCTAAGGACCATGACTCATTTACCAAGTGATTTAAATAAGATGCCTGGAGTAATTCCTGTCCTCTACCCTCTGTTACTTCCCCTCCTGAAGGTTACAACTGTCTCAAACAGGACTGCTCAGAACATGCATATGTTGCTTAAGCACTGCCCTCTACTACTCAACTTTTAAGCATTCAAACAAACCACTGCAGACTTCAGTCTGCATTTATACATTAAACTGTAAACTATAGTAGCTGAAGACACAAACCCTAGACATCCATTCATACCACGGGACTTCAACTTCTAGGAAAGTGGCAGGGCAAACAGGCACAATGATAACTGTCATGGTCTCCCCACTTAAACATGCTTACAAACATAAATAAAGCCCTAAGCAGTGAATTAGAGTGAAATTGGTGGAAATATCTTCTGGTTTGGTATACTGCACTCTAAGATAACACGAAATATGGATTTCAGGACAATGGCATACCACACACTGTCATTTCCAATTGTTTGCAATGGCCAAGAAATACTGAAATTATAATCCCTATATCCACAAAATCAATGTTGTGCTCTGCTCTGCACCAGCCACTCCCAGTGGACCTTTGTTTGTCTATTTCCTTTCAGCTGTGCAACAGTGTCACTTCCCCGCTCCAGCAGTAGGTATAGGGAGGCTGAGAACACTATGTTCTCTCCTTCCTTTTGGACAGGTACCTCCACTCTGCCTCATAAACTGCTGGAGTGGAATAGAATAGTAATATAGGTGGGAGCAACCAGGAATTTGTGATGTGGGAAATAGACGCGACAGGAGGTTGTACTTTTGCAGGGATGCTGAACTGTGGGAAGTAGAGAAAAGACATGACATCATCTTGGGCTACGGTACCCATCATACTAGGTGTCTCAAGAGTAAATCTTGGCTTTCTAGAAAGAACACATCAGCTGGGGCGAGAGAAAAGGAAAGTAATGTTCCTATGATAGCTTTACTCCACCTCTTCCCAAACCATTCTCCCTCAAAATCTCACATATCTCTTATTCAAAAGATTCAACAGAATCATGTTTTGCAGACCTATGTTATGCTAATGTTTTTGTTTTGGTACTGTGTTACTTTGAACAGAGTCAGAACTGGTGAACAGAAGTCCTTTTATATGAAAAAGGAGAATTAGGACAACACTCAACAAGGGTGTTGACTGAAGATGTATCTTCAAAATAAATTAAAACAAGGCCGCTAAGGCCTTGGAAGATCAGAAGTGAGCAGAGGTGCAAAACATACCAAAAATAAACTCTCCTGTCCCGAAGGACAGATTTGTGCAGTTAGTTTCAGTATTCAGCTACTTCTTTAATTCCCTTTAAACAAGCCTGAACCTTGAAGCTAAAAAAAAAAAATTACCACAGAAAGGAAGTTTCTTCCTCTGATATCTCTGAAGTTCCAGCCCCCCCCCAAAAAAAAAAAAAATAATCAAGAAGTGAAGAGATGCCAAACAAGTGAAATGCTCTATATTTGACTTTTATAACTAAACTTTCTCCAAATCTCTCCTTGGATTCTGTTTGGCCTTAGCTTTACTATGCTAGCATAGGCTAGCTTTTCCTAGTGAACACAGGGGCAGCACCAGCATTATGGTCAGATCACTGACATTTTCACTTCATTTCTGTCTTTTATACCCTTTGTGCTCAATGTGTGCTTGATTGCAGAAGTCAGGCTTGCACTTACTGCTTTAAAAAGTACTTCTGCATAGTGTTCAGAAGAGTTAGTTTCAGTATCTAACACATACACAAGCAGACGAGGCAAGTGTGAAACAACCAGATGCCTGTGTTTGCCTTTGCACTTGCTGAGATTCTAGTATAAGCACAACTGTTCAGGCAACTGCCACTGAGTAACTCTGAGACATAAAAATGTAAATAAAGAAACTATGTTATCACTCAGTAAGAGCAATGGGAAGCTGCTGACTGGCAATTCCCAAAGAGCCAAGACTTACATTCTAGACCATACGTTCACATGGAACTACAGCAGTAAAATTCTCCTAGTACAGTCCCTTGCATCCAGCAGAGATTACTCCCAGAATGGGTAAGTGTTAATGCCTCTCATCCCCATTGATTTTTGGTCTGTGCATAGATTGGCAATGCTGTTTCTGGTTATGCCCAAGAGTACCCCTGGAACTGAGCTAAGACCACCAATTCATCAAGCACTAACTGCCAAGAATGTGTCAGTCAGTTGCTAAAAGACTGAACTAAAGCATTAAAATGTTTCACATTCTCACAAAAAATGTATAGCTTATGTAACATCTTTTGCTCAGCTTTTCCTCCTAAAAGAAGGAATGAAGACCAGGAATTTAGCTTCCATTGCTGGCTCTGTTCATTACTTCTCCTGTAACCTCTGGACAAGTCATTTTACCTTTCTGTACCTCAGTTTCTCTATCTGCCAAACACTGGCTTTCTATTTTGAGATAATACAGCCAAAAAAGTGCTGCATAGACTAGTATCTTTATTCTTAATGCACTTCAAAGCAAAATTTTCTTCTTTAAGTAAAATAGCCTGAGACTTTTCTTTCCATTGGGTTAAGCTGGTTTTTGATACCATGCTGTCCCAGCAGCTTACCCAGAACCACATTAAAAGAGAACTGATGTCATGCAGCCTTGTCTCCAAATACACACCACCTGGACATAGCAACTGCTGCCACTGCAATTTAGTTCTTGCTTGCTGATGGCAAATTTCAGTTCCTCTGGCTACGTGTGCTGTGAAATTTGATTCATACTTTACTTTCCAAATATTGTGGCTTCTCTTGTGCAACTGCTTAAGAAAGATGTATTGGCCCCTATTGTGCAAAAGGATCTCTTATGACACACACACATACACTGCATGTACAGTATAACAGACAAAGGCAATCAACAGGCTGACTGTTCTCTCTAGCTTTATTTTATGTCAAGGTCCATATTAAGCTGTTTTAAACGGGGAAGGAAACAGGTCAGAGTCAAAGTCCCAGGTGTACCTTGCTGTTCATGGCATTCATATTCTATACACAGAAAATGCTGATACTGCAAGGTGACAAGCACCTGCTAGAACAAGCTAAGCCTTTCCTGTTCCTCCTGTCTTCAGCACCCTGCACTATAAAGTCCACAGAGAGCAGTATGCTCAAACAGTGCTCTACCAGATGCAATACAAAACGGAATATCATCCTAAGTAATCTTTATTTTCTTCTATTACTCAGTGTAACCGCAGAAAACTTCTAGCACGCTTCAACAAATACATCCATAAAACAAAGTTTCATCAGTTTGATCTGCTCACCATGCCAGAATCAAGATGCAGCTGAGTACATTAAATATTTAAAGAAAGAGTCTTAATAGGTGGGGGGGTGGGGTGTGAAGAGGAAAACATGCAAAGGGTAAGGCAGCTTTGTGCCTTTTGGTAGAAACCCAAACCCAACCAACAATGAAAACCAAAGTAATAAAACCTGCACACAATTTTTAAGAACATGAACTGCCCACAGCTGATTTCTTCAGAGAACCATCATAGCTTGTGAATAGTGAAAGACTATGTAATTATGTAACATATCTGAAATGATCTGTTCCAATTCAGAAGTACTGAACTGTCCTTCTTTCTGACTTCTTCCATTCATCTACAATCAATACTCTTTTTAATTGCATTTAGTTCAAAAGCCTTGACAGTATTTTAAGTTTATTGGTCCATTTTTGTTTCTAAATGCTTTCTGCTCTCACTCCCTACCTTCTAAGTGCAGTTACTCTGGTAAATACTACTTCTAAGTGCTAAACAGAGAAAGAAGGACAGAAGTGAACACAACGTGTGCAGTGAGATTATCTGTCCTTGTGCAACAGCTTTGCAATCCACTTCAAGGAAGGCAATAGTAAACCAAGAATGTGGGTGCAGTGTGAAGGCCAGAGGTCTGAATGCAGCAAAGTTCTAGATATTCAGTGGTGACAAAGCTGAAAAGTCTGACTCAGTAAAAAGCCCAACAGAACAGATACTGCAACAGTAAATCCACTGGATTTTGTTTCCCCTGTAACATTTAATGACTAAGTCTAAAACCTTCAGTGGTACTTCTGTCTGGGATACATAATTGGTAAATCTCACTACACCTCCAAAAAAATCATCTTTGGTCCATATGCCCTGAAAATCATTTATTTACTGATGAGGATTCAGAACATGTTCTGTTCACATGTAAGCAAAACACTTGTGCCAATACAAAGCAGCAGAAATGTATTTGCAGCTGGGATAGTTTCACATGCAAAGTTTTAAGAGCCAACAAGGGAGCCGAACTCTGGGAAAAGTGTCTTCCCAGTATCCATCTTTTTCCTTTTGAGGGATCATGTCTCTGACAACTGAATGCTCATAGCAAACACTTCTGCAGCTCTCTGTGGACATCTTCCCCCACTGTCTTTCCCTTATTCTGTGTCTTTTCAACACTCTACTCACAAACAGATGCTTCCCATCTGAGCTGATTTCTGAGCAGTGTCAGTAACACAACAGAGACAGAACCACCAGCACCCAGAGGGATATGAGCTAAAAAATTATATGTAAGTGTCCAGTGATGATTTGAAACCTTTGATTTTCCACAATAAAAAAGGAAGTAAATAAAATAGAAATGAGCAAGTGGCATTTCAGGTGAAGGACCAAAGTGCTTTTAGTCTACAATCTCTCACCTCACAACTGTTAGTAATGATACTCAGAGTTAGGTCATTTGCATCTAGTTCCTTTTCACACTGTCCTAAAGCAGTCCCCACTCATTCAAACGCTATTTCCTTTCTGTCTCCCCCCTCCACAGAGCAAGAAAACCAAAGACCTCAAGTAATGATAACAGTAGTCAGTGATGACAAAAATCGAAGGAAGGCTGACAAAACATATTTCCAACACTTCTGGCCTGGCTAGAGCTTCCACCTAACAAAGCAGCACTAGAAATAAATCCATCCACATTAGCCACCAAGACAGAAAAGCTAGCACTAGGCCTAGGTGTCAGCTCTGCCACAGGCATCACTGTTCTACCAGAGTCCTATCTTAGCAAGATGTGCGGCAGCCTGGGGTGGGGCCTCAGGCTATGCCTATAAGCTAACAGTGGCAGGACATGGGCCAGCCAGAGCCTTGCAAGTCTGTTAGACTATTTCCCAGCATCCCTTGGCCCAGGCCTACTAGCATTTTCCTACACAATTCTGAGGCATGGTGCCAGAGTTAGGATGGGCCAAGGACCATTCCCCATAGGCAGTCTGAATGCAGCCATCCTACTCAGATTCGAGAGTTCACTGGTACAGGACAAGACCAGATCATGCCAGTTGGCCTCAGGACCAGAGAATAAACTCCAGCACTGTTTTGTTTACTACATTTGTAGCCTACATTTCTTACCTAACAATACAGAGTACTAAACACTGATCACTGAATCTAACAGAATTTTCTGAAGAAAATTTGTACCTCTGTGCCTTCTCCTCTGTAACCTACATGTTAAATAGTACACAGCCTACTTGTATATAACTAATGTTAGGCTTGTCCATTGTTCCCACAACCACCTAAATTCTATTTAAGAATCAGGTTTCTGAGTCCAAAACATTTTACCAGGTCAAAAGTTTTACAACCTTCTGTTATTGCCCCTTCGAACAAAATGAAAGGGGCTTCTTTAGCCACCTAGCGATGAGGTTAACGGCAAAGAGCTCCCTGTGAAGTGATGAATTCAAAGCAGTTGTCAGATTACACAGAAAGTCCCATGGGACCAGAGATTTTACTGTGTAGCTAAAACCCACCCACCTATCTGAGATAAGAACTCACTAAAATGCAAATTCTTATCAGGAGTCTGTCCCCAAAGCAGGGCCCTGCACAAGTGACACACGACACAGTGTCAGGGAACTCCTCTCATTGTCAGCTTTCTCAGCCTCCAAATTAATCCCTAAACGTAACCTTTAATGTTTAACCCTCTTTCCTGACATACATTTCCCCCCATGTATCCCATGGCAGGTTGTTCCAAGTTACTCAAACACAAGGATGACAGAAGCATGAGCTGGTAAACTTGCAAGATGAAAGTATCACAAAGTGAAACACTGTAGAGAAGAGAATGTGTAAGAAGATGCGGATGATGCCATTGGGCTTTTTTAAATCTAAGCCCACTGTATCATATACAAAGACAGTTAAGATCTGATAGCAATCCACTAAAATGGGCCTCGTAAGTTCAAAGCTGTTTCTTACTAAGTTGCTCAGATCACAAAGACAAGGATCACTTCTTGGTGGAAACCTTTGCAACTGGTGACCCTGGTTGCTAAGGACTGTGCTAGCCTCCCTCTTTAAAACTGGTCCACTCAGAGAAGAGGTGAACAATGTGACCTTTCAGTGATTAATATTTGCTTATTCTAACACATCAGAGCACGTTAGCAGATAAAATGTGGGTTTGGTATCACTGGTAGTGACACTGGTTCAGAACTAACCCAGCAGCCTGGTTTATGCAAGTCAAACTCCACATCAAGTTTCACACCCAAAACACACAGTCAAGTAGTTCCTAATATATGATTGAAGAAGCCCTGGAAATGTTGGCCCTAACTCTCAGACAGAGGGAACTGACAAATCCACAGAACGTAATCAGCATCCTACATATTAGATTGGTTGCTCCTTTTTTTTTTTTTTTAAAAAAACAACCCTGAAAGAGTATTCCTGCGCCAACTAAACAATGACTAGTCTACAAAGATTTTTAATGCCTAAAAGACATTGCTTGTTAAAAAAAAGCCCTTATTTTACATAAGCTAAGTGGTTTAGGAACTACCAAATTAACCTGCTGGCACAAGAACTGACCACAAGCAAAATCAGAAGTACAAAATGAGAGTCAGTTTGAGAATGGTCACAACATTTAATCCACGAGTCATGAGAAAACAGATAAGTTGCAGCAAGGTATTAGTCATCTGATATGCTTCCATAAAAATAATTCTAGCAATGGCAAGAGCAGTGAGATTGACCCAATATCCTTACATAAAGGTAAGTGTTCCCTTAACTCTTTTTCACAGCCACATCACCTCAATAACCACCCTAATCTTTAAATAATCAAGGGGTAGAAGTCTATTGCCCTCTCTGCAACCAAGACAAATGACAAAATTGCAGCTGTTTCCAGAATTGTAGAAAGTCACATTGCCAGCCAGTCTGTGACAAGTTCTTGTGCTAATAGGATTGGGTGAAAAAGCAGGTGGGTTTCCACACATAAGCATTATGATACTCAGAATGGTCAATATCTGCCTTTCTGTCACTAGGTCTCAAGAGGCCCTACAGAACTCCTGTTCAGTTTTGGGCAATCACTATCTCTTGGCTTGACATATGGCTATCAGCTGTGTAAGCAATGAGTTGTTCTTCGAAGGAGGAGGGCTCATTAGGAAGAGTGAAGGAACTGTTTTCTTGCCACAGAGCTGTTTTCTCTTACTCTGGTCTTGAGATCTGCAGTTCAAAGGGAGCCAAGGCCTCTTCAGATGAGTGGCTTCTACAGAAGGTTGAAGGAGGGTGTATATGCAGGAATCTGGCATTTTAATCCACATAACCACCCAGATGTTACAGATATACTGCAGTTCTGAATTTCCACTACAGCTTGACTCAACTGTACGTGCAGAAGACAGTCTTAACACTTTAATCTGGCTTGGCTGGATATCTTCATCTGAAGTAATATTTAAATCCAAGACTTAGCACAGGTCTTAAGTATGCTGTTGATGCAAACCCCAGTCCAAGCCTCAAGTAGTAAAAGGTAGCATTCAGGCTCTGTATGAGAGATGACTTTGCATGAATGCATTGCTCCACAGTGAACTCTGTAGCTGACTGAGAAATGATATTGTTGCCTATTTCAAATCTTTTTCTTGCCTGTAGCCATTGAAGGATAAGAATGCTACAGTCATTCCCTCTGCTAAACAGGAACTCTTCAAAACAGATAAGAAACGTAAGATAGCAATACTTCCAAATACTTCCAAATTGTATTTACTGTATAAATACAGTAGTACAATACAAAGATAATGGTAACAAGCAGCAGCATTAGTGAACTACAGGTTTTCACTTTCAGGTCTTAAGCATAAAACTAAAGGGCCTGGACAAAAGTGACTGCACAGGTTTCTGTAAAGCTTTGCTATTAAATCCCCAATTTGTGCAAGAAAACCGGTTGTAGTCTTTGCAGATAATGAAAGCCTAGGGAATAAGCAGGTATATGTAGGTCAGCAGTACTCTGGTGGTGTCCAGCACAGGTCACCATTGCACAGTAATTTCAAGCACCACTGAAGTCAAAACATACATTACCATCTGCATTCTAAAACACACTACAATTGTGCAAGGCCTTTATACCCATTGCAGGCTGCAAATCTATCTTGAGGCTAGAAACAAAAACAGCTGGAAAGAAGAAGGAAATTCATAGAGTCCCTTACATTTTCTTGCAAGTGCCTGAATGAAAACAACAGGCAGGCAAAAGAAATTAGTAATTTCTTAAAATCTTCATCTGTCCCAGACTCATCTGGAAGCCTGCAGGCAGACACTGCACTTGGGAGATCCTGCTTTTCAAGCCTCAGATACCCTCTCACAGTGGGATGCCTCTGGGACTGCCAGAGTCTGATCTACAAGAAAGCTAGCTTGAAAACACATCACTCTCTTCCCCTTAAGGAGACTTCAGTGTTGCCCTTCCAGGGTATATCCCAGAAATCTGAGTATTAGACTGCTCCCAGAAAACCTCTATGCAGAGACCTAGTCACAGTCACTGCTATAAGCAATGTGCTGTCCCTAAACATAGGTACAAACCAAGATAAACCTTTCTTCTGGCTCCTGTACTATGGTAATACTCCTGTATAATGCACAAGAAAAGTGAAGTAATCCATTCCCTCATTCAGTACTGCCCAAGCCTTGGGAATGTCTTGTGCCTGTGTTTTGGGCACTACAGTTCAAGAAACAGACTACAGAATATAGATAAAAGCACATGAATTGTCAGACATAAAAACAGGCTTTAAAAAAAAGGAAGTCAAATAATTACACAATTTAGTCTAGTCTGAAACAAAATATGAAAACATCCATGAAATACTTGAGGGACTGATGCAAAGAGAAAGATTACCTCTGCACTCACTGCAAAAAAAGTTAGACATTACGTTAGGCATTAGTAAGACATTTCTAATAATAATAACAACATCTAAATACTAGGATAAACCATCAGAAGTGACCCTCCTAACAGATCAGAACACAATGTGATAGTTTGTCAAGATCCCCTCCAGGACTATTTTTCATGATTCTATCATATGGTGTAAAAATTGTGAAACCACATTCCCCACTGCCTGCAAAGCAGTACTCCTGCCTATTACACCAACAAAAACGAGCAAAGCTTTCAGACTTTTTTCTCTTCTTACATTTAAGGACAAACAAGCTCTAATAATGGGTATCAGCCTGCTTCTTGCCAAAAACTGTGTAAAATGAAACATGCATTCAGCCATGCATGGAGCAACTCACTCTATCTGTGATGCTTGTTTCACTTTTTGATCCACATGTCCCCCCACCTTTCACTAAGTCAGCTCCCAGACTGCTATTGCAAGGGAGTTTTGTCACACAGGCACCAGCCAGGTGCTGGGAAAGCACAGTGCAGCCAACCTCTACTTCCCCCCCCTAGAGATCATGACACATGTTCAGACAACAACTGGCATCCCTGAAGTGAGAGGGAGGGACAAATGGCAAAAGGGCTGATTTATGATATCTCTGCAATTGAGAGGAGGGAGAAATGCATAGCCAGAGTCAGGTCAAAGACCTCATTCTAAAGGATTTAACAAGACCAAAGCGGGTCTGAGATAAAGGATAACAAGCGTCAGATGTACACCAAGCTGGAACAAGCTAAGGGTAACAAAGAGAAAGGAGTTCTAATTCTCACCTGTGTGGCAGTAAATTGGTGAAACTGCATAGGGGATTTATCCCCTATGCCCTTAGACTCATGTCTCAAACTGGGCTCTGCAGACCACACTTTATGATGAAAAAGTATTTTCAGAGTTTTCTCTTTGCTTTGTTTTGCTTTTCCATTTTCCACTTCTGCTTCACTTTCTGAATCCAGTTTTCTTCACATTCTCTTTGTTCCCAGAGCAAAAGAAATTTCTAATCTGTTTGCATTTCAACCTTTAATTTTGCACTACACTTAGTCTGAACAGAAAACTCTACTAATGAAATTGCCAGCCCCAAATATTCAAGAATCCGAGCCCCTAAAAACTCATGAGCATTTGTGTTTTGCTAATCTTCCAAGCTTTGCTTTACTATCAGAAGGCCTACAAACATGCCATTTAAAATGAAAGCTGCAATCTTCCTCATTTTACACATGTCAGGAACCAGGCTTCTAGGAAAAATGTTAAGACTCAGCAGGAGAAAAGCTATAGCTAATTGTTATGATCTTGAATGATCAAGGTGACTGCACGTGACCAACTAACCAAAACAGTAGAACAGCAAGGGTAATTTAGATTACTTCCAACCAAAATTCCTTCACCATCTCCTTCCTCTCCCCAGTTGTTCTTCTCACTGTCTCATAATCAAGGTGCAACATTAGCCAAATCATATGGTTCACCTTCTAGAATCAGAGTTTATCTGTATCTATTGAGGGTGAAAGAGGCAGAGAACAGGGTAGGACAGGAAACCACACCTCACAGCTGAGACAAATGGTCTGTTCACTATGCTGAGCACCAGAGCACTAACCTTGGACGCAAAAAAAGTTTGTGAAGTATGGAAAAACAGGCCTGTGATGCTTATCATATTTCAAGATGGGTGGAGTGTGCAAAATCCAGAGATACTAGATCAACTATAACTACCAAGTAAGCAAGAAAAAGGAGCGTAACAAATATTTTGAGTCTGTAGGATGTGGGCTACTTTATCTGATGGCACGTGAGCTAAAAACATATTTATACAATTGATAAGATGGAGAAGGACTTCTTAAGTCTCCCTATAAAAATAAAGGATGGTGTAATATTAAAACCTAAAGATAGTTCCAGCACAACTACTTATCCAACTTGATACTTATCTGATAAGGACAATTCGACTTTTAAACTGTTTTCATACCTGCACAAAACACACAGCAATTGCTCAAGCTAAAAGTACATCCTGTCATTGTAACATTAAAATTTACAAGTTGGTGGCTTGTCTTTGCAAAGATGAAAGAGTCACATTTAATATACATTGTGGAGACCAATTTGGCTTTATAGACTTGCAATTACCTGAGTAAGTTGTGGGAGCGGCACATGCAGGTTAGAGCTAAGTGTTCAGTGAAATTAAAGGATAGCAAAAAAATGTATGCAACAAAATACCTACCTTTGCAATCTAATGTACTAGATAATTACTGAGCTTACACTTCCACATGTAATTCATATTATGATTATATCTTCAAACTGGTAAATCAAACCTTTAAAAACTCTGCTGCGAGCCACATATTCATATGCAAGACCGCATGCCACCAGACAGATGCTTTGATATTTACCCAACTGGTCACTCAAACTAAATTATTACCTGGTTTAATTTTGTCACACAGAAAAGAAATATTTACAAGATCAGATATAAAATGTAAACATTTCTGCATATGTTGCAGAGAGTTAAGAGACCAAAGGGTGGCAAAGGATTAACTGAAGTCTGTAGAATGAAAATTCTTATGGTTTGTGAGCTCACTAGAGACTTAACAGAATTATCTGCCTTTATCTCTTTGAAGTTTATCTTACCCCATCAGTAACTTTTAAAGTTCAATTAGCTTTTGACAATTTTCCACTTTGCTTCTTATTTGATCAGTAGTTCTTTAATGATGTTGGCAGCTCTGTGTTTCCATCCACTCCCTGTAGTTCTCCCCACTGCTTAAAAGGTTTGGCTGTGTAATGAGCCTTTATTAGTAAAGTGAGTTTATTACTAAGGTTAGTAACACAGCATTTCTTCAGGGAGTATTACGTATTTTGGAACATCATACCTGCCTAACAAAATGGCAGATGAGCCAGGGCACAACCCAGCACTTGCATGTTTATAACCAAACCAGTAATTTCAGATCATCAGTTATGAGTTGGCAGAAGAGAGTTTACCCTCTCTTAACATAACTCCTCCTTTTGTGGCTTAATCTAGGAAAAGTAACACCATCAAAATCATGACACACATGAATATCTTATCTGTATTATATTATGATTTAATACAAAATCCAGACTATTTGAAGTAAATGGCTATATTCCTTGGAATTGATCATCTCATCTTGTGAGATCTGGAACAAACCACAGAAAAGCTACTGGGTTTCATTCTCTCCACAGTTCTGATACATAATACTGTAACATGACCTATCAACATGAGCACCAGAAACTAAACAGGGGCAAAACTGACTAGAAACACTTTCTTGTGTCCAAAATACCATAGAACAAAAGAAGTCACAAACAACACATACAGTGAAAAATTAACTGTATGCATTAAAGTTAACAGACTAGATGGCCTAATTCAGCTGTAGTTGCACGGGACACCTAAGTTAAATTTGCAGATACGACTCCATTTGTCAGAATTATTTGAGATATGAAATTTATCAGATTCTAGAGACTAAACTGATAAACTAAGTACACATTACAGTATTTTTATCAAATGAGTACAAAACTCAGCAAAAAGTTCTTTATGGTGACTAACATTTTTAATGTAAGAAAAAAGAACTGCAGGTTCTAGAACTGTAATGATACCCACTTTACTAATTCTATGGAAGCAAAATAAGGACCACAATCTTCTAGGCAAAGCAAGTAAGGATTGAGTCCTTACATTTAAAGCAAACCTTCCTTCCCTGCAGCTTAGCAGGAAAATGTTTCTAAGCACACAAAAAAGAAAAAGGAAACCTTTCCTTTAATATGGTCACACATTAGTCTCCCAAAAAGGAAGAAAATACTCTTAATAAATCAAAGTTACTTTGTTATTTGCAAATCTATAGTATTAAATACTTAGGAGATTCTTTTACATTACCAGGGAACACAGGAAGCTGCTGCTATCAAGCAGCCTCAGTGCTGTGAATAAACCCATAGAATTTAGTTGTTTGCTTTTTAAAACAGTTGTTTATTGAGAATACTTAATGAGAACTAGGACTTCAATAGCAAATATTTAACAAAGAACAGAAATTCCCTCATCTAACCTTTCTCTAAAGCACAACTGTTCCATCCTACTTAAGGAAAACTCATTCTGACAATAGAAAGATATGAGATTTAGCCTTTCTTTATTTATCAAAGCTATTGAAGTTTCTTAGGCAAAGGAACCTGTACCCTGCATCTCTCTCCTCTCATGTTTGACAGGAACAAGTTTCTATAAGATCAGGGAACTGCAGCTGTCCTGCACATAGGAACCACAGTCTTTTCACTACAGCCAAAATTTCTTCTTCAGTATATGGAAGTATAGCCAATTTCAGTACAATTCAAACTACAAAAAAACCCTAACATCACCAAACCACTTTTTGGTGTTAACTAGGTGCATTATCCCAGTAAGTGTAATAGTTAACACTATCTTGCACTGGGTTAAGTGCTTCTCACACAGAACATGAGTGGTAAGAAAGAGATCCACAGGGATGGAGCTGCAGCTTCTACAAAGTAACACCAGAGCACTCAGAAAAACAAACTAATGAGAATAAAGTGGACTTCTTTTGTGAAGCCCAAGTAGATTTGGGAATATACAGTCCCAGTGCTACAGCATTACTTTTATTAGTGTCATAAGGTAAAACTTCTGCACTGTAACTGCCTGTAATTCTAGTGACTATATAGACAATATTATCCTTGCATGCCATGTTAGCTGTCTGACATTGCAAGCAGGGCAGAATTTTTTCCTTTGTGATACCTTGTTAGAAGGTACTACATTATAGCCATCCACCAAATTGATGCAGAAATTTACCCAAATTTTATTTTAAAAATATCGTCCTACTACTGCTCTTTGGAGCCTCACATACTGCAGTAGATCCTCATTCTCCTTTCCTTGGTGCTAAGACCAACTATCTGAATACACTTGTGAGATTCAGCCCGTAAGAACTAGGTCAATGACTGAAGAAAGAGTCATTATTTAAGATAAGACATGTCTTAAAAGTTAAGTCTGTGTGTGAATGCTGTTCTAAACCAAGGCCTAGAGATAGAAAAGATCCTGTCCCTCAGTGCTTTATTCAAACATAATTACCAAAATACAAACTCCACAGAGAATTAAAGCTGCACTATCAGCATCAACTCCCCAAGGTAATACTACAGCCAATCTCCATCAAGTGACTAGTAACAGAGTGAGAAGGGTTCTGACTGTCTGCAGTGCCATCCTGAGACCACAGCCAAGCGTACTATCAGAATCTTCTCCTGCCATTACCTAACATGTATTACTCACCACTGCTCTCATGAAAACTGCCAATGTAATGAGTATAAATAAAGAACTTGTTTTGCTTTTTAATGTATGAAAATCCCGTTAGTTAACACTTGGAATGCATTCAGCTGTAAGAACTGAAGCTAAGAATAAATGCAGCTTGAGTGTCTGTTCTAGCCTGCAGCTGACAAAACCTCAAATTCAGTACTTAGGACAGAGAAGTTTTCTGAGGTTTTTTTGTTTTGTTTTGTCTGTAGGGTGGGGCACTACTGCAGCTTGTAGCTTTTTAAAGAATCTCCTCATCCTGAGACAAAATCCCAGTTCTAAAGGAAGTTAACTGGCACTTCAGTTAGAAGCTTTCTGAAATTAAAGACCGAGATCAACTGTTTGAGAGAGAAAAGAAGGATTTAAGTAGAGACGAGTTCATAAAGCAACCACATCCTTTTCATTTATCTTTTATGCTAGGCAGTTTGTCACTTGGGTGATCTGAAAAACACTGAAGATAAACTGTTTTTAAAATATGAACATTTTTCCAGACAGACAAGTCAAAAAGGGTCCAGCGTCTAAGCCCATTTAGACGAACTCTGGGTTTTGAATTATCTAGCAAAACACCAGGAAGAATTTCTGCCCTCTCCAATCTTTTAGGAATCTCTGCAGAGACTTCCCTTGCTTTGATTCTTTTTTTCTGTGTGATCAAATAGTTACTTTTTTTATGACATAGCTGTTATCTAGTAACTTCTAGTGCAGGCTCTTCTAGTTATTCGCAGGAGTGTAGTGGCATGCTGATGAATTCCACATCTAGAGCCTATACAGGAAAAAGGAAATATCCAGATGGAGTTTTACTTCTGAACTAGACCGTGGATAATTTTGGAGGCGGGTATAATTGTCTCCACATGCATAGACACACCCGCCCAAACCATGTATTTATGTTTACCATTAGAGAAAAAAATATATAATATTTATTTATAAGTAACAGGCAGTAAAGGCAGACTTTCCAAGGGGGCGTGTTAGCAACTTCCAAACAACAACAACAACAACAAAAGGGATGAGGCACTCTGAATTCAAACAGCTTCATTCCTGGATCCGTCCCTGTCACCCCGCTGCGAGGCAGAGCCACCCACCCGCTCTCCCGGTCCGGCCATCGCCGGGATGCTGCCAGACCGGCACTTCCCTCGCTCCGGCGGCAGGGTTTGTCCTCTCCGGAGGAGTGAGCGCTGCTGCCGGCGTCTCGCTCTGCCCACTGCGGACCCACGCCGGCCCCTCGCACATCCCCCCTCAGCCTCTTGAGCAGAAGAAACTCCCCCCTCGGCGGAGCGGGCCTGGCCCCAGGCACTTCCCACAAGTTGTGCCAAGCGCTGCCGCGCCGCCGGGACGTCCTCGCAGCCCCCAGCCCGCCCGAGGCGAAGCCGGACCGAGCCGGGCCAGACCGCCCAGGCCCCCGCCATGCCCCTGAGGGGGCTTCTCCCCGCCTGCGCCCCGCGGCGCCACTCACCGACTGCAGGAAGTGGAGGGTCCCCACGTAGTCCCTCTCCGTGCTGAGGATCTCGTTGAGGACACAGAGGCGGAGGCGCAGCTGGCGGTCGGTGTCCTTGGGGCAGCCGGTGGGCTCCGCAGCACTGGGGGCGCCGGGTGGCGGCGGCGGTGCCTCCATGGTGGCGGGCCGCGAGGCGAGGCGTTCCACTTCGCCGCCGCTCTCCTCGGCTACCTCAGGAGCCCCCCATAGCTGCGCAGTGCCCAGTGCGGCTGGGCAACGGCACCCCCTGCCGCCCCCTCGGCCCTGCCTCGCCCGCGGATGGAGGCGCTAGAGGGGCCGGTCGCTGAGGGGAGCCCGGCTGCGGGACATGCCGGGGTACTGGCGCGGCGAGCGCTCGGCAGCGAGGCAGCGCTGAATGAAGAGAGAAGGGAAGCCCCG